>JARBWK010000007.1:8607561-8691146 GCA_030556195.1 Anolis apletophallus | reverse complement strand
TTCACAGCGTACTCCGAGCCGTCAGGGATCTCACACTGTGGCGGGTTTAAAAGACCCCTAACGACTCGAACAGTTCCGCTGGACGGTTCTTCGCGGCGGCCACCTTGGCCGCGATAGATGTTTTTGTGCGGCTTTTGTTGCTGCGTCATAAGTCCTCAAAAGGGGACCAGGCGCGCACGAGCTGATCTGCTCTGCTTTCGATGCCACATGCACTCTAGCCTCCTCTTTTTTCGCGCTTCATTCCTGCCAGCTCCTCAGTAAACCAAGGAGCTGGTTTAGCTCGGTTACTCGAGAGGGGGCGTTCTGGAGCGATCGTGTCAATAGCCCTTGTCATCTCCCTGTCCCAGAGAGAAACAAGAGCCTCGACAGGGTCACTTACCGAGGAGGTGGGAAAATCCCCAAGAGCCGTCAGGAATCCATTCGGATCCATAAGTCTCCTGGGGCGGACCATTCTAATAGGTCCACCACCCCTGCGGAGGTGGAAAGGCACAGTGAGTCTAAACTTGATCAGGTGGTGGTCGGTCCATGGCAAAGGAATGATGGTCAGTTCCTCCACTCCGCCACCTTCATCCCATCCCTGGCAAAAACCAGATCTAACGTGTGTCCTGCACTATGGGTGGGACCTGTTATTAGCTGGGACAGGCCCATGGTTGCCAGGGCGGCCATGAAGTCCTGAGCCGCTCCTGAGAGAGTGGTTTCGGCATGGACGTTGAAGTCTCCCAGCACAATGAGCCGTTGGGACTCCACGGCCAAGCCTGAGACCACTCCGCTAGCTCAGGTAAGGAGACTGTAGTGCAGCGGGGTGGTCGGTACACTAGCAGAATCCCTATCCTGTCCCGATCACCAACCCTTAGGCCGACACATTCGAACGTGGTTGATTGCGGGATGGGGCACCTGGTCAAGGGGATGGAATCCTTATAGACCACTGCGACTCCCTCCCCGCCTCCCGGTCTCGCTTGGTGCTGTACGGAATAACCCGGTGGGCAGAGCTGAGAGAGATTAACCCCCCCAGCCTCGTCCAGCCAGGTCTCCGTTATACAAGCCAGGTCAGCTTGTTCTTCAAGAATTAGATCTTGTATTGTTGATGTTTTTCCATTGACTGACCTGGCGTTAAACAGCACCACTTTCAACCGGGAGGGGCCGCCTTCCTGGGTACTCAGCTTAACTTTGTCAGGAGCCCGATTTAAATTTATTAAAGTTCTTGCACAAATTTTTGGCCGGATTGGAAATTTAGAACGCTCGTTTCTAGATCGAATTGGTAATTTAGATCCATCACAAATTCTAGGCCGAATACATACTTTGGGTCTCCTTTCCCTTTCACGCATGAAAAAGATACGTGACCCGGCACCCCCCACCTACCCACCCAGTGACACTGATCTTAGTATACTCTCTACTTATTTTTCAAATGAGGAAGCATGCAGGGGAAATCCCCATATTACCTCAATTGAACGATATAAGATAAGGTAGATTTAGTCTACTTTCCTTCCCAATGGAAAAGAGAGACAACCCTCATACTCTCTCCAATCAGGGGAGCCCCCTTTGTTTTCACTACAACCAGTTTAGGATTCATTAGTCAGAGACCACAGAGCAGACAGACTTAAATACATAGCTCTAAATAACACAGCCGGCACTATATATAGCTATGTCTAAATATACTCCACAGAAGGGATTTAAATCCTCAATCATTTCTTCCTTGTATGTGAGAGTGAATGACTACTAAAGGATTCCACCAATGTGGAAGAAAAATATGCAATTAACAAGGCTACGGGAAAAGAAGCTCATTTTAAAAAAAGTATTTCTTGTGGCAACATCCCACCTCTGACGCCAATTGTGGTGAATCGAAGTCTACCGTTCACCTTTCTTTACTGCCACCAATTTGTGAAGACTCGTTATTCGCACACCAAATTTTACACCGTGGCAGGGTAGGCTACCTCATCCACTGCCACGTCACTATGTGAATATTCATTCTTCAAACTGCTGCCACCATTTTATGAGAGAGAAACCAACTGGAACACTTTTGTGAGGAAAGCTATTTGTGAGGGTTAATGATCAAGTTGTGAGACAGGAATAAACTTTCAAAATGAGGCTTGACTTTTGAAATCAATGGCACAGAGAGGTTTCAAGATGAAATAACAATCAACAGTTTATTCTGGCACAAAAGCTTGGTTTGTTACTTCCGAGGAGGCACGACTTTAAAAGGTTACAAATGTTCTATTTATGGCAAATACTAAGTTGCAATGCTTAACTATTGCTATTCCTCAGCTATATCAGCTTCTAACTCTTCCAATACATAGGCACTCTGGCCCTCTTCAGACACTTTGTCTTTATTTAGCCCTCAGGCTTTACATAAAACTAGCTGACTTGCAAGCTCAGCTCACCAAGACTGTATTCTCACAGCCTTAAACGTCGACTCCTAACCCTGCTCTCTCTAGAGCTGGTCAGTCCCAACTGCGCTCTCTGAGCTCTCAGCACTAACTGTATTAGAGCTGGTCTGACAATTAAACTGTCAAAATTCAAACTTCCCCAGAATTCTATTCCTGGCTCTGGCAGAAGCTGTTGACTCCTCCCACTTCTGCCTCAGAGCCACGTTGCTATGGCAACTCTGCTCTCTCTGCAGAGATGTGCTCTTAATATCAGCTCTCTCTCCAGTTCACATTATCCTAACATTACAATACATATTCAATCCTATAATAAAAATAAACACTTCAACACACCTGACCTCCCCTATTTTTATTTCTTGTTCACTGACTACCTAGTTAGATGTTTCCAGCAGCATTTGTACTGGGAGTAAGGTGAAGGAGAGCTAGAGAAATATGCAATCACAATGCTGGGTTGCAGTAGTTTGTCTGCAAGAAACAATGCCATGAAGTTTGAGCTGGGAAAGCAGACAAATTAAACAACAACTACTACCAGAATTCCTCATTCTGCATGCATAAACAGCAAGACGTGTGCATAAAAGTCAAAGGTGGCCCAAGGTAATTTTAAACAGTAGGCGAAAATTATTTTGGCCCCCCTCCCCAACCAAACCTGGAGAGGCGCGGAGGCGGAGTTACCAGCTGGTGCAGAAGTTGAGTTTCCAGCATGTGTGGAGGTGGAGCCTCACGCATGCTGGAAACCCGCCTCTGCCTGCTGGAAACATAGCAGACATGGAGGCGGATTTTCCAGCCGGCGCGGAGGTGCAGTTTCCAGCATGCGTGGAGGCTCCACGCATGCTGGAATCTCTGCCTCCGCAGCAGCTGGTAACTCCGCCTCTATGTCTGCTGTGTTTCCAGCAGGCGCGGAGGTGGAATTAACTGCCGGCGTGGAGACGGAGTTTCCAGCCAGTGGCGGTGCACCCCTGTGGATCTAGCACTTTTGGCGGGCGCCTACTTCACCGAGTGCGTTAATCTGCCCCTGATTAAAGTACAAGTAGATGAATCTGTCTCACCTCCTAGCCCTACCACTTTAAAAGAGAGAGCCTTTCCTCCCCACAAAGTGAGGGAGGAGAGAAGTTTGCCTCCCCCATTGAAAGGGAGACGATGGTTCCTTCCTGGAACCATCCAGACCAGGGAGCGTGGCCAGCGTTTGGCTGGCCCGCCCCCTGGATATTCAGTCTGAACGAGGTTCGGCCCACCACACCCGCCCATTAACAGTATAGTATTGGTTGTCGCGGAACCGGCGGAGTCGGCGGAACCGGGGGGCCGGTTGAGGAATTTTTTCCTTCGTCTGTTTTTGAAGGTTTTTTGCCTAGCCCTAGACTGTTTAGGGGCTAGACGGTATGGTGGGTCTGTTCTTAAATAGGTTTAGCAGAAAATAGAGAGGAATATACAAAGTTGTCTTCACACAAGGTCCCCACAGTTTAGGAGGGGGGCTGGGTCATTTTTTAAACACTCACTCGAAAGTTAGATTCGGTGAGGCAAGACTTGATGGCACACAAATGGCAGAGTCTGATAGCGACATTTTTCGAATAGACTTCTGTCCACTCGCCTTAACAGTTGTCTGGTTTTTGGTTATAGACAAATAGGCTTTTCACCACAGTTAGCCAAGGGGTATAGCCGGCTGGGCTACCTCCTCGGCTTTGTCACCAAGTTCCTGATACCTAGGTTAGGTTAAGGCAGAATTAAATAGGTAACAATTTAAAATAAAAGTTGCCCACAATTTGAACCCAACTTTACTTGTGTGGTCTCGTTATTTCAGGGGTGGGTAGGCAAATACATTTGAATAATCCTACATAGTCTCACTAAATTCAATTATATCTACTCCCAAATCAATTTGTTTAGGGATGTCATCACAAAGGCCCATGGATTCACCACACATCATGGAGAATTCCATGGGCTCCCAGCACGGGGGGTTGTTGGGTGCGGGGGAAGCTTTACCTCCCAGCTGGTAAGGCAACATGGGAAGGCTCCTGTGTTTCCACAGTAGAGACATATAGTGCTTGCTCTCCCCTTCCAGATGGAGTCTGACTGGAACTACATGTGTGTCATGTAATGGCTCCATCCTGGAATGGGAGAACAAGGGGCGTACAATGGGACAAGTAGCCTGTAGTAGGACTGATGCCTAAGGATCATCAAGCACAGAAAATTTTGCATTGATGTGACTCAAATATTCATCTGAAAATGACTGTGCTTTTACAAAGCTGCCCTTAAGCTAATACAGTGGTTCCCAAAGTGGGCGGTATCACCCCTGGTCAGGCCATAGCCAGGATTTTGATTCGGGGCTGAGTTTGGTTCGGGGGGCTGAGACTGGGTGGAAGAGGGTCTACCCTAGCAAACCTTTTGTATTGTTATCCCAATAACCCCATTAATGTGGGATATAATGAGCATGGTGAGCAGATCATGATATGAATAAACATAACAGTTTAAATAATGTACCAGTAAGGCCTTCTCGCGGACCACCCTGAGAATTTCGGGGGCCGGCTGAAGCCCCCTAAGCCCCCCCTGGCTACATTCCTGCCCCTGGTGGGCGATGGGGCAATCTAGGGGGACGCTGGAAGGCTCAGGAGAATTTGGGGGGTGCTGAACCCCTGTAAGGGGCAGGGGTGGTGTGAGCCAAATGACAGACTACCATCCATCTCTGTGTGTGTCTCTCTCTCTTCTTCCCCCTCCTCCTGCTCCCTCCTTGTCTTCTCGCCAAGCAAGGGATAATAATAATAATAAGACCTTTGGGGTTCCCTTCCAACTGGTTGAGTCTTATAACAATAATAATAATGTCCTTTAACATATTTAGTGGAACGTGGATTCAGTGCGGTAACCCAGTCTTTCTCAACCAGTGTGCCGTGGCACACTAGTGTGCCGTGACGGACCTCCTGCTGTGCCGCGAGAAAAGCTCTCTGCCCCCTTCCTCCCCCTCCTGCCGAACTCCTGCTGCTTGGGGAGGAGGAGGAAGGGCCGGGCAGTGGCAAAGAAAAAAGAAGGGGACCGGCGCCGCCTCCTTCGGCCATTTCCCCAGCCAGCCTCAAATCCGCCATGACTCCTACCATGACTCTCGCCCCTCGCTCGCTGAAGCCGTGTGGAGGAGGAGCCCCGCCCACTGAAGCCCATCCACCGCTCATGCTCCTCCTCTATAGAAGAGCTGAAGCTGGGGGGAGGGGGCGGGGCATGGCGCGGCCTAGCTCTGCCCCCTCCCCCTGGCTTCGGCACTCCCAGCAGCTGTTCCAGCCTTGAGGGGACAGTGCCAAGCCAGCATTGTGCTGGCTCTGGTACCGCTGGCTTGGCACTGCCCCCTCAAGGCTGGAGTAGCTGCTGGGAGAGGTGAAGCCGCGGGTAGGGGGCGGGGCATGTCTCCGCCTGTCTCCGCCCCCTCCCGGCTTCGACGTTCCCAGCAGCTGCTCCCAGCAGGCCACCAACCCCCAGCCGTTCTTTACTGTGTTAGAGTGTCATTTTGTGTCATTTTGGTTGGTGGTGTGCCCCCGGATTTTTTTAATGTTAAAAGTGTGCCGCGGCTCAAAAAAGGTTGAGAAACACTGCGGTAACCAATGTATTAACAAAAAAAGAAACCGATTGCAAAATAGTCAATCGCGATGATTTGAGATGACTGCTGACGAAAATAGAGCCGAGGATGACTAGATTGGTAGCAGCAGGCCAGGTCCATCCTTCTCATTAAGGTGATTTCGAATGTTTTAACTTTTTTGTATTACCTTTCTATTCTAAGTTCAATAAATAGTTTCATAATTTCAAACTTCAATGTTTCTAATTCACAACTTTATTATATTTCATGAAAAAGGTAGAAATATTAATACATACAGTATATCTTTCTGTTTAATTGCTATTAAAAAATTTAAAAAAATAATTTCTAGGGGGGGCGGTGAGTAATTTTTTTTCTGGAAAGAGGGCGGTAGGCCAAAAAAGTTTGGGAACCACTGAGCTAGTAGAACTGGCAGTGAAATAATGTCTAATAACAACTCTTTGAGGAAAGGGGAGCATGTTTGCAATTGCATTACTCAAGTTCATCCTGAAACATAACAAATACTATGTCTGATTCAATTACAGCAGGGGTGCTCACACTTTTTCAGCATGCGAGCTACTTATAGAACAACCAAGTCAAAATGATCTCCCTCCCCACTACTCAGAGAGCCATAAAAGCAAAATATTTGGAAATTTATTTCAGTGAGAGCCATATAAAATATTTTAAGACTGAATTCAACTAAATGTGAGTATAATAAGCCCCTTAATTTATTCATCACAATAATGATGATAATATTCATTCAGCCTCTACTACTACTACTACTACTAATAGTAACAACAACTATAGGTGCCTAGAGTAGAAGGAGACCTCCAAGGGCCGTCCAGTCCAACCTCCTTCTGCCATAAGGGAAAAACACAATCAAAGCATTCCTCACAGATGGCCATTCAGCCTCTGATAATAATAATAATAATAATAACAACAACAATGGGTTCCTAGAATAGGAAGAGACCTCCAAGGGCCATCCAGTCCAACCTCTTCTGCACCTGGGGCGTCAGGGAGCCTGCGGGGCGAGACTGAGCCTTCCTCCCACCCTGCCTGCGATCTACCAGGACGCCCTACGGGATCTACCAGTAGATCGCGATCTACCTAATGAGCACCCCTGAATTACAGAATGGAAATCTAATAGGTTGTAATATAGTGTAACTAGGTGGATGGTTTCATGCATCACCCACCTGAAGCATCACCTATTCCATCTTTCCATCAATAGAAAGACAGAGAAAGTGTTAATGGTAAGATTATTACCCCTACAACTCAATATTTGTGACAAGGTGACTGCATATTGAAAGTAGGGTTGCCATATGAATAAGGGACAGGTACCTAAAAATAGGGAATTTTTCACAAAAATAAGGGACACTTCCTAAAAACTTGGAAATCATCGATTGATTTTCAAGTTTTTAGGAAGTGTCCCTTTATTTTTGTGAAAATTCCTATTTTAGGTACCTGTGCCTTATTCATATGGCAACCCTAATTATAAGCCTCATCTGATAACAGTTCCTTTGAATTAGTGGGGTTTAGGATCGGAGTCTTAATGAAGGCAAGCACTGCTAATTTGCGATATATTATTTCAACATTATAGCAGATAATAATAATAATGATCTTTATTTATACCCCGCCACCATCTCCCCAATGGGGACTCGGGGCGGCTTACATGAGGCCAAGCCCAAACAACAAATTACAATTAAATACAAATCAAAACATCCACAGTAACACAATAAAAATACAAACGTATCAATAAAAAATTTGAAAAATGCAAATACATATCTGAATTTAATTACAGTCAGTCAGTCAGTCACGTTTATTGAGTAACCGTCAGGTCATTTCAAATAAAAGCTCCAACAGCAGAGTAGTATACAAAATAAGGATAAAATCAGTACCTAATGTACAAGGCAAACAATGTAACACATTAAAAACTAAACTTATTGCAATTGTCTTGCGTCAACGCATAGGAAGGGAAACTATTAGCATAGGATACTTAGGAGGCCCGGTGATCATTTGATGTGACGCTTATTACCGCTGTACCGCGGGCTGTTCCATGCCGCCTACTGGAACTCATCCCCCGCACAGTTGACTCCAATAGACTCCATATACCACTGTCTCTTTTTATATGCTTTTAAATAGGTAAGCAGCTACCTTATACACCGTTTGAAGGTTAGAGTCTGAGAGGAGGAAGTTAATTTTAAAGGTAGAGGGCCAAAATGTCCTTTTGGATAGTAAATAGCTAAGGTATTTCTCCCTCTCCTCTGCATATATGGGACAGATCAACAAAATGTGGACTAGATCCTCGACTTCTGGTAGGCCGCAGACACAGACTCTGTCCCTATAGGGTGTGGCAGCATATCTGCCGGCCCTCACCATAGACTCGAATTGCTCGAACCTAGCTCTAGTTAGGGCAATCCTAAGGTGAGGTAGGAGCGAAGCGAGCCAGATACGGGGCAGTAACAAAGTGGTTGGGTTGTTGGGCTAACCAGTGCATGGATTTGACCCTAGCCAAATGGGCTAGGTCATCTTGGGCACATACATCGAGTACCCTCTGCTTCACCCGGTTCATCATTGAAGTCACTCTGATGTTCGACGGATCCACCTGGAGCCCCTGTAGGTTGAGATATGTCATTATGGAGCCCCCCCCCCATGTTTTCTGAGAGGGAACTCTGAATTGCTCCATCAGGCACAACTTGGGCAGTCTCGCATCTTCTAGATTGTTTACCTTGCACCAGTAGTTAATGGCTCTAATTTTTGCTAGGCCTGAGATTTGGTGTCTGCCTAATTCGGACCTGACTGCCGCTGCAGGAGTGCGATTATTCACCCCCAGAATCCGCCTAAAAAAGTTAGTCTGGGTGCGCTCAATAGGGGTGACATTGGTCAGGCCCCAAATTTCTGCGCCATACAACAAGAGAGGCAAAACCTTGGCGGCATAGACCTTGAGAATTGGCAGAAGGGATCCCGGGTAGTGGCGGTTAATTAACCTGGTAAGCTGAGAAAGCCTGAGGTTAGCCTTGATGGAAAGTGCATGCATATGATCCACCCATGACCTGTTAGCAGAGAAGGTGACCCCAAGGTAAGTATACTTTTTAACTTGTTCGAATTTAATTAGTATTCAAAGACTACTTACCTTTTAGAGGAGAACAAAGTATACACAGGAAGAGCAGAGCAGAGGAGCCCAGCAAGCAGCCTGCCATCTCAGAGACTGGACGAGGGCTCCTACGCTTTCCCAATATTTTCTTCCCACTTCTCCCCCAGCCTTTTCAAAGTACACTTTGCCTTTTCTGAATGTTGCAATGAATGACCTTACTTTGAGCTTTTTCTCTCCTTTTCTTCAACAGCCACTCCCCTTTTAATCCTATTGCAACACACAAACAGACAACCTTTTCTTTTTTGGCAGAGAAATATGCAAACTATGTAAAAAAGGACTTCCCCAATTTCTCCATTGGCTCCGATCTTCCTGTTTGCTCTCAAGCTCTGGCACTGAGCACCCGAGAATAATCTCATTTAGCAAAACCTAACATTGTTGTGTTTGTCTTTCGGTACTAAATACAAGTCGCTTAAAGGAATGCAGTTTGTCTTTGGGAAGTATATGTAGTTCCATGTCTTATTATTAAGAAAACAAAGGATAGTATTACAACGGGCATTGATAGCTCCAAGTTCCACATCTCAATAAGTTGCACATCAAAGTTGCCACGATTTTTCCAGCCTTTGCTTCTATGTTTATAACAGCTGCTTGATCTGCAAATATTAATGAACTAGCTGTACCCGGCACGCGTTGCTGTGCCCTATTGAGGAGGCGCGAGAAAGTCTGAGTATGTAAGGGTTGGAATTGTTGTTAGTTATGGTGTTGAAGTGAATTGGGTGTTTTATGTTTGTGCCTCAGCTCTTGCCTGCAGTCCTTCGGGTTTGACTTGTACCATGTGAAAGAAAAACAGACAGTAGCACCAGGCTAATAAACAAATATAAATTTCTATAATTCAGTGTTTAGTACATACATGCACCTGGGAGGTAGACCGAATAGACAAGGCCAATCCCCAGCATACAGGAACAAGGGTATGATCCCCAGGACAACCAATTCGGTAAGATAAATCACAATTGTGAGTCCCACAGTTAAAGCCTCATGGGCTAAAGAGTTCCTGTAGTGCTCAAAAGGTCTGAGCTCCGAGGTGAAAGTCAATAGTATATATGTTGATGGGAATACAGGAAAGATAGTTCAGGTTCAGGTAAATGGGAGGTTTTCAAGGGAAAAATTCCAGGACGCAGGAGACAATCAATAAGCGTCTCCTCATGTAGATGTGTATATAAAGTCGCCGAATTGGTTGTCCTGGGGATCATACCCTTGTTCCTGTATGCTGGGGATTGGCCTTGTCTATTCGGTCTACCTCCCAGGTGCACGTATGTACTAAACACTGAATTATAGAAATTTATATTTGTTTATTAGCCTGGTGCTACTGTCTGTTCCTTTCACCTGTATTCATAGCTGTTTGCTGTTATTACTTGACTTGTACCATGGCCAGGACGGATCAGCTTGGGGAGGGCTTGTCCTGTCAGGGGATCTCTATCTTCACAGGTGCGTCCAGTGTCTGTTGGGGACTGTTAAAAATCCTTTCCGTATCCTTTTGAGCCACCTTTCTCAAGATCTTCATGTCTAGCTTACTTTCTGCTCCTCTCTTTTCAAGATGTCCTGCTCTGTGTCTTTTGCACCCATTGGTCGATGTCCGATGAGGCTTTCCTCATGGACAGGCCATCTGAGGGAGCTTTTCCTGCGCTGGGCATCAGAAGGTACTTGGTGATGACCTCCATCCCTTGGAGCCAGCATATAGAGGGGCTGGAGCACCCTCCTTGGCAAACCCCATTGTTGCTGGATGGTCCTCTTATTAATGTGGAATTCCAAGCCACTGGAGATCTTTTGGGAAAGGAAGAAGAGCTCCCCTTGAATGGTGTTGATCTCCATCATGGTCTTCTGATTTGAAAGTGTTGGAGGAGGCTCTGGCACTCATCTGACAGTTTGTTATGGGTCGGAATGTTCATGTTGGCTGGCCAGTACAGCAGTTATGCAAATCCACCCTTATTGGCAGCCAATCATGTTGTCAGAATGTAGAGGCTGGGGGAGTCTTTGGCAGCCCCAGAGGATGCTGGGAAATGTAGTTTTATTTTTACTCGTTGTTTTGGGGGCCTTTTAGGTTTTGGGGGGGAAAGTTTCTTTGCTACAAACGTACCTTGCTTGAGGCCTATTTCTGTTGGCACGTTTTGTGTTTCTGCGTTGTAAGGTTTCTCTGTTTGAGGTAGTCTTCACATGACGGCTCTTCCTTTATATATATAGATAGCAGCTAAAACACAGAAGAATCCCAGGGTGTTTTCTTCCCCTGCTCAGATGGCAAACCTACATTTTGTCTTTGAGCATGCCACATGTCTAATGCAATAATGTATATGTTTCCAGTGTGAATGGGCAGGCCCGGATTAACCCCTTTTGGCGCCCTAGGCCACACTTTGCAATTACACCCCCAAACCAATGTCTACCGCACCCTCCCACCTCCTCCTCCTCGCGCCGCTGCGCGCCCTCCTTCCTTGAGTCAAGGAAGGAGGGTGCGCGCGAGGAGGAGGAAGGAAGGGAAGCCCCATCCCCTGAGCTGACATTGGCCCCGGGGGCGGGGCTTCCCTCCGCCTCCTCTTCTGGGCGCGCTCTCCTTTCTTGAGAAGCAGGGTGCGCGCGAGGAGGAGAAAGAAAGGGAAGCCCCGCCCCTGGTGCTGGCATCAGCCCCGGGGGCGGGGCTTCCCTCCACCTCCTCCTCTTCTGGGCGCGCCCTCCTTTCTTGAGAAGGAGGGCACGTGTGAGGAGGAGGAAGGAAGGGAAGCCCTACCCCCGGAGCCAGCATCGGCCCTGGGGGCAGGGCTTCCCTCCGCCTCCTCCTCTTTGCGGCACGCCTTGTGCCCTCCTTCCTTGACAAGGGGGGGTGCCATTCCTCCCCCGCTCCCCGCAGCACTCTCCCCCACCCTCCCCCGAGAAAGAGAGTTGTGTTGCGGTTTTTTGTGGGTCCGTGTGAATTGCGCTCCCCTTGGCTTGCGCCCCTAGGCAAAGAGAACTGGGGGGAAAGCCGGCTATCCAAGCCCTTTTCAAAAATGGCAGCCGCAACTTCGAACTTGCAAAATACTTCCGGTTGATTAAACTGTTTCAAAAATGCTTCAAAAGTTATTTATTTATTTATTTATTTATTTCAAATTTATATACCACCATTCCCAATGGCTCATGGTGGTTCACAATACAAACACAACAATCATAAAATAGCAATTTAAAACTCAGGAAAACCATTATAACTAATACAGAAAGGAGATGGGTAGGCAGGACCAATTACAAACTGATTACAAACTGAACGCCTGCCGAAAAAGGTTGGTCTTACAAGCCCTTCAGAAGGAGGGCAGATCTGTTATAGCTCGGACCTCCTCTGATAAGGCGTTCCATAAATTGAGCGCTGCCACCGAGAAGGCACGTTGCCTCGTGGATGATAGCCGGCAAGTTCGAATAGATGGAATTTCAGGAGATTTTGGTCCTCAGACCATAGTGATCTCTGAGGAATATACGGGGAATGGTGGTCCTTCAAGTACACTGGCCCCAGACCATGTAAGGCCTTAAAGGTTAACACCAGCACTTTGAAGGCAATCCGGTACTCAATAGGAAGCCAGTGCAGACGCTGAAGGACTGGTGTGATGTGACATGTCGATGACACACCAGCAGCATTCTGCACTAGCTTGAGTTTCCGGTCACCGACAAAGGAAGGCCAATGTAGAGGGCGTTACAGTAGTCTAGCCTCGAGATGACCGTGGCCTGGATTACCGTGGCTAGGTCGTTCTCGGAGAGGTAGGGCGCCAACCGCCTGGCCTGGCGCAGATGGAAAAATGCCGCTCTGCTCACTGCGGAGACCTGAGTCTCCATGGTGAGCAGAGGGTCCAATTGGACCCCCAGGTTTTTTTTACAAGGGATGACGGGCAAATTGCTTCGCCCGTCCATAATAGGCAGTCGGAGCTCCCGGACAACACAGCCAAAGGATCTCCAATTAGATCTGAATTTATAACAACTTTCATAGAGATCCCAAAAATCCTAACCAGGCCTAATATACAGAGAGGCAAACCATTTATGCTGTGCTGCCCTCAACATTGACTTATTTCAGACATGTCAGGAAATGACATGCAGAGTTCAGCAGAATAATCTGTGCGTCTTAATCATGAAATTTCCAACAGTGAAGAAACATGTCCTGTGTGCCAAGTGTATGGAAACCTTAAGCAACGCCTCATGCTACTTTCAGTCTTTTCATAGTGTTTTGCTCACTTCCTCTTGGGCAGTCTTCATAAGTTTTCTTCATGCTCTTGTTTATTGTGCACTGCTATCTTCATTAGTCTCATCACACCAGCAGATGTTCATCCTCATGCAACAGAATATTTGCTGGCTAAGTCTTTTTGGCCAACTGTACTCATACTAAGAGCATTTGCTAGACCAGTGTTTCCCAACCAGTGTGCCGCGGCACACTAGTGTGCCATGAGCGATCATCAGGTGTGCCGGGGAAATTGGAACCTCCAATACCCTTACTTATTAAAGGAGCGCCAATACGTCACAGTACAAAATACACAATTAATCATACATAATCATACCAAAAAACACATTCAAAGTACCCAATCCTGCTGGAGAAAATCAAAAGTCTTACATAAAGTAGTTCGGCGTGGTCGCCACAGAGAGCGGAGGAGTTGCGAACCAGGAAGTAGCGAGTTCACGGAGTGCTCCTCTATTAAAAAAACGTGTGATATTTGATGAAATCACGGAAATGAGTGCAAAAAACAAAGTGTATCCTCAAGATGTTATCCAATGTCAGTACCGGGATCCGCACAATAACACAGTTTGCAGACAATTTAATGAAGCAGCACCATAATCATAGCGACAAGGTAGAAAATCACGTAGATAATCACATTTATTCAAATCGCCAGAGGCTGAAGGTAGATGTGGCGATGGAATCGAAAGCTGGCACGGGCAAACTTGGACCTTGGACCAGGTGTTTTGGACTCCAACTCCCACCCTTCCTAGCAGCCTCAGGCCCTTTTCCCTTTTCTTCCTCAGCCACTTAAGCAGGAAAGGGCCTCAGGCTGTTAGGAATGGTGGGAGTTGAAGCCGTTACTGGATGGCTGCGAGCCAGTAGGTTGAGGGTAAATCCGGCGAAGACGGAGATCTTGTGGCTGGGTCGCCCGGGTGATGTTAATGTCCAGCTTCCGAGCCTGGACGGTGCGGTGTTATGCCCATCGCCTTCCGTAAAGAGCCTGGGGTCCATTTGGACTCCCAGCTGACCATGGAGGCCCAGGTCTCTGCGGTCAGCAAGATCGCTTTTTCATCTGCGACAGGCAAGGAGGCTGGCCCCCTATCTCTCCCCGAACAATCTGGCCACGGTGATCCAAGCCACAGTCATCTCAAGGCTGGATTACTGCAACGCGCTCGACATTGGCCTTCCTCTGTCGGTGACCCGGAAGCTCAGGCTAGTGCAGAACACTGCCGCCTGGCTCCTGTCTGGCACGCCAGCTGGCGCCCACATAACACCTGTTTTGCAGGATCTGCACTGGCTGCCAATTGAGCACGGATCACCTTCAAAGTGTTGGTCCTCACCTTTAAGGCCTTACACGGCCTGGGGCCAGCGTATTTGAGGGACCGTCTCACCCCATATTGCCCTCCGAGATCACTTCGGTCTGAGGACTCCAATCTCCTGGAGATACCTTCAGCTAAACTCGCAAGGCTGACTGCTACCCGCCGGAGGGCGTTCTCTGTCATAGCACCTACGCTGTGGAACGCCTCCCGGCCGGAACTCGGGCTATGAAGGACTTGCTCCCAGTTAGACGGGCCTGTAAAACATACCTGTTTAAGCAGGCCTTTGGTGAGTAAGTCCTGCCCATGCCCCGCCATCTATTCATTCTTCTGAGGATGATGTGCTGTTCATTGTTTTAACTGTGTTATTAATTACTGTACTGCTGTTGTTTTTAATTGTTTTTAACTGCTTATTGCCTGTATTTTACTGTGCCCTTCGGCTCCTGTAAGCCGCCGCGAGCCTCAGGGAGTCGGCGGCATAGAAGCCCGAATAATAAATAAATAAATAAATAAATAAGTCCAAAGCACCCAGAGAGCCAAAGTCTTCCCATGACTGACAGCTATTGAGCAAGACCTTCATGTGTGTCTTTCTGCCATTACAGATTGATTCATTTGCAGATTTTCTGAGCTTCATTGCAGCTTGAATTTGCTTTATTGTTCATCACTAATATCCCATCCACAATATATTCCACGAACTTTTGAAAATCATTTGGAAAAATAAACATCAAGATTATTGACTGATACTTTTTGGATTCTATTTCCCCCCGTGTTCTTGCTTTTTTTCCGTCTTTGGAGAACACCCGCCTTCTTACTATTTTTCTGCCATTCCTGCCAGGTTATCTATGTTGTGTTCATCGAAACAGGCCCAGGTTTCACACTGAGTGTATAAATACATTTAAAAACATATTAACTGTATGTATTACTGTGTTAGAGTGTCATTTTGTGTCATTTTGGTTGGTGGTGTGCCCCAGGATTTTGTAAACGCAAAAAATGTGCCGTGGCTCAAAAAAGGTTGAAAAACACTGTGCTAGACATAGCAGCACAGATATGCAGCAGATCCGTGTCAATCTCACCCTCTTGTAGAAGCCTCAATCTTCAGGAACCAATTGAGTCCAAAGCTCACATTTAAAACACTTTTAAGAAGCCCTGTAATATAATTGCTCCATCTGAACCTTTTTAAGACTAAAAACTTGGCAAGAGGACTAAAGCTTGATGTTATCATATTTCAGTGGAACCGGGTTCCACTGAGCTAAACTGGACTTATTCCAAAGCAAAGTGTGCATAGGAACCATTCCTTGTCCATTCAAGTTGTGTTTACTTAGAAATTAGTTCCACAGAAATTGAGATGACCTGTTTCCCGGTAACCTTTGAATCAATGGAAGGAAGAAGCTCTCTGTAACTTGGAAGCAACCAACCAATATATTTATATATCTTATATTCAATTTTATACTCACTATACTTGAAGAAATGAGCATTAATGCACACTTTTGTAACTGATAAAGATAGGTTAATAATTGCACAAATACTACATATGGCAAAACGTGGCTACTGCCAAGGATGTTAAAAGATCATGGAAACTTGAGATATGGACCGTGTAGACCAGGGGCTCACACTTTTCAGCATGCGAGCAATATCAGAGTTTCCCGAAAGTAAGACAGCGTCTTACTTTCTTTTCCCCCAAAAGTCCCCCTACGTCTTACTTTCGGCATGTCTTATATAAACAAAGACGTGCCCGTCGCCACGCCACACGCCGCCCCGCCGCAATCGTTGCCATCGACGCGGCACCTCCGCGGCGCACCATTCTGCTAGGCCTCTCCAAGGAAGGGAGGGGAAGAGTCCCAGAGGCGTGGCTGGCGGCGCTGCGTCAGAGTGACGCGCCGCTGCAGCCACGCCTCTGGGACTCTTCCCCTCCCTTCGTTGGAGAATGGGAGGGGAGGAGGAAGAGTCCCAGAGGCGTGGCTGGCGGCGCCAAGGCCAGAGTGACGCCGCCGCCGCTAGCCACACCTCTGGGACTCTTCCCTCCCTTCCTTGGAGAGGCCTAGCAGAAAGGTGCGCCGCGGAGGTGTGCCACACGGCTGATGGGCCGGTTATGCAGCGGCAGCGGCGGCAACCAGGTACGGCTTACATTTGGGGTACGGCTTACATTAGCCGACCCCCCTGACACGTCTTACAATCGGAGATGTCATACTTTTGGGGAAACACGGTACTTATAAAACAACCAAGTCAAAATGATCTCCCTACCCACTACAAAAATGTGAAACAAATAACTATTTTCAAATTTATTAAGGATTCTTTGTATGTATGGCCATCCAGCCAGAGGGGGTTTGGCAGAGTGGGTGAAGGTGGTGGTTAATGCCTCCTTACAGGAGGGCAAAATTCCAGCCAGCTTAAAGCAAGCTGTGATAAAACCGCTGTTGAAAAAACCATCACTGGACCCCACTCAATTAGTCAACTATCGGCCAGTTTCCAATCTCCCCTATTTGGGCAAAGTCATGGAACGTGTGGTGGCTTCGCAACTCCAGGGGTTCTTGGTAGACACTGATTATCTTGATCCGGCACAGTCTGGCTTTAGGCCGGGTCATGGTACTGAAACAGCCTTGGTCGCCTTGGTAGATGATCTAGGCCGGAACTCGACAGGGGAGTGTGTCCCTGTTGGTTCTGCTGGACCTCTCAGCGGCTTTCGATACCGTAGACCACGGTATCCTTCTGGGTCGCCTTGCAGATATGGGGCTTGGGGGTACTGCATTGCAGTGGCTCCAATCCTTTCTGGAAGGTCGCACCCAGAAGGTGTTACTGGGTGACACCTGTTCGGCTCCACAACCTTTGTCCTGTGGAGTCCCTCAGGGTTCAGTACTGTCCCCGATGTTAATTAACATCTACATGAAACCTCTGGGAGAGATCATTCAGAGTTTTGGAGTAATGTGTTATCTGTACGCAGATGACGTCCAGATCTGTCACTCCTTCCCACCTGTCACCAAGGAGGCTGTCCAGACTTTGAACCGGTGCTTGGCTGCTGTGTCGGACTGGATGAGGGCTAGCAAATTGAAACTTAATCCAGACAAGACAGAGGTCCTCCTGGTCACTCGTAAGGCCGAACAGGGCATAGGGTTACAGCCTGTGTTGGATGGGGTTACACTCCCTGAAGGCGCAGGTTCGCAGCTTGGGAGTGATCCTGACTCATCGCTGAGCCTGGAACCCCAGGTCTCGGGCGGTGGCCGGGAGAGCTTTTGCACAGTTGAGACTCGTGCGCCAGCTGCGCCTGCACCTTGGGAAGTCTGATCTGGCTACGGTCGTCCACGCTCTGGTCACATCCCGAATAGATTACTGCAACGCGCTCACGTGGGCTGCTGCTTGAAGACAGTTCGGAAGTTACAACTAGTCCAATGGGCAGCAGCCAGACTACTAACTGGAGCTACATACAGGGAGTATGCCGTCACACCAGGTCTGTTTAAAATTAAAACTGGCAGATGTGTTGTCCTTTCTATCTGGTGGACTGCAGAGCGCTTGCTGAAAAGGCTAGGTGGTCTGGCAACCCAAAAAAACACTCCAAAATAAAGTTGAAAATCAAACAGTTTATTCAATAACAAAGTCTTTGCAGGACTTGGCACAGCTTCTTAATGGTTGCAAAACAAAAACCAGACTGGAAATGCCTTGGGTAGTTGCTCAAAAGATTCCCACTGCTTTTTTTGGATGGCAGGAAACCAGATATTTCCCACCCTGGTCCTAGGTGTTTGGTTGAAGGAACCACTCCTTCCCCCTCTAAACCTAAGCTCAGTCCAAAAGGTGACCTAAAGCTGGGCTGGTAACCAGATGTCTATCCTATACAGCATGCAAAGCCAGTCTCTGCAAGGTACCATAAACTCATCTGGTTCCAGCAGTCCCCAGCTAATGGTCACAAATAGCAATCAGCAGGTCAGCATGCAGGTTAGCATACAGGTTAGCACCCAGTAAGCACCCAGTAAGCACCCAGTACGTACGGTGACCCTTTCGAGCCAATCCTGGCTGGCCAAAAACCACATCTGGCTTCCTTCCCTCTCTGAAAGGAACTAAAACACTTTCTAAAATGGAGGCCAATCCCCAGGAAGAAAAAAAGGGGCGGACACCAACTAAAAGATACATTTGCAGAGCTTTAGGTAGCAAATTCTGCACCAGGCTGCAACCTTGCTAATAATTAACAGGCAAGGTGCCAGTGTGTCTGGGAACAGTCCCAGTAAAAATGCAAAAGGAAAAAATGCTGCCTTTTAAAACAAAACTATGGGGCTATGCATATGAAACGTCTGGAGGACGGAACAGGGAGCATACCACCCCCCTGTTGTGTCAGCTCCACTGGCTGCCTGTCCAATTCCGGGCTCAATTCAAAGTGCTGGTTTTGACCTATAAAGCTCTATACGGTTCTGGCCCAGCTTATTTATCCAAACGCATCTGCCGCTACGTCCCACCTTGTACTTTAAGATCATCCGGGAGGCCCTGTTCTCGCCTCCCCACGGCTTCTTAAGTGCGGCTGGTGGGGACGAGGAGAGGGCCTTCTCGTGGTGGCTCCTGCCTGTGGAATGCGCTGCCTAGTGACACACGATCAATTCCATCCCTCCTGACATTTAGGAAAAAAGTGAAGGCTTGGATGTGGGACCAGGCGTTCGCATAGTAGCACAGGACAGCACTTTAGACTAGTTTTTTAATGGAAAGCTGGTGAATAGGGTTCAATGCTTTTACGGACAGAACATTGTTTTACATAGGTGAATACATAGGCTGTATGAATGTAATTGTATTTTAATGTATTTTAGTGTCAATGTGTGAGGGCATTTATACTGTTTTTATACTGTGTTGTTATGAGGGCATCAAATTGTGCCTTTGGAAGCCGCTCTGAGTCCCCCTCCGGGGGTTGAGAAGAGCGTGGTAAACTGCCGAAAAATAAATAAATAAATAAATAAAATAATAATAATAATAACCATTTCTTGTCCAAGGACCTTCTGCCTCCATGCAGCAAAATCACAACCAAAGCACCTCAGACAGATGGCCACCCAGCCCAGGCCTGGATTACCCATAAGGCCACCCTAGGCCATGGCCTAGGGCGGCACCTTTGGGGGGGGCAGCAGGTCCAGACCCCCCCCCCAAGGTTTTTAAAAATTCCAAAAAAAATCAAAAAAAGGGAGCATGCTCGTGGCGGCGTAAGCGCCATCCACAGCCGCCCTCCCTTAGCTCTGCTCTCGGCTCTGCCCCACCCCCGCCTCCGCCCCCAGCTCCTTCCCGGTGCAAGGAGCAGGAAGGAAAGCCCCACCCCCGGAGCCGATGCAGGGCCTCCCCATGGCTCCTCCCTCCCTTCTAAAGCCGTCATGCCGTCATGGTGGCTTTAGGAGGGAGGGAGGGACGAAGGAGCCGTGGGGAGTCCCCGCTTCGGCTCCAGGGGTGGGGCTTTCCTCCCTCCTCCTCCTCGCACTGGCGAGGAGCCGGGGGTGGAACTGGGGGCGGAGCCGGGGGTGGGGTAGGGGAGGGGCGGGGCAGGGGCAGAGCCTTTGGCCTATGGCGCCAAAAGGGCCTGATCCGGGCCTGACCCAGCCTCTGTTTAAAAGCCTCCAAAGAAGGAGCTTCCACCACACTCTGAGGCAGAGAGTTCCACTGCTGAACAGCTCTCACAGTTAGGATGTTTTTTCTCATGTTCAGGGGGAATCCCCTTTCTTGTAGTTTGAAGCAATTGATTTTGTCATTTGGGAGTTGTAGTTGTTGGGATTTCTAGTTAACCCACAATCAAAGAGCATCCTGAACTCCACCAATGATGGAATTTAACCAAACTTGGCACACTGAACTCTCATGAGACCAACGGAAAGTACTGAAAGGGTTTGCTGGCATTGACCTTGAGTTTGGGCGTTGTAGTTCTCCTACATCCAGAGAGCACTGTGGACTCAAATAATGACGGATTTGGACCAAACTTGGCATGAATCCTCAATATGCCCAAATGTGAACACTGGAGAATTTTTGAGAAAATAGACCAAGGCATTTGGGAGTTGGAGTTGCTGGGATATATAGTTCACTTACCTTGCGGTGCGGAGTCATGCCGTGCTGGCTGGCAGCGAGGAGGGCAGCTTGGAAGCACTCTAGGGCTGCCTCGCCCAGGCAGGGACTTCGCAGCCTCCCTTCCCTGTCTCGCCTGAGGGGCAGCGCAAAGCCGTTTGCCGCCAAGGCCCAATCTCCTCACCTGCAAGCAATGGAAGCAGGTGAGGGAGAAGAAGGAGGGCAGAGGGAAGGAGGGGGCGCCGCGAGAGAAGGAATGCCAGCAAGCCACGCCCCTCTCGTTCCTGCCAAAAGGTAGGGGAAATGGGCGTGCGTGACATCACGGCGGCGGCGTGATGTCACACGCACCATTTTCCCTACTCTTGGTGGGAACGAAGGGGTGTGGCTGGCTGGCATTCCTTCTCTCACCCCCTCCTCCCTCTGTGCTCTGTCCTTCTTCTCCCTGCTTCCTCCCTCCTCCAGACTATGCTGCTTTGCGATCTACCAGTTCCCCCTCCGCGAACGACTAGTCTATCGCGATCTACCTAATGAGCAGGCCCGGATTACAAATAAGGCCACCCTAGACCATGGCCTAGGGCGGCACCTTTGGGGGGGGGGGGCAGCAGGTCCGGACCCTCCCAAAAAGTTTTTTTAAAATAAAAAGGCATGCGCACGGTGGTGTAAGCGCCATCCACGGCCGCCCCCCCCCGTACCTTTGCTCTTCTCGGCTCTGCCCCTGCCCTCGGCTCCGCCCCACCCCCAGCTCCGCCCCCGACTCTTCGCCGGCACGAGGAGGAAAAAGGAAAGCCCCACCCCCGGAGCCGATGCCGGGCCTCCCCACGGCTCCTCCCTCCCTCCTAAAGCCGCGATTTCGCCCGCTTCTCAGGCCGGCATAGTGGCTTTAGGAGGGAGGGAGGTAGGAGCCGGCGAGGAGGCAGGGGCGGAGGCGAGGGTGGGGCGGGGCGGGGCGGGGAGGAGGTGGGGCGGGGCAGAACAGGGAGGAGGTGGGGCGGGGCGGAGCCAGGGGCGGGGGCAGAGCCTTTGGCCTAGGGCGCCAAAAGGGCCTGATCCGGGCCTGCTAATGAGCACCCCTGGGGTAGACTCATAAAATCCAGATCAATGCAGTTGATCTACATTCTAAGATTGCATTATATGGCAGTGTAGATACAGCCTGAATATTCTCCAGGCAAAATAAGCTACAATCCAAACTATCTCCAGTCAATGGCATGTTAGCTGTGTGTGGTGTGATTGGAGTTACCATAACCAGAAGGTAATTTTAAAATACCAGATTTACAGAAACTCGAGATAGCGGATTTTTCTGCAAGAATAAAACCGGTTGAGGATCCAATGATGCTGACTCACATATGTTGGATTTTAATCCCAGAGATTGATCATGCATGTCCAGGTGCAGGGATCCTAATTTAAACTGGGATCAGAGGATGGGCAAGGGTTAATTCTTTGTTATTATTGTTATTATTGTTATTATTATATTTATTTATACCTCCCTTTATCTCTCCCAAAGGGAACTCAAAACAGCTTGACATAAAAGCATTAGTATAGAATTTAAAATATACAAATATGCAACATTAAAGCAGATTTAAACACAAACAGCACTAAAAAAAAATCACAGTTAAAATCCATCAAAATTTAAAAATTGAATGCTAGGGTCTTAATATTGACTAGAGCAGTGTTTCCTCTTCTGAACCTTAGCCGGATGAAAGGAAGCTTATGGTTAGTTTTGGCCTAGAGATGATCAGGGGCCGTCTTTTCTCGGAATAAGAAAACAAACATTCTCTTTTCAATGTTTGCTGACCAAACATTGCAGAATTGTCAGACAGTGCAATGGGAAGTAAAAGCGGGTATTTATACGTTTTTTTTAACCATGTCATAAATGACAATGAGGAAATTACTTTCTAAACTGCCCCTTTGATTCAATGGGTATTCTTGTGGTAATATTGTTTGTCTCTAATACGGAAGAAGAAACTTTAATTCGAGGTTGAGCTGTTGCATTAGTTAATTTTGGAGGACAAGAGAAAATTGTTTCCATTGATGCCTTGAAGGCGTGACTGGTTGGCTGCGTTTCAGCCGGCTGAAGATGAACCCGTCAAAGACGGAGATCTTGTGGCCTGGTCGCCCTGGGCTGGGTGGGTGCCGATTGCCTACCCTGGATGGCGAGCAACTTAGCCCGTCATCCCTTGTTAAGAGCTTGGGTGTCCAATTGGACCCCTTGCTGACCATGGAGACCCAGGTCTCCACGGTCAGCAAAATGGCGTTTTACCACCTTCATCAGGCTAGTTGACTGGCACCCTACCT
The DNA here is from genome assembly GCA_030556195.1 of Anolis apletophallus. Taxonomy (NCBI): domain Eukaryota; kingdom Metazoa; phylum Chordata; class Lepidosauria; order Squamata; family Anolidae; genus Anolis; species Anolis apletophallus. Next base: position 8,668,303 of record JARBWK010000007.1, on the reverse strand, counting down.
GTCCAGGGATGACCTGGCTATGGTGATCCAAGCGACGGTCATCTCGAGATTAGACTACTGTAACGCCCTCTACGTTGGCCTTCCCTTGTCGACAATCCGGAAACTCAAGCTGGTGCAGAATGCTGCTTGTGGGAGCACCAGTGAGGGAGCATATTACTCCCATCCTCCGGCAACTGCACTGGCTTCCCATCGAGTACTGAATTGCCTTCAAGGTGTTGGTTTTAACCTTTAAGGCCTTACACGGTCTAGGGCCTGCGTACCTGAGGGACCGCCTTGCCCTGTATGTTCCCCCAGGATCACTACGTTCAGAAGAGCAAAATTTGCTATTGGTTCCATCGATCCGCTCCTGCCATCTATCCACAACTAGGCAGAGGGCCTTCTCCGTGGCGGCCCCAGTATGGTGGAACTCCTTGCCTGATGCTACCCGAGCGATTTCAGAGCTCGGCTCATTTCGAAGGGCTTGTAAAACTGCCCTCTTCAAACTGGCTTTTGACTAACTGATCTGCCCTGAGAGGTTCATGCCTGGAGTTTTAGAAACTGAATTTCTGTGCATCTGATTGTACACTGGTTTTATGTTTTTATGTTTTATGCTATGTACGACTGCATGTTATATGCGAAGCATGTTTTATTGTATGTTGTAATCCGCCCCGAGCCTGCAGGGAGGAGCAGAATATAAGATCGAATAATAAATAAATAAAATAAAAGGAAGATTTTAGAAATAATAATCCATTTTAGTTTATTAATGAATCATAATTTATTACATGTTGGCTGCACAACCTCCGTATCATTTATAACAGGAAAGCACGCTTTGAGCCTATGCTTGTTTGGTGAGATATTTTGTCCGATACGAACAGGTTTTCTCAAATCACACTGTGATAGGCAATAAGCCTGTTTTATCACCAAAAAAACTGCTTCAAAAGTCGATTCGGATGTAGGGGGCACTGGCGCCTCGTTGCTGATAGACCTCTAAAGTTTTCAGCAGTATCATCGGAATTCATTCGGATATACTTTCGAAAATCAGAATGTTAAAGGAGTTTAACCTGCTGTGGACAAGGGTCCACAGTGGGCGAAACATTTTCCTTCCTGCTTTGAAGGGAAGGAAAGCCTTGTCCACAGTGGGTTAAACTTCCACTGTGTACAAGGCTTTCCCTCCCTCCAAAGCAGGAAGGAAAGCCATGTCCACAGCAGGTGAAACACTTTTCTTCCTGCCACAAACACACTGGCAACCTCAAAGAACTATTAGTGCACACTACCTTTCAGGATCGGCCCCTTGTCAGTTCTTTCTCTTTTGGCTCAAAAAGATGCGGACATTGTAGCATTTGTGAGAATATCAGCCCGGACACCTGGATTACTAATGTACAAACGGGTACTACAAGGGAGATAAGATGTTTTAGTACGTGTGTCTCATCAATTTTGATATATGCCTTACGTTGTTCATATGTAAAACCATTCATTTATGTGGGGCAGACTGGGAGACAGTTACGAACGAGGGTCATTGAACACAAAAGTAAGATTTGTTCCATGTCTGATGATTCTATTCTACATGCTCACTTCAAAGAGATGCATCACAGTCCCAGGGACCTAACAGTGGTAGTATTAGAAAGAATTACTCCACCACCCCATGCCAATATCCACCAGTTGCTGATTAGGAAAGAAAATGTATGGATTTCCTTACTTAATTCAGAGTCCCCGTTTGGACTCAACGACTCTTTAAGTATCCAAACATTACTTACCTAATTAATTGATTGGCCTTCCTCCACACCTGAATGTCCTCTAACCCATTTATACTGCGAATGATTGTTGAGTTGTTGCCATACTCCCCAGCGAGTATGGTCGGTATGCTGCTTATCCATTTGGTGTAGGTATGTATTGATGCTGGTAAACTTGGTTATTTATATGTTATATGTTGATTATATATGTCTACTGTACAAGTCTGTTTACTATTGGAACTTTCCTCACATACTAGATGCCCCAGAACGCCTGGATAAACTGATAAACTGAGGGTCCCACAGGTCTAACAGCGCCTTTAGCGTTTCCAGTTCCAGAGGGAGATGGTCACCACACGCCCGTGGCTCCGAACTCCCCATCGTCAGGTTGTCAAGCCTCCTGGGGTGAGGGTTCGTCAGCAAGTGAGCCCGACACCTGGGATTGGCATTCCAGAAGGTCCTGGGGGGGAACCCTCTGGGTGCCCCAGGCCCGGGCGTCGCGAACCTCTCTCGCTCCAGGGGTCCAGGGGAAAGTTCAAGGGTCCTCATGATTCCAGAGGCATTGGGAGTCACCCTCTGCAGGCCAGGAGCTGTAAGAGGGGGCGTTGCTGGGCGGAGCTGGGGTTTCTTCTGGCCCCACCCCCTGCCCTGCCTTCGACCCCGCCTTTGACCCTGCCTCCGTTTAATCCAGCCCCTATCTTCATGCTTTGGGGCGGAAGGCGATGGGGCCTGCGGGTGGGCACGTGACTCCAACATCAAGGATGCGGGCTCAGGAGCTGCCCAGTCCATAGAATCCTTATTCATGCCCCCAACACTAGAGGGATCAGAAGCCACTCTGGGGGGGAAAGAGAGGAGCTGGGATTTGGCCCAGGCTGCATCCTGGTTGCCACAGCAGCCCTCGATCAGGCTCCACTCACGGTCTCTCTTAGGAAGCTGTGTGTCCGTCTCCTGCTCCGTCGGTATCAGTGTGAGGGAGGGTGGAGGCAGAGGCGGAGGCGGACTACTTCTTTAAATTCGCAAACGCTGTACTGAAATTGAATGCGATTCCTATATGGACTTCAATGATTGTATGAAAAGCACTCTAGAGGGTCGCAGTGAGTCTATACATGTTTAATGATTTATACTGGCATACTCATGATCGTTATGATTGTTATGATTTTTAAATAACTACCATTTGAATGACATTATAAGTGATATACACTGATACTGAGTATTCCCTCATTGGCCGGTAACTTGAGTGCACACTCACATATAATTATGTTATTCAATCACCAGTCCTAGCCTAGCCTAAATTCCAGAGTGTAATGGGTTACACTCACTGTAGTTATTTTCAGTGTGTATCTATGAGCACAATTTTTTAAGCAACAGCTCTGGATTTTCTGTTGTAACCTAAAATGATGCATTACACCCACTGTATGCCCAGCAGCTGAAAGTACCAAATGGTTTGCTGTATTAAGACATCTGCAAACAGCCTCAGGAATCATGCTTTTGTTTCACAAACTATATTGAGTCACAAGCAACAATCTCTGGGCCATTCACTAGGAATGTTATGTACTTCCCTCCTCGTACCAAATTTGTGATTACTTCTGTTTTTGCTTGCAGATATCTGGATTGAAGGGTGATGGCTAATTCTGTAAAGGTCAGCACATCGTGGATTATAACATTAAATAGATGATATTACTCTAATATAGTCCCCTGTTTATTGGGATTGCAACCTACAAATCCATAAAAAGTATTGATTTTGATTTGTGGCGCAGCTGGCTGGGAGTCAGCTGCATTAAGATCAGTACTGACTGGAAGGTCATGAGTTCGAAGTCAGCCCGAGTCGGAGTGAGTGTCCGACCAATTTGTGTAGCTCGCTGTCAACCTTTGCAGCCTGAAAGACAGTTGCATCTGACAAGTAGGAAATTTAGGTACCACTTTGTAGGGAGGCTAATTTAATTGATGTATATAATCTCCAGGAGGCATGCAAAGAATGAAGGAAGCAACAGCTCCCCTGGTGGCCAGAAGCTGGAATGTTAAATAGCCTCTGAAGTGTCTTTATTTATTTATTTATTTATTAATCAAATGTGTATACCACCACTCCCCGAAGGCTCGGAGCGGTTTACAATATGCATAACAGTACAATATGCATAACAGCTTGGCCACATGTAAGCCACCCCGAGTCCAGATAAGGGAGATGGTGGCAGGGTATAAATAAAGATTATTATTATTATTTCCTCTTTTGCCAGGTGCAGGACAGGGCCTGATTGGGTAAGGCTGATGCTCTCGTGCTAGAGGCCTTTGGTGGGGTCTCCTTCCCCATCAGACATGCAGCTCACCCCAGGCCCAGTGCGGGGCAGGACCTGCTCATGTAAGGTTGGGCAACAGATGGAGAAGAATCACACCAAGCCCTGTGGGGCCTCCTCCTCCACCAGGTATAGCTTAGCTCTTGTATGTTTTTTAAATAACGACAGGAAAAAAAAATAATGAATTTCTTGTCACTTTGTATTAGATACAACTCGGACTCCTTATGAATTTTTCAAAATAATTTATAATCAAAACAGGAGTTGCACTAATTTTGTAAATACAAATGAAGCAGATTTTTGGAGATGTGTTGCACCTTAGACCTGAAGGATCCCTCAGTAAACCACTTGAGACCAGCCGTGATTAAATGCTTTATTTAGAATAAAAGAAAGGAGTAAAGAAGATAGAACATAAAAAGAACATAAGAACATAAGAAGTGCCATGCTGAATCGGGCCTCAGCCCATCTAGTCCAGCATTCTGTGTCACACAGTGGCCCACCAGTTGTACACAGGGATCTCTAGCAGAAAGGAGGGCAAAACCCTGACCTGCTCCCGACCCCCCACAACCAGTACCCGGGAAAATCCTGCCTGCCTCCATCAACACAGAGGTGGCCCTTGGATGTCCATTTCAGTAGCTACTGATTCCCTTGGTATCCATGAATCTGTCTAATCCTGCCTTGAAGTTGTTCAGGCTGACAGCTGTCACAACCTCCTCTGGAAGTGAGTTCCATAACCCAATGACCCTCTGGGTGAAGAAATATTTCCCTTTATTAGTCCTAACTTTCCTACCTTGGAGCTTTAGGGAGTGCCCCCTAGTCCTAGTGTTGTGTGACAGAGAAAATATTTTTTCTTTATTCACCTTTTCTATCCCATGCATGATTTTATACACTTCGATCAAGTCACCTCTTAAACGCCGTCTTTCAAGGCTGAAAAGACCTAGGCGTTGCAACCTGGTTTCATAAGGGAGCCGCTCCATCCCTTGGATCATTCTTGTTGCCCTTTTCTGTACCTTTTCCAGTTCCGTTATATCCTTCTTAAGGTGCGGAGACCAGAATTGTACACAGTACTCCAGATGTGGCCTCACCATAGATTTGTAGAGAGGTAATACAACATTTATGACCTATTTTCGATTCCCTTCCTGATCATGCCTAGCATAGAATTTGCTTTTTTCACTGCTGCTGCGCACTGGGTTGACATCTTCATTGAGCTGTCCACCAAAACCCCAAGATCCCTTTCCTGGTTTGTCTCAGAAAGCTTTGATCCCATCAGTTGATAAGTGTATTTGGGGTTCTTTGCCCCGATGTGCATGACTTTACACTTGTTTAGGTTAAAATGCATTTGCCACTTTGTTGCCCATTCACTCAATTTAGAGATCTTTCTGGAGCTCTTTACAGTCAGTTTCATTTTTAACTACCCTGAACAATTTAGTGTCGTCTGCAAACTTTGCTACCTCAGAATTCACCCTACATCCAGATCATTAATGAATAAATTAAAAAGTAACGGACCCAAAACTGAACCTTGGGGTACGCCACTTCTCATCTCTTTCCACCCAGAGAAATGTCCGTTTATTACCACCCTTTGTTTCCTACAGTTTAGCCAGGTTCCAATCCAGGACAAGACCTGTCCCCTGATTCCGTGGCTGAAGAGCTTATTTAGGAGCCTTTGGTGAGGGACTTTGTCAAAAGCCTTTTGAAAGATAGAAATATAGTCCTTTGATGCTCCCAAGCATCAGGGTATTGCAAAGCAATAGTAAAACAGGATCAAAAAGGTAAAAAGAGTCTTGATGCCCCAATGGGCTAAATCCAAGGATAGGTTCTTGACACAAAGGCTTGGCAAATAGAGTCCAAAGGCTGGAAGGCCCAATGGAAAAGACAGCGTGCTGGCTAACAAATAAACAATAAGAACGGATTCAGAATAGTCAGTTATATAAACAATAATAGAGTCATCTCTAGTTCATACACATATAGAAATGGAATACAAGCATGAAATATGCACATATCAAAAGGTAAGTACCAACGTAGTATGTATAAGCATAATGGCGGTGAACAAGCTCACGCAGGGGTGAACCGAGACGCCCAGGCTCAGCGGAGGAAAGTCTCTGGTAAATAACAAGGCACGTCTTCCCAAACAGAGGAAAATGTTCAAAATAATACAAAAGTTCGAGTAAAATCTCACTGGAGTAATGTATTCTATAGGGAAGGTCGTCCTTGGGCCGATGAAAGGATCTCCCGCGCCTTCATTTCTCCCCCCGTAGGGGCTTCCTCAGGGCCGGGGGCGTGGCCCAAATGGTGAAATCTCGCGAGCGTCTCGTGAGTGGCGAAGCACTAGAGTTACAATAATACAGATTGATTATAGTATATATAGTAAATACAAAGATATTAAAATATTAATATAAAGACGCTACCAAAAAGGGAACAGCAGGGGTCATTGGGAAAGTATCTTTACAAACAGTATAATGCAAAGGAGACAGGCGGGTACATACCAAGGCGTGGAACAACAGGAGCACCGCAGATGGGAGCAGTATCTGTAGATACTGGGCTAAGAGCACCGAGGCTCAGTAAGTTAGCTGTTAAATAGTGGCACAGGTGTCCCGATTAAACAAGTAATTCACTAACGGATAATTTGTCATTTAACCCGAGGTGGGGGCGGAGCCGGGCGGAGCCAGGGGCGAGGAGGGGCGGAGCCGATCCTCCCTCCCTCCTAAAGCAGAGCTGAGGGGAGCAGAGCAAAGGGAGGGACGGCGTGGAAGGTGCTTGCGCCGCTCCGCGCATGCGCCCTTTTTTCCTGGGCTAATTTCCCGAGCCCGTTTGCACCGCATGAGGAGAGACCAGTCAGAATACTTCGGTTTGAATTTTACCTCTTGTTATTGTTATTACTGCTGTATTATTGCATGTGCATGGAATGTAGGTATGACCAGTTGGATTACTTATAATATTAGGCACTTACAGTAGCATTCATTCTATTATACATTAGGTTGGTTTCTCACCCCAATACTCTTTGATGCTTTAGATCCTGGCAGGCAGGAGAGGCAGGAAGCCTGGAAAAATGTAAACAGAGAGGTTTACTCAGTAAATCCACAAAGGAGGGCCCTTCATCCAAAGTGCCCTCCTTTGCAGATTTACTTGAGTAATCCTCTCTGTTTACATTTTTCCCAGGCTTCCCTTCCAGCCGAAAGAAGGAGCGAGTTTAGGGCTTGCCTTGCCATAAATACTTATTGGCAAGGGAGGCGGGAGGGTGGTGAGAGAGAAGGAGGGTGCCCCCTACGACCTAATAACGACACTAAGAAAATCCTGGCCCGAAGTTCTATAAAGAAAGTCCACTTCCTGGTTGGTGTTCCAGGTGCGGAAATACTCAAAAGTAGCATTTCTTCGACAATTTCTTCTGAAACGAATCATTTTCATAACTTTTTTCTCATGCCTATAGGTTTCCCCCCTTGAAGACGCAAGCTTCTTCCCAGGCTCGCTTGTGGGGCTGGCCCCTCCCGGGCCTCTCAGCCGAGGCTGGAATGTAAGCTCGTTAGTGAAGACACTTGGACTCTTGGGAGGCACCACTGCTTTGTGGTACCAGTCCTTCTTATCGGTCTGGGAATTGGCCGGGCTGCGTTTGTCCTTGAACGCTTGGCGAACTAGAGGCCTCTGCAGCATCTTGCTTTCAGGCCTCTCTGAGGCTTTGGATTTAACATGGTGTGAGTCTTGTTGATGGCTAGAGTCAGGCTGGGGTATGACAAGATGTGAACACTTCTACGTCTGTTGTTTGGGAAATAACACATTTAGTTATTCAAGACTAGCATGACAGAAAGAAAGATTTTACTACTCCGTGAAAAACATTACGCTGTTCCATCTGCTCAAGCCACTTTGCAAAACAAACAATTTGGCTTCAATTGTCTTTTTAAAAAACTGCATCTCTCATAAGGTGGTCTCATTTATCTGCACTTCAGCTCTCTGCCGATTCAGAAACTTGTGTATTTCACTGACGGCAAGAGCCAGAACTGAACTATAAACAGCATCATGGAAAACAATTATTACTTTGTTGTCCCAGCCAGTATGCATTGTTACATATAATCTTGCACATTTGCTAGCCATTTCTTTATACTACAATCAGAATATTAAGATAAAGTCTAATTTCAGACTTCATGATCTTAACATTTGTCCTAATTTTGGACTTTTCTGGATTTTCCCTATTTCATTGCTTTTTTTTTTAAAAAAATTTAATTTCAAATGGTACTATTTACCCCAATGAAGAATTTTGGTGAATCCTGAAACCAAGTTTTGCCCCATTAAACTTCTTTCTCTTCTTCCATGGAGTGTGTTGTGCTTGATCTGTGAGGATTAGACCAGTGTTTCCCAACCAGTGTGCCATGGCACACTAGTGTACCGTGAGCGATCATCAGGTGTGCCGTGGGAAATTGGCACTTTCCCCCCTCCTAGCAGCCCCCTCACAGGTTTCCAAGAAACAAATTGAGCCTCTCCGCTTGGAAATGGGTTTTTTTTACTGTTTTACTGGATTTTTCAAGAGTTGCCTCCCCCCTCCCCCCCAAGGAACTGTTTATAACAGCTTTGTGACATCCATAGTTAACTGGAAGCAAGTTTCACTAAGGGTGAAATTTCACAAACGTCTGGAGGACAAGCTCTATGAGGAGCGGCTTGAAGAGCTGGGCATGTTTAGCCTGAAGAAGAGAAGGCTGAGAGAAGACATGATAGCCATGTATAAATATGTGAGAGGAAGTCATATCTATGTTGAGTTCATCGAAACAGGCCCAGGTTTCATACTGAGTGTATAAATACATTCAAAAACATATTAACTATATGTATTACTGTGTTAGAGTGTCATTTTGTGTCATTTTGGTTGGTGGTGTGCCCCAGGATTTTGTAAATGTCAAAAATGTGCCGCGGCTCAAAAAAGGTTGAAAAACACTGGATTAGACAGTAAGCAATCAGACTTAGCATCATTTGCCATAATGTGTTGGGTTGATAAAGACAAGATCTATCTCCCTTACTTCTTATCTCAATTTTACAACATACATCTATGCCTGCCTACTCACAAGCATGTGCAATTGACATTCTCTTGCTTGTTACGTGTGTATAGGATTGCAGCTTTAATGAGATTATTTTGCTTCCTAGCTGGAAAAGTTGTAAATAGTGGAAGCAGCTTAGTCAAAACCACAGACTGTTATATTCCTGTATCCCTCCCATTGCCCCCGGATGATGTAATGCTTGGATTTCCAGATGCTCGCTTTACCCACAAACAGCTCAGAACTGAATTCTACCTCCTTTTAGTCAAGGGTGTTGCCAAAAGGTTAAAACAGCAGTCCAAGATGTCAGCAACTTCTTGAATCATTAGTTACTTCATCTAAAATACAGAACATTTCTCTTGGATCCAGCTCTGTGAAAACACTACAATAACATATGAGGTGTTTCGATTTGTTGATGGCATGTTTTTAAGCTGGTCAGCTCTGCCCGTCCCTACATGACTATCATAATAAACAACATCTGCATTTTGTGGGCCATTGACAACTTCTCTTGTATGCTTTTTTCTGGTTAAACCAGGAGTAGTAAGCAAGTATGCATCCCTGTATTCATACCACTGTCCTACCACTGAGTTCAGGCGAGGGTATCACTATGTCCGGATACGTCAGGAAAAAAGCCAAAGGTAATAGGCATGAGAAAAAAGTTATGAAAATGAAAAGAAATCGGAAGGGATTCGTATGTATGGGACTTTCAAGTTTATACGGATCGCAAGGCCAATCCCGGAAGTGGACTTTCTTTTTTGCACTCCCTGGGCCCAAAGTTTCGTTAGATTATTAAATATTTCGGATGCCCACCCAACAGGCAGACATAACTCACAGTCAAATCGGGGCCTTTCCATGCTTGAAGCCTAATTAGAGTGAAAGGCCTCCTCCAGGAAGTGAAAAAGGAGCCGGAAACCATAGAGAGATGCAGATCGGGACTCCTAGAGGGGCTGGAGGACTGACGAAAAAAGCGATTTAAACACCCAGGAAGGGGGTTTATATAGAAGGACAGAGTAGAAGGACATAAGAACTGCTGAGAGAAGGGCAGCAGGAGTGAAAAGAGCACGGAGAGGAGAAGGAAGAGTTCAGAATCAAGAAAAGCCATAGAGTTCAAACGGAGGTCCTAGACTGCTATGGTAAAACTGAATGGGAAAAAGCTGGAGTGAGGAGAACTCTACAGATTAGCAAGGCCTGCACCAGAGGTATTTAATAATATTAATAATAATATATTAATGCATTATATCTCCCTGCAAGGAAACCAAGGGAAATGTTGCCCCTTGATTTGCCTGTGCTTAAAACAGTATCAGTCCTGTTTCCCTGCTTTGCCTACTTTAGAACTACTAACGAATTTCGTTAGTAATTACGTTAAATTTTAGAAATTTTTGGAATTTTTTTGTAAGTCTTTCTATTACTAATCAAAAAAAATCCCCAATTAGATTTTGGATTCCGTATTTTTGAGTTCGAAACCATGCCTAAAAGGTAGGTTCTTCTAAATGGATCTGTGCTAATGTGGAGGTGAGATAAAAAGAAAAGGTGATATGCCCTCATAATATCAGTCTGAGGGGGCTTGTGTGTTCCAATGAACCTGCAGGTGCAACAACTGGAGTTGTTCCGCGGGGGAGGTTCCAGACCAAGCACAGTCCGAAGACCCAAAGATCTCAACGGCGGAGCAGGCGGAGGATAACAAGGGAATGTTGCAACGGCTGTGAAGGTGGAAGAAGGCTGCAACAGCTTGAGAAGCCATAGTTGTCGGGTTCACCATGCCACTAGATGGAACCTCACTCTGTGAAGATTGTGTGTTATTTATTATTTATTTATTTATTAAGTTCGGCTTAATATACTGCTTAATATATGGCGCCCAGAGCGGTTCACAAGATTAGTACAAGTAAAAACATGTAAAACACATAAAATACAATAAAACAGTTTAAAACACCCGTATTAAAACATATTGCCGGCCAATTGCAATATTTAGCAATGGCATGCTAACAGCGAACCAGCAGGTACAGATGAGTGGCAGTTGGCTATGGGCTGAATGCCTGCCTGAATAGCCATGATTTTACTGCTCTGCGGAACGGCAGAAGGACCCGGGTGGCCCGAATCTCTTCAGGAAGGCCATTCCACAGAGTTGGCGCGGCTACGGTAAACGCCCTCCGGCGTGTAGTAGCCAATCTGCAAACCCTAATACTAGGCACATCCAATAGGTTGAGCCCCTCTGAACGCAATGATCTCCTGGGCACATAAAGGGTAAGCCGCTCCTTCAGGTACACTGGCCCCAAACCATATAAGGCCTTAAAAGTTAGAACTAACACCTTGAAGATGCGCCCTGATCTCCACACATTAAAAAATCTCATGCACAGGTGTCTTCCAAAAAAAAATTAAAAACAAGCCAACAAAGTCACATGGCGATCAGTGAGTGGCGACGGGGGCAGGGCTGTGAAATATGGAAGCCTCTAGTCTCAGACTGGCACATGGGCGGTGGATACGGACTCCGAGGCAGTTGAGTAGTTTGGCAGCTGTATCCATGACTGAGCAGCCGTTTTTAGGATTCACTCTGCTCACCCCACATGGGGAAGGGGCTAGAAAAGGTGCCCTAAACATTGTCTGCCTCTCTTATAGCTGGCTGGACTGCCATGTCCAGAGGGGTCACCACCCTGCGGCCAAAAAAGAAAAATGAATTTTGGAACATGGAACATATGGACACTGATGGACAGCACTGACACCAAACAATCTGAACACAGAACTGCTATCATTGCAAGGGAGCTGGGATACTTTAACATTGACATAGCAGCACTTCAAGAGACCCAGAGAGCAGGAGAGGGACAGCTGAAGGAAGAAAAAGGAGGCTACACCTTCTTCTGGAAGGGACTGTCTCCTCAATGGGGACTCGGGGCGGGTCACATGAGGCCAAGCCCAGAAAACAACTACAATAAAAAAATCATAACATCAGCAATAAACACAATGGGAAATACATATATAAAAATAAAAACAATATACAACTAGATATCTAAAATCACAATGACAGGGTGAGCCACAGGCACACATATAAAGTGTTAAAAACTCAGGGTAAGATAAGCGGAATAGCATCCTTATGGGGAAAAAACATCCTTTTATGAGGGAGGGGGGATGGACTCCGAGAACGGGGACATTGAGGAGAGCAATGGTAGGAATTAAATAACTACTCTCCGAAGCCAGGTTTTCAGGTGTTTTTTAACGGTCTCCAGAGTGGGGGCTTTCCTAATCTCTCTGGGCAAGGAATTCCAGAGTCGGAGGGCCACAGAGGAGAAGGCTCTCTCCCTTGTGCCCACCAGACGAGTCTGTAAGACTGGCAGGGGCATCAGGAGGGCCTCCCTCGAGGAGCATAGGGTTTGAGCTGGTTCATGGAGGGAGATCCGGTCACAAAGGTAGGCGGGTCCCGAACCGTTTAGGACTTTATAGGTTATCACCTGCACCTTGAATTGGGACCGAAAAATAAATGGCAGCCAGTGAAGCTCTTTAAACAGGGGGGTTGACCGCTCCCTGTAACTTGCCCCAGTTATTAATCTGGCTGCTGATTGCTGGACAAGTTGAAGTTTCCGGACCGTCTTCAAGGGTAGCCCCACGTAGAGTGCATTGCAGTAATCTAGTCTAGAGGTAACCAAGGTGTGGACTACCATGGTCAAGGCAGACTTCACAAGGTATGGTCGCAGTTTGGCGCATGAGTTTTAACTGTGCAAAGGCTCTCCTGGCCACCGCCGACACCTGAGCATCAAGTGTCAGTGCTGAATCCAAAAGGACCCCCAAACTGCGGACCTGTGACTTCAGGGGGACTGTAACCCCATCCAGCACAGGTTTTCACCCAATATCCTGGTCAGACAAACAACTGACCTGGAGGACCTCTGTCTTATCAGGATGGATCTTCAGCCTGTTCCTCCTCATCCAGACCATAACAGCGGCCAAGCACTGGTCCAGTATCCGAGGGGCTTCCTTGGAATCTGGTGGAAACAAGTAGTGGAGTTGGGTGTCATCTGCATAGAAAGATCAAGGGAGTTCCAAAAGAAAGGAGAGAGCTTAAAGCATGCCTGATGTGACTAAAATAAGAAAGAGGCCGGGAAAGTCCAAGAGGACATCGGTATGGCTTACAAATGAAGTAAAAGATGTGATTGGAAAGAAGAAAAACTCATTTAAGAAATGGAAGGCTCTTCCTACTGAGGAGAACAGAAAGGAACACAAGCTCTGGCAAACTAAATGCAAAGCAACCGTCAGGAAAGCCAAGAGAGATTTTGAGGCACATATAGCTAAGAATATTAAAAAAAATAGCAAAACTTCTTTAAGTACATCAGAAGTAGAAACCCAACTAGAAAAGCAGTTGGTCCACTTGACGAAAATGGTAAGAAAGGGACAATAAGTGAAGACAAGGAGATTGCTGAGAGGCTAAACGACTTCTTTGCCTCAGTTTTCACACAGGAGGACAGACAACATATGCCTGCAGCTGAGTCAGTTTTTTCAGGGAGGGAATTAAATGAATTAAACCAGATAGAGATAAACAAGGAAGATGTTCTCACATGCCTTACTAAACTAAATGTCAACAAATCACCAGGGCCAGATGGCATCCACCCCAGAGTTCTTAAGGAACTCAAGTGTGAAATTGCTGAAATTCTAGCCAAAATATATAACCTTTCTCTAAGATCAGAACTGTACCCGAGGACTGGAGGAGGCAAATGTAACTCCGATCTTCAAGAAAGGATCCAGGGGTGATCCAGGAAATTATAGGCCAGTTAGTCTAACCTCAGTTCCAGGCAAAGTGATGGAAACCATTATTAAAGAAAAATTACTAAGCACATAGAAGAACAGGCATTGCTGAAGGAAAATCAACATGGTTTCTGCAAAGGCAAATCATGTCTTACTAACTTGTTAGAATTCTTTGAGGGTGTAAATAAACACATAGATAAAGGGGACCCAGTCGATATTGTTTACCTTGACTTTCAAAAGGCTTTTGACAAAGTCCTCACCAAAGGCTCCTAAATAAGCTCTTCAGCCATGGAATCAGAGGACAGGTCTTGTCCTGGATTGGAACCTGGCTAAACTGTAGGAAACAAAGGGTGGTAATAAACGGACATTTCTCTGGGTGGAAAGAGGTGAGAAGTGGCGTACCCCAAGGTTCAGTTTTGGGTCCGTTACTTTTTAATTTATTCATTAATGATCTGGATGTAGGAGTGAATTCTGAGGTAGCAAAGTTTGCAGACGACACTAAATTGTTCAGGGTAGTTAAAAATGAAACTGATTGTAAAGAGCTCCAGAAAGATCTCTCGAAATTGAGTGAATGGGCAACAAAGTGGCAAATGCATTTTAACCTAAACAAGTGTAAAGTCATGCACATCGGGCAAAGAACCCCAAATACACTTATCAACTGATGGGATCAAAGCTTTCTGAGACAAGCCAGGAAAGGGATCTTGGGGTTTTGGTGGACAGCTCAATGAAGATGTCAACCCAGTGCGCAGCAGCAGTGAAAAAAGCTAATTCTATGCTTGGCATGATCAGGAAGGGAATCGAAAATAGGTCGGCAAATGTTGTATTGCCTCTCTACAAATCTATGGTGAGGCCACATCTGGAGTATTGTGTACAATTCTGGTCTCCGCACCTCAAGAAGGATATAACGGAACTGGAAAAGGTACAAAGAAGGGCAACAAGAATGATCCAAGGGATGGAGCGGCTCCCTTATGAAACCAGGTTGCAACGCCTTGGTCTTTTCAGCCTTGAAAGACGGCGTTTAAGAGGTGACTTGATCGAAGTGTATAAAATCATGCATGGGATAGAAAAGGTGAATAGAGAAAAAATATTTTCTCTGTCACCCAACACTAGGACTAGGGGGCACTCCCTGAAGCTCCAAGGTAGGAAAGTTAGGACTAACAAAGGGAAATATTTCTTCACCCAGAGGGTCATTGGGTCATGGAACTCACTTCCAGAGGAGGTTGTGACAGCTGTCAGCCTGAACAACTTCAAGGCAGGATTAGACAGATTCATGGATACCAAGGGAATCAGTAGTTACTGAAATGGACATCCAAGTGCCACCTCTGTGTTGATGGAGGCAGGCAGGATTTTCCCGGGTACTGGTTGTGGGGGTCGGGAGCAGGTGAGGGTTTTGCCCTCCTTTCTGCTAGAGATCCCCGTGTACAACTAGTGGGCCACTGTGTGACACAGAATGCTGGACTAGATGGGCTGAGGCCCGATTCAGCATTCCTCTTCTTATGTTCTTATGTTCTTAGAACAGAAACAGCTCCTTAAAACGCTGAAAAGCACCCCGATTTCATTATCCAAGAAACCTAGTTTTCATGATCTGAAAGTGTCACAGTGGTTAATAAATCTAACCAGATCTGGATGATGGAATTCAAAAGAGATAAACCTTAAAGCTGCTTAGCTAGACTACATAACTGTCATTTGGTAATAACCAATATTATTATACACCACACCCTAATTCGAAAGAACTGCCAAACAGTTGGCTATTGTTGCTCAACAGGAAGAGATCGGCATATGAGTTTAGTTTATGATAGTACCGTAATAAAAGGCAAAAACTCAAGCTCTTTCAGTTACCATCTGTAGTAAGTACATTATTAATGAAGTATAGATCAAAGATAAAGTCAGCTGCTATCTTCAATGCCATATGTGCATTACCATCAGCAACGTTTATTCTTACCGCATATACGTTTGCATTAACACCAACAGTTGTTAAGCGAACTGTTGGAATAATGTATTTATGCTGGCTAATCTGACTTGTAATGATAGTTTGGTTTTGTTTCAGGCAGAAAAAAAATATATGAATGTTTAACTTATTTTTTCAGTTCCTTGACATAAGAAAATGCTATGCATAAATTACTTCAAAAATATGTGCTTGTAGAAAAAAAAATAAAGTTCAGGTTACTTGGATATAGTTCTTTGATTATGAACAACTATGAGACTCGAAACAGTCTTCTAACATGAATGCACTATACAGTGATGCCTTGAGTTAAGAGTTTAATTTGTTCTGTGACTGAACTCTTAACTCACTCTCCTCTGAAAGTGAATTTTCTCATTGAAATGCTATTAATTCATTCTGCCTCCCCACCCTGACCCCCTCCATTTTTATTACCTGTTTTTAAAGAAGAATGTGTACTGCACATTCATATCTCTATATATAATAAAGCGGAATGTTTGTATGTTTGTTTGTATGTATGTGGCAGCGTTTTGATTGGCTCCCGGCCTCTACATTCTGACAAGATGATTGGTTGCCAGTGAGGGAGTATTTGCATAACGCCTCTATTGGCCAGCCAACACGAACATTCCGACCTTCTAAACTGGCAGAGGAGGATTAGGCAAAGGCCTGAGGCAGTCGCCAACATGAACATTCTGACGCTCTAAAGTGGCAGAGGGGGCAAGGAAAAGGCCTGGGGCAGTTGCCAACATGAACATTCCGATGCCCTAAAGTGGCAGAGGGGGTAAGGAAAAGGCCTGAGGCAGTTAGGCATGGTGGGAGTTTCAGACCAAAACACTTTGCGACCCCTTTGCGACCCCAAACAATGAGAGAACAAGACCAAACTTGGCACACAGAACCCTCAAGACCCACTCTACATCCTGGTGCAGTTTGAGGGAGGGTGGACCATGGATGACGGGACTTGCAGTACTTTAACTCACTTGCTTAGAGCACTGTGGCCCACACCATAGAAGGATCAGGACCACACTTGGCACACAGATGCCCACTGGCCCACTTTACAACCTGGTGCGGTGTAGGGCAGGATGGGCCACAAATGATGGGATTTGCAGTACCCTCACCCGATTCATTTCCCACAGAACATTGAAGCCCCTACAAATCACAGACCAGGCCCAAACTTTGCACACAGAGTACCCATGACCCACTCTACATCCTACTGCAGTTTGGAGGAGGGCAGACCATGGATGATGGGACTTGAAGTACCTCCAATCACTTCCCGAGACCGCTGCAACCCTCATCCACTGACTGATCAAGACCAAACTTGGCACACAGAGCCCCCATGACCCACACCACATCCTACTTCAGTTTGGAAGACATTGGACCACAGATGATGGGACTTGAATTACCTTCACTCACTTCCTGAGACCACTGCGAGCCAAATAAACAACGGATAAGGACCAACCTTGGCACACAATGCCTTTCTCAATTAACCCGGGCCGGGGGGGGGGGGGGGTCCCCAATCTAGTGGAAAATAAAAAAGAAAGATCAACTTGAAAATGGCAGAAGCATTATGGCAAGGGAGCACATTTGAGGCAACAAAATGTGTGTTGACCAGCATAACAGCAAGGCCAAACCTGCACAATCACATGGAACAATAAAAAAGATCAACTTTAAAATGGTAGAAGCACAAAGTTGTGGCAAGGAAACACAAAGGACAAAGTGAAGAGGCAGAAGCATTGTTTTCTTCTTACTGTACTCATTCCAGCCTCCCTCCCTGTCTTGCTCTCTCTCCCTCTCTCTTTTCGTGAAGCTAAACTTACCAGAAATATAAACCACAAAATATCAACTAACCCAAAGCTCATCAAAGCATACAAGAGCAGACAGCAATCTCTCAAAGCAGACAAGAGCACAAGCCATGGAGGCACAGAGGCTGTTCTGTTAGCCTTGTACTCTCGCGCCAGCACTCCCTCTGGCGCTAGCTTGTAACTCAAACCGCTGCATGTATGTCAATGCAAAACCCAGGTCAAGAGATAGCTCATAAATCAACATGATCATAAGTAGGTATGCTCAAATTGAATAGGAATCTGATATTCCTCCTCAAATTGTTTAGTAAATTGGATCAATAAGGGGTGTATTCAATCAAATTTGCTGAAAATAGATTTTATACAATACTAGCACTTTATAAATCTATGACTGGTGAATAAAAGTACAGGAAGTCCCTGCGTTATGAACTTGTGAACATGTGCCATCACAATGAGGCCCTCTGCGATAGCTTAAAAAGGGACGTGTAGTCTTTGTCGGCCTCTCGGATGACGAGGTGTCTTCCTATGAAGGAAGGAGGCTGGAACAGACTTCAAATAAGGCTCGGGAACTCTGAATTGTAACGTTCAATAAGGTTTATTTACTACAACCAGTTTTCCTGTGGCCTCACCTCTTTCTTAGCTAATAAGGTTACAGCAAAATCCTTTGAAAGACTGGTTACTTGCCTCAAAGTGTTGAGGGAGTTGCAGTTCTTTGAAGGTTCCAAGCCGTTCCTGTCTTCCTAAATCAGGGGTGCTCACACTTTTTCAGCATGGGAGCTACTGATTAGAAAACCAAGTCCCAAAGATCACCTACCCAGAAATGTAATACGTATAACTATTTTCTTATTTATTTATTTATATTTATTATTCATGTTTATGTTCCGCTCCTTCCAGCAGGCTCGGGGCAGTTTACATAAAATGAAGTTATAAAACATCAACATTTCAATTTAATAACAACAATATAAAACAGAGCATAAAAATACATCCAACCACCCCATTTCTCCCACACTGCCATATTACCACACATATTATCAGCCAGAAAGTAAGAAGAGAGGCTGTTGAACTGCAAGGCCATTTAATACTCAGCAAGGTAAACAAAGGGGCATGGAAAAATACATCCAACCACCCCATTTCTCCCACACTGCCATATTACCACACATATTATCAGCCAGAAAGTAAGAAGAGAGGCTGTTGAACTGCAAGGCCATTTAATACTCAGCAAGGTAAACAAAGGGGCATGGAAAAATACATCCAACCACCCCATTTCTCCCACACTGCCATATTACCACACATATTATCAGCCAGAAAGTAAGAAGAGAGGCTGTTGAACTGCAAGGCCATTTAATACTCAGCAAGGTAAACAAAGGGGCATGGAAAAATACATCCAACCACCCCATTTCTCCCACACTGCCATATTACCACACATATTATCAGCCAGAAAGTAAGAAGAGAGGCTGTTGAACTGAAAGGCCATTTAATACTCAGCAAGGTAAACAAAGGGGCATGGAAAAATACATCCAACCACCCCATTTCTCCCACACTGCCATATTACCACACATATTATCAGCCAGAAAGTAAGAAGAGAGGCTGTTGAACTGCAAGGCCATTTAATACTCAGCAAGGTAAACAAAGGGGCATGGAAAAATACATCCAACCACCCCATTTCTCCCACACTGCCATATTACCACACATATTATCAGCCAGAAAGTAAGAAGAGAGGCTGTTGAACTGAAAGGCCATTTAATACTCAGCAAGGTAAACAAAGGGGCATGGAAAAATACATCCAACCACCCCATTTCTCCCACACTGCCATATTACCACACATATTATCAGCCAGAAAGTAAGAAGAGAGGCTGTTGAACTGCAAGGCCATTTAATACTCAGCAAGGTAAACAAAGGGGCATGGAAAAATACATCCAACCACCCCATTTCTCCCACACTGCCATATTACCACACATATTATCAGCCAGAAAGTAAGAAGAGAGGCTGTTGAACTGCAAGGCCATTTAATACTCAGCAAGGTAAACAAAGGGGCATGGAAAAAATACATCCAACCACCCCATTTCTCCCACACTGCCATATTACCACACATATTATCAGCCAGAAAGTAAGAAGAGAGGCTGTTGAACTGCAAGGCCATTTAATACTCAGCAAGGTAAACAAGGGGCATGCAAAAATACATCCAACCACCCCATTTCTCCCACATTTCCATATTCCCCAACATATATTTCTCAAGGAACAAAGCAAGCAGAGAGGCTTTGGAGCTAAAAGGCCATTTTTAAACATTAAAAATAAACAAAGAGACATGCCACAGAACAATCAAGCACCCACCCCAAAGTAAAAGACCGACCTTTGAGATGCGGTAAGGAAATGACCCCAAAGCGTCCTTCTTCTCCTCCTCCGTCGTTGCTCCTATTTCCACGCCGCCAGCATGCGTGCCGCCTCCAAGAGCTCACGAGAAGTCAGAGAGGCAGAATGGGCGCTTCTGCGCATGTTGCTGGGCCAGCCATGCATCGAGTCATCCAGGCCCGCCCCTTGGTCTCCTGCGACTCTGAGTGGCTGGAGAAGGATGGAGTGAGGAGGAGGAATCCAAAAGAGGGGGCCCATTCTGCCTCTTGGACTCTGGAGCTTTTGGAGGTGGCGCGAGCAGGAGCGGGGAGGAGCAACGACGGAGGACTTCTTTGCAGCGTGCAGGGGCGCGTGAAGAGGACCAGCAGCAAAAAAAACCTGGTCAGGGGCCTGAAGATCACCAGGATGAGGCCCAAAGATCACCCTGGTGATCACGATCACAATTCTGAGCACCCCTGTCCTAAATGCTCTCGAAATTACGGAAATCTTAAGGCCCTCAGATCTGCGAACCCTTTGGTGAAACTGGTTTTCCTATACAGTTCGCAGACTGATTGAAGACGCCGAGTCACGCAAATTTCGCCAAAGCCTTGCGATATGCTTTGGCATACTTGAAAGTTGATCTTGGATGGGTTTAGATGGCAAAAAAATGGCTGATCCGAGCTGAAAACCCAGATTTCCAGACAGCACGTTCTTCGCTTTTCCTTTGTTAGGCTGCACTGGAAGGAGAGGCCCCCTCCTCAGGTGACCTTAGAAGGAGGAGTGGCTAAGGTACCAGAGAGCAACTTTGGTGCCAAGCTCAAACTCTTCCCACACAAAGCACACACACATTTGCAGCTACAGGAACATCATGCAAAGCGTTGCAGGCATGCAACTCGGTTATTTATTATTATTTATTTATTTATTTATTTATTTATTTATTTAAAAACCTTTATATACTGATCTTCTCTACCTCCACAGAGGGACTCAGGCTGGTTAACACAGGCCCGGATTACCCATAAAGCCACCCTAGGCCAGGGTGGCACCCTTGGGTGGGGGGCAGCAGATCCGGACCCCCCCCCCCCAAAGTAAAAAATGTTTTTTTTAAAATTGGGAAAAAATTGCACATGTGCGCGGCAGCGGCAGTGCCCCCCCTGCTCACGCCGGCCCCACCCCTCTTCCTTCAATCAGAGAGAGGAGGGGGCAAAGGTAAGTCCCGGCACCGTCCCCACCCTGCTGCCCGCGCCGGCATCGCCCCTCTTCCTTCACTGACTGAAGGAAGAGGGGCGGTGCCAGTTTGAGCAGCGGGGAGGAGGCTAGAACTTCCATCCCTCTTGACGCGAGAGAGAGGAGGGGGCGGAGGGAAGTCCCGGCACTGCCCCCTCCCTGCTGCTCGTGCCGAGCCGCCCTCTTCCTTCAGTCAGTGAAGGAAGAGGGTCAGGCTGGCGCAAGCAGCGGGGCGCCCGCAAGCGGCCCCGCTCCCTGGAAGTGGCCCCACCCCCCGGAAGTGGCCCTGTCCCCCCGGAGCAGGGGCGGCGCTTCAAGAGTGTGGCCTAGGGTGCCACAATCGCGTAATCCGGGCCTGGGTTAACAGCAAGAATTCAATGCCAAATTACACTTTAAAACATCATAAAACAAAAAAAAGATTAAAATATAAGTAGATTAAAATACATATTACATATGGCAATGCACCAGGCCCACTGGGGTCGCAACAGAAAAACTTGTAGATATGAATAGAGGAGAGGCAGCCAGCTGGTGAGTGGTGAAGCTAGCTCTCTGTTCCTCCCAGTCAAGGTAAAGGAAGCTGGTGAAAGAAACCACCAACAGGCTCCTTCATCCCTTGTCTCCAGCTGCAGCTGGGGATCCTTGGATCCTGGCCAGCTCCCTTGCCCTTCATCCCAGTGTTGGCTGCAGAGGAAGGGAGCTTGCTAACAGTCTCCCTCACATTCCTCCGCAGCCAATGCTTTGTCAAGGACTCAATGAGCCTGTTACCAGGCTCCCTTGCCCCTTGCCAGAGCCTTGGCTGAGAAGGAAGGGAGGGAGGTTGCTGATAGAGTCCCTCACATTTCTGCACAGCTAACACTGGGACAAAGGATGAAGGAGCCTGTTGCCAGCCTCCCCTGTCCTTCATCAGACCCTTGGCTGAGGAGTAATGCAAGGAGGGATGCCAACAAGCTCCCTCCCTTCCTCGGCAACCAACTGGCTTGAATTTTATTTATAAAACTAGCTTGGGGACCCGACCCTGCCCGGGTTATTTGTGAAGCGCAGCAAGATGTAGAGTGGGTCATGGGGGCTCTGTGTGCCAAGTTTGGTCTTGATCCATCATTATTGGGAGTTGCAGTGGTATCATGAAATTACTGAAGGTAGTGCAAGTCCCATCATCTCTGCCCCCCAAAGTGTAGTAGGATGTAGATTGGGTCATGGGGGCTCTGTGTGCTAAGTTTGGTCTGTATTGGTGAATGGATGAGGATGCATTGTTTTTCGGAAGTGAGTGAAGGTACTTCAAGTCCCATCATCTGTGGTCCGTCTCACAGTAAACTGCACCAGGCTGTAGAGTGGGTCATGAGGGCTCTGTGTGCAAGATTTGGTGTTGATCAATCATAGGATTAGGTTTGTAGCAGTCTTGGAAAGTGAGGGAAGGTACTGCAAGACCCATCATCCATGTTCTGTCCCCCCTCCAAACTTCAGTAGGATGTGGACTGGGTCACTGGGGCTCTGTGTGCCAAGTGTGGTCTTTATCAGTGTTTGTTGGGGGCCACAGTGGTCTGTGGGAACAGAGGGGTGTAAAAAGTACTACAAATCCCATCATCCATTGTCAGTCCTCCCCAAACCTCACCAGGACGTGAAGGCAGTCATGGGGGTTATGTGTGCCAAGTTTGGTCTCAATCAGTGATTGGATGAGGTTGCAGTGGACTTGGGAAGTGAGTAGAGGCACTTCAAGTCACATCATCCATGGTCCACCCTCCTCCGAACTGCACCAGGACGTAGAGTGGGTCATGGGGGCTGTGTGTGCTGAGTGTGGTCTGTATTGGTCCTTTTTGGTTGGCCTCAGTGGTCTGTGGGAACCAAAGTGTTGGAAAGTACTTCAAATCCCATAATCCGTGGGTCATGTCCCCCGACCCGCGCCAGGACGTAAAGGGGGTTAGGGGGTTATGTGTACCAAGTTTGGTGCAGGTCCATCACCCGCTGAGGTCGCTGTGGCCTGTGAAAGTGGCTGCCACATATCCGCCCTGGCCTGTGAAAGTGGCTGCCACATATCCGTCCTGGCCTGTGAAAGTGGCTGCCACATATCCGCCCTGGCCTGTGAAAGTGGCTGCCACATATCCGCCCTGGCCTGTGAAAGTGGCTGCCACAATCCGCCCTGGCCTGTGAAAGTGGCTGCCACAATCCACCCTGGCCTGTGAAAGTGGCTGCCACATATCCACCCTGGCCTGTGAAAGTGGCTGCCACAATCCACCCTGGCCTGTGAAAGTGGCTGCCACATATCCGCCCTGGCCTGTGAAAGTGGCTGCCACATATCCGCCCTGGCCTGTGAAAGTGGCTGCCACATATCCGCCCTGGCCTGTGAAAGTGGCTGCCACAATCCGCCCTGGCCTGTGAAAGTGGCTGCCACATATCCGCCCTGGCCTGTGAAAGTGGCTGCCACATATCCACCCTGGCCTGTGAAAGTGGCTGCCACATATCCGCCCTGGCCTGTGAAAGTGGCTGCCACATATCCACCCTGGCCTGTGAAAGTGGCTGCCACATATCCGCCCTGGCCTGTGAAAGTGGCTGCCACATATCCGCCCTGGCCTGTGAAAGTGGCTGCCACAATCCGCCCTGGCCTGTGAAAGTGGCTGCCACATATCCGCCCTGGCCTGTGAAAGTGGCTGCCACATATCCGCCCTGGCCTGTGAAAGTGGCTGCCACATATCCGCCTGGCCTGTGAAAGTGGCTGCCACATATCCGCCCTGGCCTGTGAAAGTGGCTGCCACAATCCGCCCTGGCCTGTGAAAGTGGCTGCCACAATCCACCCTGGCCTGTGAAAGTGCTGCCACATATCCGCCCTGGCCTGTGAAAGTGGCTGCCACATATCCGCCCTGGCCTGTGAAAGTGGCTGCTTCCGCCCTTCTGCCCTCCCGCCCTCCGCATACATACACACATACAAACATTCCGTTTTATAAAGGTATACAGATGTACCTGTTCTGACTTACAATTAAATTTAACTTCAGAACATGTGAAGGCTTGATTCTCACAAATAAATTGTACAGAATCACATGTTCACCGATTACTTCGCTCCTACAAGAACAAGATACTTAATTTAATAATATTAAAAACAAAATTCAGGCCAGAAAATGGTCTGAAAGAACAGCAGGTGGAATGCGCAGATGAACTCTGGCTAACAATGTGGAGTGGAAACCCTGCTGTTCCATAGAGCAAGAAAAATACACTGCTTCATCTGTTTCGCATGGGTCACTTGAGGAGCGATGTGAGAATTGTGTGCAATAATGGGTGTACATTTGCGGTTGCTGTGTGTGTATTTGTCTGTGGGTGTACAGGGGGAGGGAGGGGGGGAGAGAAGGGAAATATGTCAGTATGGCCTCACTCTTTGCTGGTTTGAGACCAGCTGATATCTGGCATAGGGCTAGCTCACTGTCTCTGCCTGAACGTGGTTCTCCCACCCTGCTCTAAAAAGAGAAGAGCACTTCCCACCTATTCTGTTATCATGCCCAATAGTGCTTAATTAATGCAATTTGTAGCCCACTGTTCATAAAACAAATGGCTAAATACTGTCTACTAGGCCTGGGAAATCATGGTTCTAAATGGTTCTAAAGTATTTATTTATTTATTTATTTATTTCTTCGGTTTTATATTCCGCTCCTCCCTGCAGGCTCAGGGCGGATCACAGATACAGGCATACAATAAAACATTCGACAAAACATACAATAAAAACATACAATAAAACCACAGTACATAACCAAGGTAGTACAGGTCTACGATTATTTGACTGAGGCGAAGCGGACCAATTGCATTTGGATTTAACCAAATGCTAGCCTGAAAAAAGCCGTCTTACATTCCCTTTGGAAGGGGAGGAGTTCGGGGATCGCTCGAATGTGGTCAGGGAGCGAATTTCAGAGTACTGGGGCCGCAGCAGAGAAAGCTCTCTGTCTAGTACTGGACAAATGGCAGCAGCGGGACGATGGAACAACCAGCAAATTGTGCTCTTCCGAGCGCAGTGATCTCAGGGGAACATACGGGGTAAGGCGGTCCCTCGGGTACGCAGGCCCTAGACCGTGTAAGGCCTTGAAGGCTAAAACCAACACCTTGAAGGCAATCCGGTACTCGATGGGAAGCCAGTGCAGTTGCCGGAGGATGGGAGTGATGTGCTCCCTCACTGGTGCTCCCACCAGCAAGCGAGCCGCGGCATTCTGCACCAGCTTGAGTTCCCGGATTGTTGACAAGGGAAGGCCAACGTAGAGGGTGTTACAGTAGTCCAGCCTCGAGATGACCGTCGCTTGGATCACCGTGGCCAGGTCATCCCTGGAGCTCTTAACCAAGGATGACGGGCTAAGTTGCTCGCCATCCAGGGTAGGCAACCGGCACTCATCCAGCCCAGGGCGACCAGGCCACAAGATCTCCGTCTTCGGCGGGTTCACCTTCAGCCGGCTGGCCCGCAGCCATCCAGTCACGGCCTCCAGGCATAGATGGAAACAATCGGGTACGGTATCCGGCCTGCCGTTCATTCTCAGCAGAAGCTGGGTGTCATCAGCGTACTGATAACACTCCAGACCAAAGTCGCGGGCCAGCTGGGCCAGGGGGAGCATGTAGATGTTAAATAATAAGGGCGAGAGGATGGCCCCCTGGGGGACCCCCACAACTTAATGGGAGCCTCCCGGAGACCTCCTCTCCCCTCTCCACACGCTGTCCCCGATCCTGGAGAAAGGAGGCCACCCACTTAAGGGCAATCCCCCTGACTCCAGTCACGGCGAGGCGGTGGGCTAACAATGAATGATCTACGGTATCAAACGCTGCTGTTAGATCTAACAAATCAAGCAGGGCTGACCCGCCCTGGTCCAGCTGGCGGCGAAGTTGGTCTGTAAAGGCGACAAGCACGGTCTCCGTCCCATGCCCAATACGGAAGCCGGACTGGAAGGGATCAAGTCCAGCTGTGTCTTCTAAGAACTGCTGCAGCTGATCCGCTGCTGCCCTCTCAATTACCTTGCCTAAAAAAGGCAAATTAGACACAGGTCGGTAATGAGTCCCCCCTTGGGGGTTGAGAAGAGCGGGGTAAAATCCCGAAATAAATAAATTGGAGGGAGCCGAAGGATCTAAATTCGGCTTCTTCAGCAGCGGTCTTACCATTGCCTCTTTCAAACCCCCTGGGAACACTCCTTGCTCAAGGGAGCTGTTGATAATCTTTCCCAGGGGGCCTTGTAGCCCCTCCCGACAGGATCTAACAAGCCAGGAGGGGCACGGATCAAGGGAGCAGGTAGTTGGTCTAGCTGCAGCAAGTAACTTATCGACAGCTGCTGCGGCCAGCAGTTGGAAACGGGTGAAGGTGGGCCCGCCGAGTGGCGGCGGGGTCTCGAGTTCACATACTGTATCAAGAGTGGCTGGGATATCCCGGCGGAGAGTCGAGATCTTGTCAGCAAAATAGTTCTGGAATGCCTCAGCTGTGGAAGCCAAGCCCCTATCATTTGGGACAGTCGAAATTGTTGTCAGTGACTGTAGCAACCCAGTTCCCTTTCGTGCCTGGGGGGCAGGGGGCGGCCCCGGGGGTTCCGCTTGCATTAGGGCCAGCTGCAGCTGATGAGGACATGGAGGAAGGGGATGATGAGTTAGCTGGGCCTTCATCTCCCACAGAGAGCTTGGCCTGGGATGATGGCTGGCCTCATGGCTATGATAGCTGGGAAAGTCAGGTGTAATGACTCTCCAACCTCGGTAAGGAAACACGCGTAGGTAGTAGCACAGTCCAACACGATTTTATTGCAGGTACAAAACTTGTGAAGCTAAAGCAAAGTCCCGCCACCCAAACACACCTTTTATACCCCAACCCCCTTCCCCTTGCCCACGCAATGTCCAAGGAGGGTTGCACCATATCCGGGTGAGTCAGCAGTTCCCATAGTCCAGGGGATATGACCTCACAGTCTCTGAGTCTGCATATTTAGGACAGTGTCCAATGTCCATGTCCAGAGGAGGTTACCTCACTTCCCCCCATGACTCAGCAGGCATCTGAAAGTTGCATCACTTCCAGATTGACACAGCACAGCTTCCCAGGAACTGGAGCAAAGGTCAGCACAGCTCCCACAGAACTGGGACAAAGGTCAATACCACCTCAAGGCAGACTAGGAATCTGAACTTCTTCAAAGCTCAGATTTCCCAGCTCTGACATAATGTCCTTCTCCACCACGTCCTCCCCCTGCAGAAACAAAATACCATTCAATCTTTAGGAGGAAGGGGACCCATGTACTTTTTCAATAAACTACAATGAAATGTAGGGTGAACCTTACCTAACCCCTTTGGCAGAACTAGCTTATATGAAACCCTATTCACCACCTGCTCGACCCTAAATGGGCCAATGTATCTCGGGCTTAACTTCTTTGAGGGTAACCCCAACTTTAAATTCTGAGTAGACGACCACACTCGGTCGCCCTCAGCATATACTTCTCCCTCTTGCCTTCGCCGATCTCCGAACAGCTTATATGACCGTTGCGCTTTTCCTAGGGCTTCAGTCACCTCCTTCCACTCATCTTGAGCTCGCACTCTCCAATCACTCCTCTCCTCTTTCCCTATCTCCAATAACTGAGGCAAAGGGGCCACATCCTGGCCGTAAACCACTTCGAAGGGAGACCTTCCAGTAGAAGAATGCACTGAACTATTATACGCCATCTCAGCATATGGCAACAAATCCGACCAATTATTTTGCTCCTTATTACTGAAAATACGCAGATAACCTCCCAAAGATTTCTGCGTTCTCTCTCAACGCCCCCATTGCAGCAAGGATGGTAAGCAGTAGTAAGCCTCCTCTCAGCCCCTAATACCTCCAAAAACCGTTCCCAAAACCGGGCAGTAAACTGTACCCCACGATCACTAAGCACTTGCTCCGGACACCCGTGCAGCCTATACACATGCTGTACATACAATTCAGCTAACCTTTCAGCCGAAGGCAAACCTTTCAAAGGGACGAAATGAGCCTGTTTAGAAAACAGATCCAACACTGTCCATATGTAACGATAGCCGCGACTAGAGGGCAACTCCCCCACAAAATCAGTACTAACATGCGTCCATGGCCGCACCGGCGAAGCTACTACCTGAATCAAACCTTGTGGCTTAGCAGCGGGAACTTTGCTTCACGCACAATCCTCACAACTTTCCACATACTCCTTAACTTCTGTCCTCATACCAGGCCACCAATAACGTTTCTTCACATTCAAGAGAGTCTTGGTAACTCCCCAATGGCCTGCAGTCTTATGATCATGATTAAGCCTTAACACTTTCTTCCTCACTGCCTGAGGCACATACACCTTAGTCCCCACAAGCTATAACCCGTTCAACCACTTACACTCCTCCTTATGACTACGCAACCAAAAATCCCCTTCGTACCCCTTCTGCAACTCTAAACACCATTCATCTACAACCTCCTCTTCCTTCTTTACCTCCTTTTTCACTTGAGATCTTGTCTGCACTGTCAGACCCCATTGCTCCTTGGTAAACACCTCCTCAGACCTAGTAAAAGAATCCTCCCCCACATGAGGATAACGAGATAAAGCGTCTGCCACCACATTCTCCCTTCCTTTGATATGTTGCAACGAAAAATTAAACTGCGCAAAATACTGAGCCCATCTCACCAATTTGGGAGATAGCTTTTGAGGATTCTTCAGATACTGTAAATTCTGATGGTCAGTCAGCACCACAAAGGGGAAAACAGCCCCTCAAAACTGACGCCATGTCCGCAACGCACTCTTCACAGCAAGAGCCTCTTTCTCCCATACTGGCCATTTCCTTTCTTGCTCCCCGAACTTTTTAGAAAATATGCACAGGGTCTCAGGTTCCCCTGTTGATCCTTCTGTAACAACGTTCCTCTGTATGCCCACGCCGAAGCATCACACTGCACTAAGAAAGGCTTTCCCATATCAGGATGCATCAACAAAGGGCCGCTGGTGAAAGCCCTTTTCAATCTCACAAAAGCTTCCTGACACTCATCCTTCCACCCTAACTTAGAGCCGGAGACCTAGTCCTCTTAGACTCCCCCTTCCCTTAGTCTTTAACAACTCCGTAAGAGGAAGAGTTATCGTCGCAAATGCAGGGATGAAAGTGCGATAGAAATTTGCCAAACCCAGGAAAGCCTGCAACTGTCTACGGGTTTGTGGAGCTTCCCAGCTCAACACATCCTCCACTTTAGTCGGATCCATAGCCACACCACTCTCGCTAATCCGGTAACCCAAAAAATCAATCTGACTCCTTCCAAACTCACACTTACTCAACTTGACATATAGCTTAGCTTGCCTCAACCTTTCCAACACCTCCCGCACCAAATGAACATGCTCATCCCTGGTACACGTCACGATCACAATATCATCCAAATATACAAACACCCCCTTATATAAAACACCTCATTTATTAACTGCATGAAAATACCGGGGGCTCCAGCCAAACTGAATGGCATCACGACCCATTTGTACAGCCCAAGGGAACAAGAGAAAGCTGTCTTCCATTGGTCACTTTTCCTCACTCTCACCATATGGAACGCGTCTATCAAATCCAATTTAGTGAAAAATCTACCTCCCCCCAACTGGCCTAACAGATCTTTAATTAATGGTAAAGGGTAACAATTGGTAGTACTGATGGCATTCAGACCCCGATAATCAATACACAATCGTAACCTCCCATTTTTCTTTTCCCGAAATAACACCGGCGCAGCAATAGGGGACTCGGACCTTCGGATAAACCCTTTCCTTAAGTATTCGTCAATCTGCTCCCTTAAAGCTACCTTCTCCTGCACCGTCATAGCATATATCTTAGGTTTAGGCAATACCGCCCCCTCCTTAACCTCCACCCGGCATTGAACATTACGGAAAGGGGGAAGACTTTGGGCTAGTATAGGGTTAAACACATCCGCAT
The DNA here is from genome assembly GCA_030556195.1 of Anolis apletophallus. Taxonomy (NCBI): domain Eukaryota; kingdom Metazoa; phylum Chordata; class Lepidosauria; order Squamata; family Anolidae; genus Anolis; species Anolis apletophallus. The sequence goes on along the minus strand of JARBWK010000007.1, from coordinate 8,638,414 downwards.
AATCCCAATATTCCTCGGGCACCCTGCACCTTATTCAAATCCTTTTTCCATATTCGGTTCACATTGCAAAATCCCAGTCCTCCAATCAATTTTGGGGTTAGCCTGCTCTAGCCATGGTAATCCTAATACAACCTCATGGCCCTTAATTGGTGCTACCACAAAGTCTATGTTACCTTCCCAAGGCCCCACCCGACCTTTTAAATCTTTAGTGCCCAATAAAGACGGCCCACCACCAATAGAAGACCCGTCTAACTGAGTAAAGATCACCGGCACTGGCAAATTCTTAGTTTCTCCCCCTAAACTATCTACCAACTTTGGTGACATAATGTTTTCTGAGCACCCACAATCAATCAATGCCTGTTTCTCTATCACCTCCCCTCCTTTATACAATCCCAATGAACACTGTACACTTGGGGCACTCACTAACACTCTTTGAGTCCATATTATCACCTACAGCCGCTTTAGCTGAGGCTACTTTTTCTGATCCGGCATCTGCTTTTGCCGGCACTGGGATGCAAAATGACCTGGTTGGGAACAAATGAAACAAAGGCCCTTCCCATCACAGGTTTTTCATAACACTGGAACGTCCGTCACTGCCACCACGCCTAGTCTCTCCTCCCGGAACCGTCCTTCTCCAAAGTTGCGTCCTGGGCCTCTGGACCTCACCGACTGGAACTTTCGACGTTGCACCTGGGCCAAGATCCCCTCCACACTGCCGGCTAGCTGGATCCATCCGTCAACGTCACCCGGATCATCTCGATGTAAACACTATTCCAGGATCTCCCTCCGCAGACCATCTTTAAAAAGCTCCAGCAGCATTGTCTGGGACCACTCAGCGACCTTCCCCGCCAGACTCATAAACTCCTCCACATACTTCGTCACAGATCGGGGCCCTGCACCTGCTGCGCAATGCCTCCTTAGCTTTTATCCTCTCCAAAGGATCACGGAAACGATTTCGGATTGCTTGCAGAAAGGCTCGAACAGTTTTCAAACATGGGTCCTTGCGATCATGGCATTGTACGTACCATTCAGCCGCTCGTCCCTTGAACACTCCTCCAATGGCACGTACTCTACTACAATCGCTTGGGTATAAATGACCGTAATCTTCCATATGGTCATTTACTGCAGCAATGAAAAAGGCCACCTTGCAAGCTTCCCCCTCAAATTCCACTCGCAAAGGTTCTTTCTTCAACCGCCCTTCAAACTCTTGGGATTGTACTCCCTCCACTGGGAGCGTCCGACCTCCGAACTCCTCCCCCCATCCCCGCTGGCTGTGGGAGGTTCGGATACACCTTCTCCTGAATGCGGTTCACCTGAGCCGGATTTCCCTCTGACACAGGGACTCTTTGGCCTTCCCCTGGATGATCACCCGCAGTCCACACTCCCGTAGGAGATCTAGGACGCTCATCCGATGGACCGCCGTCCATCCAAGAGTAAAAGGTAAAATCTCCTCCTCCAGGGCACTCCACACTGAATCCATCGGCTCCTCCGCATCATCGCCCGGGACATCCTCCTCATAGTTTGCTCCATCGCCTCCATCTTGCACCGCATCACCTCCAACTCTGACGGCGCTTCCCGGTTCAGTGGTTTCACTTCCATTATCCTCCAGGTCCACCTGAGCTGGGGCAACCTTTCCCCGCAGCTTCTCTGGTCCTGCCCTCTACTGGATCCACCTGAGCTGGCCCACCTCTCCGCACAGCTTCTCTGGTGCCTCCGGCCCTCCGGAAATCCACCTGACTGGGAGCTCTCGCCCCATTTCTCTGGATACACCTCCTCTGGAGCTCACCTGAGCGGACCACAACCTTCGTTCCTCCGCTTCTCTGAGCTCGTCCACCTGAGCTGACGAACGCCAAGACGCCATCGCTTCTCTGGACTCGTCTGGGAATCCTACATGATCGATAGTGGTCCATTCCCACTCCATGGTTCTCCGGATCTCATCAGGAGCAAGGTTCCACATGTCAATATACTCCTCCTCCTCTCTTGCCGACCTCGCCATTTCTGGGAAAGTCGAAACGGGCTTTAGCTTCTGTAATGACTCTCCAACCTCAGTAAGGAAACACGCGTAGGTAGTAGCACAGTCCAACACGATTTTATTGCAGGTACAAAACTTGTGAAGCTAAAGCAAAGTCCCGCCACCCAAACACACCTTTTATACCCCAACCCCCCTCCCCTTGCCCACGCAATGTCCAAGGAGGGTTGCACCATATCCGGGTGAGTCAGCAGTTCCCATAGTCCAGGGATATGACTTCACAGTCTCTGAGTCCGCATATTTAGGACAGTGTCCAATGTCCATGTCCAGAGGAGGTTACCTCACTTCCCCCCATGACTCAGCAGGCATCTGAAAGTTGCATCACTTCCAGATTGACACAGCACAGCTTCTCAGGAACTGGAGCAAAGGTCAGCACAGCTCCCACAGAACTGGGACAAAGGTCAATACCACCTCAAGGCAGACTGGGAATCTGAACTTCTTCAAAGCTCAGATTTCCCAGCTCTGACAACAGGCTGACACTGAAAGTGGTGACTCCGATAATCAGTATGAGAAACCAGGTGGTTACGGGTCGCAGGAAAGGGTCGCGGAAACAGCGGAGGATGAGCCCATGGAAGCTGAAAGGGAGTTTGGCTCTCATGAAGATAGCGACCCAGGTGCTGGGAGGCAAGGACGGAGCTTTGATAGGAGACGGAGCATCAAGTCTAGCAGGAGGGAGTTGCACCGAAGCCTAGAGCGCCAGAGGAGCGCTAGGTCCCGAAGCACAGATTGGCGTCGCAGCCTAGAGCGACGAGGGTCTCACCAGGGGAATTAAGTATAGGATCCATGGGAACGGATCCTGAGTTACTCGGCCACTTCTGATCTGAAGGGAGTGAAGCGAGTGAAGATTCACGGAGCCAGGATTGAGGCTCGTGCTTTGCCAAGAAGTTTCTTGGGCTTGATTTCATGAACTTTGCCTTGTTTGCTTTGCCACGGACCAAGTCTGTTTTGATCCGCATTGTTTTGTGAAGCATTTGCCAAGCTTTTGCCTTTGGATTTACCTAAGAACACTTTGCCTTTTTGTTTGCAACTTTGATACTTTTTTGGACAATTATCCTTTTCACCTGTCTTTTATTATTCAATAAATAGTTAGCTGATTACTGTCTCTGTGTGTGTGATTAAGGGGCCGGGCCGAGACCCTGCATCGTGACAGTGACCGAATTATTTTAAAAAGTTGAGCTGGGCGTGAACTAGCCGACTCTATCAAGGAAGAATAATGAACCTTTTTTGCTTCCTTGATAGCACACTCATAAACATCCTTAAATTGTTTATAAGCCGATCTCGATGCTCCATCACGGAGGTCTCGCCACACGTCCTCTAACTGTCTCTTCCTCTGTTTCATCGCCCGTAACTCCTCGGTGAACCAAGGCAAGCGATTACTGCGGGGGATGAGAGAGCGTCTGGGGGCGATCTCGTCTAAGGCTGTGGAAAGACGGATGTTCCAGCATTCCACTTTCCTGTCGACTCAGTCGCTGGTGAGCTCCAATTCCCTCAGAGCATTCAGGAACCGAGTGGGTTCCATAAGTCTCTTCGGGCGAACCAGAATAGGTCCGGCACCCTTACCGGGAGGCGTGGTCACCTCAAGACGGACTTCCAGGACACCGTGATCCGACCATGGAACCTCAACTATAGAGGTTAGGGTCACTTGGACCCCGGCCGCGAAAATCAAGTCCAGGGTTTGCCCGGCCTGATGTGTGGGACCGGTCTTACAAAGTGAGAGTCCTAATGTCTCCATGGTAGACACCAGGTCCATGGCTGCTGGTGAAGGGGAGGCGGTGTCGGCGTGGACATTGAAGTCCCCCAACACAATAAGTTTAGGGAACCTCAATGGCCACTCCGACACAAAGTACTTATTCATTTATTTATAGTTCGAATTTAATAGACTGCATCTCCCGAAGCTCGTAGCGGCTTACATAGGTAAAAACACACAATCACACAACGTCCCGACATCATTAAAACAATCTAGCAAACATTAAAATATTCCTAACAATAAAATACATCATGAGACATCAAAAGGGGGGCGCCAATTCATGGCGCGGCAAGCCATCAGAGGCGGACTTGTTCTTACAGAGCGTTAATCAGTCGCCAAAAGCCTGCCGGAATAGCCAGGTCTTGCAGGCCCTGCAGAAGGCCATCAGATCGTGCAGGGCCTGCGTTTCTGCTGGCAGGGTATTCCACAATGTTGGTGCGGCCGCTGAAAATGCCCTCCACCGAGTGCTAGTCAACCTACATAATTTCACATCAGGGATCTCGAGAAGGTTGTGGTCCTCTGAACGCAGTGATCTTCTGGGTACATATGGGGTAAGCCGCTCCCTCAAGTACACTGGCCCCAAACCATGTAAGGCCTTGAAAGTCAAGACTAACACTTTGAAGGAGATCCGGAACTCAATCGGTAACCAGTGCAGTTCGCGTAGGAGAGGTGTTATGCGTGCTGTTCTGGCAGCTCCTAGCAGGAGGCGTGCAGCCACATTCTGCACCAGTTTAAGTTTCCAGATCGCCGTCAAAGGTAGGCCAATGTATAGCGTGTTACAGTAATTAAGCCTCGAGATGACCGTGGCTTGGATCACCGTGGCTAAGTCGCAGTGGGAAAACTAAAGTTCTTGTGGTGAACACGAGGTGGCGCTGGTTCTTTGCTTCTACAGTGTTGCTAAAGTTCTGGTGGTGAAACCTAGGTGGCGCTGGTGCTTTGCTTCTACAGTGTTGCTAAAGTTCTTGTGGTGAACAATAGGTGGCGCTGGTGCTTTGCTTCTACAGTGTTGCTAAAGTTCTTGTGGTGAACACTAGGTGACGCTGGTGCTTTGCTTCTACAGTGTTGCTAAAGTTCTGGTGGTGAACACTAGGTGGCGCTGGTGCTTTGCTTCTACAGTGTTGCTAAAGTTCTGGTGGTGAACACTAGGTGGCGCTGGTGCTTTGCTTCTACAGTGTTGCTGAAGTTCTGGTGGTGAACACTAGGTGGCGCTGGTGCTTTGCTTCTACAGTGTTGCTGAAGTTCTGGTGGTGAACACTAGGTGGCTCTGGTGCTTTGCTTCTACAGTGTTGCTGAAGTTCTGGTGGTGAACACTAGGTGGTGCTGGTGCTTTGCTTCTACAGTGTTGCTAAAGTTCTGGTGGTGAACACTAGGTGGTGCTGGTGCTTTGCTTCTACAGTGTTGCTAAAGTTCTGGTGGTGAACACTAGGTGGCGCTGGTGCTTTGCTTCTACAGTGTTGCTAAAGTTCTGGGGGTGAACATTTCAGAACTCTAACTAAACTTTCCAAACTTCATTATACATGGCACTTCCTAATTGGTTCTGTCTTAAAATTCTCCAATAACGAAATAATAATGAAGTTTTGAAAGCAGTGTTGCATTCTGGGAAAAGTAATTTGCAGCAGGGCCTTTTGCCATCTCTATCATTGGGATGGTTGTGATCAGACATGCCCACCACCTCCCTTCTGGCAGTGCCGGTGAAAATGTGGCCAAAAGAACGAGATCTTAAACGCACTTTAAGTTTTCTTGACTTTACCAAAGCTGCTTAATGGCTATAGTGAAAATTAAACTGACCTTGGGAGACATCCGAATGTTACAGAACATTTAAAAAATGAGTTAGTGATTCAAATTCTAAACCCCCCCACCTTTCCTGCAGGCCTTAGAACTCACCTTCATATGTCCAAATTTAATGAATCGGATCTGAGGTCCGATCTAATCTGAATTTTTTTGTAAGCCTACTGTCTACACCAGGGGTGCTCATTTGGTAGATCATGATCTACTGGTAGATCGCATAGGGTGTCCTGGTAGATCGCAGGCAGGGTGGGAGGAAGGCTCAGTCCCGCCCTGCAGGCTCCCGAAGCCGCCCAGGTGCAGAAGGAGGTTGGATTGGATGGCCCTTGGAGGTTTCCTCCTATTCTAGGAACCCGTTGTTGTTGTTGTTGTTATTATTATTATCAGAGGCTGAATGGCCATATGTGAGTAATGCTCTGATTGTGTTTTTCCCTTATGGCAGAAGGAGGTTGGACTGGATGGTCCTTGGAGGTCTCCTCCTATTCTAGGAACCCATTGTTATTGTTATTGTTATTATTATTATTATCAGAGGCTGAATGTCCATCTGTGAGGAATGCTTTGATTGTGTTTTTCCCTTATGGCAGAAGGAGGTTGGACTGGATGGCCCTTGGAGGTCTCGTAGGAACCCATTGTTATTGTTATTGTTATTATTATCAGAGGCTGAATGGCCATCTGTGAGTAATGCTCTGATTGTGTTTTTCCCTTATGGCAGAAGGAGGTTGGACTGGATGGCCCTTGGAGGTCTCCTCCTATTCTAGGAACCCATTGTTATTGTTATTGTTATTGTTATTATTATCAGAGGCTGAATGGCCATCTGTGAGGAATGCTTTGATTGTGTTTTTCCCTTATGGCAGAAGGAGGTTGGACTGGATGGCCCTTGGAGGTCTCCTCCTATTCTAGGAACCCATTGGTATTGTTATTGTTATTATTATTATTATCAGAGGCTGAATGGCCATCTGTGAGTAATGCTCTGATTGTGTTTTTCCCTTATGGCAGAAGGAGGTTGGACTGGATGGCCCTTGGAGGTCTCCTCCTATTCTAGGAACCCATTGGTATTGTTATTGTTATTATTATTATTATCAGAGGCTGAATGGCCATCTGTGAGTAATGCTCTGATTGTGTTTTTCCCTTATGGCAGAAGGAGGTTGGACTGGATGGCCCTTGGAGGTCTCCTTCTACTCTAGGCACCTATAGTTGTTGTTACTATTAGTAGTAGTAGTAGTAGCAGCAGAGGCTGAATGAATATTATCATCATTATTGTGATGAATAAATTAAGGGGCTTATTATACTCACATTTAGTTGAATTCAGTCTTAAAATATATTACATGGCTCTCACTGAAATAAATTTCCAGATATTTTGCTTTTATGGCTCTCTGAGTAGTGGGGAGGGAGATCATTTTGACTTGGTTGTTCTATAAGTAGCTCGCATGCTGAAAAAGTGTGAGCACCCCTGCTGTAATTGAATCAGACATAGTATTTGTTATGTTTCAGGATGAACTTGAGTAATGCAATTGCAAACATGCTCCCCTTTCCTCAAAGAGTTGTTATTAGACATTATTTCACTGCCAGTTCTACTAGCTCAGTGGTTCCCAAACTTTTTTGGCCTACCGCCCTCTTTCCAGAAAAAAAATTACTCACCGCCCCCCTAGAAATTATTTTTTTAATTTTTTTAATAGCAATGTTTTTCCCTTATGGCAGAAGGAGGTTGGACTGGATGGCCCTTGGAGGTCTCCTCCTATTCTAGGAACCCATTGGTATTGTTATTGTTACTATTATTATTATCAGAGGCTGAATGGCCATCTGTGAGTAATGCTCTGATTGTGTTTTTCCCTTATGGCAGAAGGAGGTTGGACTGGATGGCCCTTGGAGGTCTCCTCCTATTCTAGGAACCCATTGTTATTGTTATTGTTATTGTTATTGTTATTGTTATTGTTATTGTTATTGTTATTGTTATTGTTATTGTTATTGTTATTGTTATTGTTATTGTTATTGTTATTGTTATTGTTATTGTTATTGTTATTGTTATTGTTATTAGAGGCTGAATGGCCATCTGTGAGGAATGCTTTGATTGTGTTTTTCCCTCATGGCTGAAGGAGGTTGGACTGGATGGCCCTTGGAGGTCTCCTCCTATTCTAGGAACCCATTGTTATTGTTATTGTTATTATTATTATTATTATTATCAGAGGCTGAATGGCCATCTGTGAGTAATGCTCTGATTGTGTTTTTCCCTTATGGCAGAAGGAGGTTGGACTGGATGGCCCTTGGAGGTCTCCTTCTACTCTAGGAACCTAAAGTTGTTTTTACTATTATTAGTAGTAGTAGTAGTAGCAGCAGAGGCTGAATGAATATTATTATCATCATCACCATTATTATTATGAATAAATTCAGGGGCTTATTATTCTCACATTTAGTTGAATTCAGTCTTAAAATATATTATATGGCTCTCACTGAAATAAATTTCCAAATATTTTGCTTTTATGGCTCTCTGAGTAGTGGGTAGGGAGATCATTTTGACTTGGTTGTTTTTTAAGTAGCTCGCATGCTGAAAAGTGTGAGCACCAACCAGATTCAAACCGCATTAAGTGGCACTGGAGAGCCATCCCAAAGAAAACTCTAAGCAGCTCATGCCATGTTGAACATGTCAGAGGCATCTATAAATGGTGCTAAACTCAGGATTGCCTCATTCTAAAGTCTCCAGCTCCACCTGGTGAAACATGGATTTATTGCAGAAACAGATATTACATTTGTTGAACCACGGGGAAAAAAATGAATAGCTTACTTAGGAACACTTTTGGGGAGTGTTTTTATATGTCCTTGTTAAAAGTGATGGTGTGTCACGATAAAATATGCTGCATAGTTTGAGTGAAATTGTATGAATGCGGCCGAATTAGATTGAAGATACCATTCTAAGGAATGAGGCCTGGGAAACTACAAGAAAGAGGTGACCACTATGGCTATGGTTCGCTATGGCTGATTGCTATGGAATCATGGGAGTCGTCATTTTCTTTGCCAAAGAGTGCTGGTGCCTCACCAAACTACAAATCCCAGGATTTATTTATTTATTTATTCGATTTCGTAGACCGCTCTCTCCGGAGCCCGGAGCGGTTTACAACGGTAAAACGGGTAAAAACACATGAAAACAGATAAAACAGATAAAAGGCCTCATAAAAGCACAATTGACCCACACTCCCACAATAAAAATCCCAAAAGGACGGCGATAGTGCAGGCGGCAGAGACGTGGCGAGATGGCAGGTTATAGTAGGCATCAGTCAGGGCCGAAAGCCTGTCTAAACAACCAAGTTTTTACTGACTTACGAAATGCCATCAGGCCCCGTAGGGCTCTCGTCTCCTCCGGCAGCGAATTCCAGAGGCTTGGCGCGACCACTGAGAAAGCCCTCTGCCGCGTGCTTGACAGTCTACAGCAGGGCTGTCCAACAGGCGGCCCGCGGACCGGATCCGGCCCCCCAGCCTGTTGGACACGGCCCCCGCTACCCCCGCCACCCCCAGCAAGATTTTTTCAAAAAATTTCAATTTTTGAAAAAAATGGCGGCCGGGGGGGAGGAGGCAGGACAGGGAGGAGGAAGAGAGCTGGCTCCTCCTCCCTGCCTGTATCGCCCTCCGTCCCTCTCTCGGCTGCGCCGCTGCAAGGCAGTGTGCATTGGCGCCGCGGAGAGAGGGACAAAGGGGGGGTACAGGGAGGAGGAGCCAGCTCTCTTCCTCCTCCCTACACCGCCCCCTTCTCTCTCTCTCGGCGGCGCTAATGCAAACTGCATCGCATCGGGCGCCGCCGAGAGAGGAACGGGGGGCGATACAGGCAGGGAGGAGGAGCCAGCTCTCTTCCTCCTGCCTGTATCGCCCTTCTCCCTCTCTCGGCGCCGCTGCGAGGCAGTTTGCAGCGGCGCCGCTGAGAGGGAGACGGAGGCGATACAGGCAGGAGGAAGAGAGCTGGCCCCTCCTCCCTGTACCGCCGCCTTGTCCCTCTCTCGGCGGCGCCGATGCCTTGGAAGGGGAGAAGGGATGCCCCGTGGCCCCTCCCTTCAGGCACTCTGGCAGCAGCTGAAGGCGGCGAAATCGCCGCCTTCAGCTGCTGCCAGGGTGCCTTGGAAGGGAGGAGGAGCCACGGGGCATCCCTCCGCCTTCCAACGCCTCCCGTTTGGGACGCTGCCGCTGGGAGGAAAGGAAGGACGGAGGGTCCTGGCAGGGAAGAGGCAGCGTTCCGCTGCCTCTCCCCCTGCCAGGACGCCTCCCTCCCTCCCTCCTTTCACCCTGGAAGCGGCGTTCCGCTTGGGACGCCGCCGCCGGGAGGAAAGGAAGGACGGAGGGGCCTGGCAGGGAAGAGGCAGCGTTCCGCTGCCTTCTCCTGCCAGGACGCCTTCCTCCCTCCCTCCTTTCCCCCTGACCAGGGGGAGGCGAGATCTGGGCGACAGCTCTCTCGCAGGCTTGGATGGCTCGTGGGGGAAGCGGCGCCTGATTCTCGCTTCCCCACGAGCCATCCAGGCCTGCGAGAGAGCTGTCGCCCGGCTCACACCTCCTCTGACCAGAGGGAGGCGAGATCCGGGCGAAACCCCTCCTGCAAGCTTGGATGGCTCATGGGGAAGCGAACCCGGCTTGCGGGAGAGTTTTCGCCTGGATCGCTCCCCTGGGTGACGCCTTCAGCTGCTGCCGGGCGTGGCCGGGGCATGGTGGGGCCGTGGCCGGGGCGGCCGAGCACCCCCAGGTCATCAGTGACCAAACATCCGGCCCCCGGTCCGGAAGATGTTGGACAGCACTGGTCTACAGATCTTGATGCTAGGCACCTCGAGTAAGTTGAGCCCCTCTGAGCGCAATGATCTTCTGGGCACATATGGGGTAAGCTGCTCCTTCAGGTACACTGGCCCCAAACCATATAAGACCTTGAAAGTTAAAACTAACACCTTGAAGGAGATCCGGAATTCAATAGGAAGCCAGTGCAGTTCGCGCAGGAGTGGAGTTACCTGCGCCGATCTTGCGGTTCCTGAGAGCAGGCGCACTGCTGCGTTCTGCACCAACTTGAGTTTCCGGATCGCCGACAGGGGTAGGCCAATGTACAGCGCATTACAGTAATCGAGCCTCGAGATGACCGTGGGGTGGATCCATAGCATTGATCATAGCATTGAGCCGTGACAGTTAAAGTGGTATCAAACTGTATTGATTCTACAGTATAGATGTCACCCTATAAGTTTGGCCTGGTAACCGAACAAGGTTTTTTTTAAAAAATTATTTTTTTTATTGCATTGTTCAATAAGCATATAAAACATTATAGCAAAAGGGAGAGAAAGATATAGATGGGAATAGAGTACAGGGGAAGGAAAGGTAAATAGGATAGTTAAGAAGGGAAGGGGGAGAAAAAGGTAGAAAAAAGTTGAGAGTAGATAAAGAGTTGAAGAGAGGAATAGATAAGTATAATTGTAGAATATGAAAGCCATTGGATGAAATCAGTCTTCCAGTTCAGTCCGCGGATATATGTCTTCTTGAAACCTTAAGTCTTCCCTTTTTCCTGGAATGTGTCGCCTGTAATATTTTATTCTACTTTGTTTCTAACTAACAAAGAGTCACTTCTCTATTTGTTTATTTTATATTCACTTCCTTCAAGTATGAGGATATCTGTTTCCAGTCCGTCCTATTGTCTGGAGATTGATCATTGATTATATCTTTCAAAACATCTAAGTCCATTAATTCTTTTATCTTTAATAACCATTCATCAATCTTTGGGGGGGGAGGAACTCTTCCAATTCTTAGCAACTACTAATCGTGCTGCTGCTGAAATGTAAAAAAAAAGTTTGTCCTTGTTCCTATCAATTGTGTCGTCCATAATATTCAGGAGGTAGATTTCTGGTTTAAATTGTAAACTAAGGTTTCTTCCCCCTCCTGCCGAACACTTTTTCTTCTCCATTCGGGCTCCCTTCTTCCCAGCCTCGCTCTGCTCGCTTTGCCTCGCTTTGCTCTGGGGCGAGTCTGCGCAGTAGCGCCCGCACGGGTCACGTCTTCCTCCCTCCCTTCTGTGAGTGGTCGTGAACACTTTTCCAAAAAATCTTTATCTTGTTGCAATTCCACCAGGAGTGTATATAATTTCCCACCTGGTCTTGACATCTCCAACATTTATTATTTAGATTTTTATAAATCTTTGCGAGTTTTAATGGAGTTAGATGCCACCTAAAAAAATTTTATACCAGTTTTCCGTCACTGGTGTTAGTCCTGCGTATTTAATCCTCCTTTTCCAGAGCCTTTCCCATTCCTTCAAGGGGATTGAATGTCCCAAATCCTGCGCCCATTTAATCATATTGTCCTTAATTAAATCAGCTTCGGTGCTCCATTCCAACAATTGATTATATAAAATCCTGATTTGACCCTTTTCTAGGGACATCACTTTTTCCCATATTGTGACCTTGTCACTAAAGCCAGTCTTGTTATCTATTTGAAAGTACTCTTTCACCTGAAAATATTGGAGCCATGGGATCTCGCTATCCATGTCGCGGATTTCTTCTAGAGATTTAAGCCTCCACGTCGATCCCTCTCTTTCCAAGAGCTTGCTGTATGTGTGCCATTCCTTGTGTGGTGTCTCCCTTCTGTGTTGGGCTTCGGCTGGCGAGATCCAGAGTGGTGTCTTCTGATAAAAATTAGTCTTATATCTCTTCCATACTTTTATTAAAGCCGCCCGGATGAAGTGGTTGGTAAAAAATTTTTCGATCGAAAATTTATCATACCAAAGGTATGCATGCCACCCTCGCCTTATATCATACCCTTTCTGTCCAAGTTTTTGAAACTTGGACAGAAACAACACAATCTGGAAATCATTTCTCTCTCAGTTCAAATCTTCATAGTTTTCCAAACCGGCATTCGAGTTATCCTTACCACAACTCTGCCAGATTTTTTGCAATTAAATGGAAAAGCGGGATAAGGACAAAGTAATTTGTAAAGTTGAAGACCGTGGCTCAGAACTCACCTGTGACATTGTTGCAGAGGCAAAGTCGCAAAAAATGGGTCTGAGTAGTTGCTAAGCAACATTTGCATTATTGTAGGCAGCCAATCCCAAGGCAGAGAAGGGAAAGAGCATCTTCTCTGAGTGAGAGCAACTCACTAATAATGAAGGGTTTGTTGGTGGCCATTGGGGAAAGGCAGTTGAAGGAATCCACCGGAATCACCATGGATTATGGAAATTTTGACAATGCCCATTCACGGGCATGGGGAACCTGCCGCCCCATGCTGTGCATCATCTGACTCACCCATATCCCCATCCCATGGAGGGAAGTGTCTGCCACTTAGCATCCCCACATTGATTGAAGGCAACACAGGAAACCGCCAAAGCAGCAACAACGTGTTGTTGCTGTGGTGGTATGTGCCGACTTGCTTCCTCCTTTAAGATTGAGCCCCAGCAGAAGTTCCAGTTTGCGTGTCTGAAACACACTTGTGTATATATATGAACTCTTATGTATATGTTGTTGAATATACAATGAATAGACTTATTATGTAAATCTTGTTTATGGCACCTTTTTGAACTTTGGTATGCAATGGGAGCTGCCAGGCTCGTTAGAGCAGTGTTTCCCAACCAGTGTGCCGTGAGCGATCTTCAGGTGTGCTGTGGGAAATTGGACCCTCCAAGACCCTTTCTTCCCCCTCCTGCCGAACACTTTTTCTTCTCCATTCGGGCTCCCTTCTTCCCAGCCTCGCTCTGCTCGCTTTTCCTCGCTTTGCTCTGGGGCGAGTCTGCGCAGTAGCGCCCGCACGGGTCACGTCTTCCTCCCTCCCCCCTCAACACGCTCACGCTGCCCCCTCGGATCAAAATGGCGGCAGGAGCCGCAGTGTAGAAGAAAAAGTAAGTGTTCGGCAGGAGGGGGAAGAAAGGGCATGAAGGGGAGGGGGAGGAAGCTGTCTCTGTCGACAGCTGGCATGGGCAAACTTGGACCTTCCAGGTGTTTTGGACTCCAACTCCCACCATTCCTAGCAGCCTCAGGCCCTTTTCCTTTCCCCCCCTCAGCCACTTAAGCAGGAAAGGGCCTGAGGCTGCTAGGAATGGTGGGAGTTGACGTCCAAAGCACCCAGAGGGCCGAAGTTTTCCCATGCCTGTTTTAGGGACCTTAAAGTGGTGAGCCTCCTTCCAACATTGTGATTCTGGATAGAAAACAAACAACAACATAACAGAACATTGTTTGGATCCACAGTGCTCTCTGGGTGTAGGTGAACTACAACTTCCAAACTCAAGGTCAATTCCCAAGCAAACCCTTTCAGTACTTTCTGTTGGTAATGAGAGCTCAATATGCCAAGTTTGGTTCAATTCCATTGGTGCAAGAGTTCAGGATGCTCTTTGATTGTGTGTGAACTATAAATCCCAGAAACTGTAATTCCCAAATGTCAAGGTCTATTTTCCCCAAACTCCATCTGTGTTCACATTTGGGCATATTGAGTATTCATGCCAAGTTTGGTCCTGATCCAACATTGTTTGAGTCCACAGTGCTCTCTGGATATAGGTGAACTACAACTCCAAAACCCAAGATCAATGCCCACCAAACTCTTATAGTATTTTCTCTTGGTTATGGGAGTTCTGTTTGGGAAGTTTGTGTCTTTCTGCCATTTCTTCAAACACGCTATGAAAGCTAGCAAAGAATAAAGAGTATGCAAAATTGTGTCTTTCACTTTTTTATATAAAAGTATCAAAGTATACCATTCAGGTATGGTGCAAGGTGTAGGTATATTTCACTATATAATTTCACAGTGTTCACATAATACAATCACATTTGTGACCAAATATCAATCATTCATAGTATGCATATAACAATATCACAAAGTGGATATCACAGTGTTAATATCACATAAATTCTAAAGCAAGGTACTGGTGTAACTATAACAGAACCAACAGTATAAACCTGTATTTCCACCGTAGGGTAAGTTCACTCCTAATGTTAGCATGTAGTGTGGCTGGGAAGATCCCTGGATGTAAACAATGAACTGCTTCACCGCCTGGGAAACAAACGCCGCTTGGCTGGAGTTCAGTATAGCTGCTAAATGCTGGGCGTCTGTCCTCCGCTGGGGTGGCAGAATGGGGTGGGCTAGGAGGCTGTGGTTCTGTGGATCCAGAGGTGTTTGAGGAGTCCTACGCGGTTCGCCTGACGGTTTACTGTGCAGAGCTCGAACCGTTTCTGGGGCCCTGGGTGGTGGATGGAGCCCGCGGCTTCTTCAGAGGCTGCACCGGCGTTTGCCACATTGGCATGTACCCGCTGAGGAGGCTTGCGTCGCTGCAGGAGGAATATTTTCACATCCAGTCCATGGCGAGCAAGCTTGACCAATGTGGCAAACGCCGGTGCAGCCTCTGAAGAAGCCGCGGGCTCCATCCACCACCCAGGAGCCCCCCCGAAACGGTTCGAGCTCTGCACAGTAAACCGTCAGGCGAACCGCGTAGGACTCCTCGAACATCTCTGGATCCACAGAACCACAGCCTCCTAGCCCACCCCATTCTGCCACCCCAGCGGAGGACAGACGCCCAGCATTTAGCAGCCATACGGAACTCCAGCCAAGCGGCGTTTGCTTCCCAGGCGGTGAAGCAGTTCATTGTTTACATCCAGGGATCTTCCCAGCCACACTACATGCTAACATTAGAGTGAACTTACCCTACGGTGGAAATACAGGTTTATACTGTTGGTTCTGTTATACTTACACCAGTACCTTGCTTTAGAATTTATGTGATATTAACACTGTGATATCCACTTTGTGATATTGTTATATGCATACTATGAATGATTGATATATGGTCACAAATGTGAATGTATTATGTGAACACTGTGAAATTATATAGTGAAATATACCTACACCTTGCACCATACCTGAATGGTATACTTGATACTTTTATATAAAAAAGTGAAAGACACAATTTTGCATACTCTTTATTCTTTGCTAGCTTTCATAGTGTGTTTGAATGCTGTTAGCATTAGAGCCTTACTCTGTGTATAAGTTTCTGCCATTCCTGCCAGGATATCTATGTTGTGTTCATCGAAACAGGTCCAGGTTTCACACTGAGTGTATAAATACTCAGTGTACACCACTCAGGTTGGTGGTGTGCCCCAGGATTTTGTAAATGTAAAAAACGTGCTGCGGCTCAAAAAAGGTTGAAAAACACTGCCTCAGAGGAGAAGGCGAACTGAAGCATGCTGTCAATTTTGCTCCTGTCTGATGTGGTTGAGAGAGGAGTGGGTGTGTGCCTGAACTGAATGAGGGAAAAGATCTCCCACAATAAAAGAGGTGATGTCCAGATAATGATCTGGACAGTCCCGAATCAATTCACTACAAACCAGGAAATACCCTGGTTTGTAGCGAATTAATTAGATAGTGGGTTTATTCCATACCTCCTGCCCCAAAAACAAAGTTTCTGGAGTAGAATAACTACTTACAAAATAAAGACCACACAATGAAACAGGAAACAACACTTTCAGACCAGGAACAAATTTTCTTTATTATTAAAAAACTAGCTTGGGGACCCGGCGGTGCCCGGGTTATTTGAGGAAGGCATTGTGTGCCATAGTTCGTCATTGATGTGGGCCACAGTGCTCTAAGGAAGTGAATTAAAGTACTGCAAGTCCCATCATCCATGGTCCAGCCTCCCTCAAACTGCACCAGGATGTAGGGTGCATCTTGAGGGGGTCTGTGTGCCAAGTTTGGTCTTGTTCTGTCATTGTTGGGGGCCTTGTCAGGAAAATCAAGTTGAGGAAGCCTAACAATATCCCATGAGCTGAGGCCTAGTCAGGCAAATCAAGTTAAGGAAGCCTTGCTGTCAATTTTGGGCATGGTCTGTGATGTATAGGGGCTACAGTGTTGTTTGGGAAGTGAATGAGGTGAAGGTACTGCAAATCCCATCATTCGTGGCCCATTCTGCCCTAAATCACACCCATTTGTGAAGTGGGCCATTGGGCCCCTGTTTGGCAAGTTTGGTCCTTATCCGTCATTGCTGTGGGCCGCAGTGGCTGACTGCCTGAGGCCTTTCATTTTCCCTCTATGTATAGGGGCTGCAGTGTTGGTGAAGGTACTGAACATTCATTTCCAACAGAAAAAACTGTCAACTGGATAACTTCAACTCCAGCCATTTCTGTCTGCCTCAGGCCCTTTCCTTCCTCTCTGTGCTGCCTAGGAGTGTTGGAATGTTGGGTGGCTGGCCAGTCAGAGCCATTTATGCAAATAATCCCAGAGTGGCAGCCAATCGAAACGCTGGCACATATTCCTCCCGTCGCTCGGCCCACCGACCGCAAACACTGACTTTTATTATATGTAACTAGCTGTACCCGGCACGCGTTACTGTGCCCTATTTAGGAGATGCAAGAAGGTCTGAGTATGTAAGGGTTGGAATTGATGTTAGTTATGGTCTTGGTGGGGTCATGGCTATGTCCTTGTGGGTTGTTCTGGCGGGTGGGATGTTGAAGTGCTGTGGAGTTGTCGGTGTGTGTTGTTGCTGGCGTTCTGCATAGCTTGTGGATATACAATGTTTTTTGTCTTTCCGTCTGCTGTGTTGATGTAGAAGTTGATGCTTGTGTGGGTGGGGTACTTTGGAAGTGAGTGGAGGTACTTGAAATCCCATCATCCATGGTGTGCCCTCCTCTAAACTGCAGTTGGATGGAGTGTGGGTCATGGGGGCACTGTGTGCCAAGTTGGGTCTTTATCGGTCTTGGTTCTGGGCCACAGTGGTCTGTGGGGAATGATGAGTTTGAAAGTACTACAAATCCCATAATCCATGGAGGTACATCAAATCCCATCATCCATGGTCCACCCTCCTCCAAACTGCAGTAGAATGTAGGGTTATAGGGGCTCTGTGTGCCAAGGTAGGTTACTGTAAATTCAGGCCATACACAATGTCCAATGAGCTGAGGGCTAGTCGGGAAAATCAAGTTAATGAAGCCTTACTGTCAATTCAGAGCTTAAACAGCATCCCATTAAGTGAGGCCTAGTCAGGGAAATCAAGTTAATGAAGCCTTACTGTCAATTTTGGGCGTGGTTTGTGATTTGTAGGGGTTTAAATTTTCTGTGGGAAGTGAATTGGGTGTTTGTGTTGGTGACTGCCTCAGGCCTTTGCCTTATCCTCCTCTGACAGTTTATTATGGGTCGGAATGTTCATGTTGGCTGGCCAATAGAGGCGTTATGCAAATACTCCCTCACTGGCAACCAATCATGTTGTCAGAATGTAGAGGCTGGGAGATTCGTTGGCGGCCGCGGAGGATGCTGGGAAATGTAGGTTTTTTTGTATTGTTGTTTTGGGGGCCTTCTAGGTTTTGGGGGGGAAAGTTTCTTTGCTAAAAACCTACCTTGCCTGAGGCCTATTTATGTTGCCAAGTTTGGTGTCTCTGCGTTGGATGGTTTCTCTGTCTGTGGCAGTCGTTCGACGACGGGACCTCCTTTATATAATAGAATAGATAGATAGATTTTTTAAAAATAAAAACTTTAAAAATTCACCAAAAATTTGTGCATAAGTCAAATGTTCTGAAATTTTGTGAGCTAAAAGGAGTAATTATGTTCTGCCACTGTGGCAAGTTTCATCAGGGTAGCTCAAAAAATGAAGGAGAGAGAAGCCCCTGTGATTGGTTCACTTTAGGGTCTCCATAAATCAGAAACAACTTGAAGGCATACAACAACAATAAAAAACAGCCAAATCTGTTATTGTGTGTTTCTGGTATTGCTTTGGTTGCTGTAGCTTCTCCTAGATATTGATTTGGCCCATGTCCTCCTCTCTGACATCACTCAGGGAATAATCCCAGATCTTCAGAGTCTGGGTCTTGGCATCTCAGCCCCCGGGGTGTCTTTGATCTCACAACCCTGAAAAGCACTTTCTCCCTGCCATACTGAGAAACCAAGATGGAATTGAACCTGGCAACAAGACTGAACAATAACCGTCCTCTTCACATATATTCTTTCTCCCCCTCAAGTGGCACTTATGAGCACACAGCAGTAAAGAATGATAGGAAAGCTCTGCTTTCCAAAGTATATTGCCATCTGCTTGGGGAGGGGGGGTATAGAAGAGGTTTTCACCAAGAAGAATAAAATGATGTATACCAGGGCTGTCCAACTGGCGGCCCCAGGGCCGGATTCGGCCCCGTAGCCTGTTGGACACGGCCCCACCTATGCCCTCAGCCGCCATTTTTAAATTTTTTAAAAATCGATTTTTAAAAAAAAATGGCGGCCGGGGAGGGGGAGGCGGGGCAGGGAGAGGAAGAGAGCTAGCTCCTCCTTTTCGGCGCCCCTCCCTACCTAGGGTGGGGAGCCGCCGAAAGGGCAGAAGGCGGCGCCAAGAGCAGCGCATCACAGGCCTGGCGTGACGCGCTGCTTTGGCGCCGCCTACTCCTCCTCGCGGCTCCCGGCCTAGGAAGGAGGGGGCGCCTAAAAGGAGGAGTAGGGCGGTGCCAGGGGGCAGCGCGTCACGCCAGGCTGTGACGCGCTGCCGTGGCGCCACCTTCTGCCCTTTTTCGCGCCCCTCCCCTCCCTAGGGCAGGGGAGCCTCCGAAAAGGGCAGAAGGCGGCGCCAACAGCAGCGCGTCACAGGCCTGGCGTGACGCTGCTCTTGGCACGCCTACTCCTCCTTTTCGGCGGCTCCCGGCCTAGGAAGGAGGGGGCGCCGAAAGGGAGGAGTAGGCGGTGCCAAGGGGCAGCGCGTCACGCCAGGCCTGTGACGCGCTGCCTTGGCGCCGCCTACTCCCTCCTTTCGGTGGCTCCCCGGTCTAGGAAGGGAGGGGGCGCCGAAAGGAGGAGTAGGCGGTGCCAAGGGGCAGCGCGTCACGCCAGGCCTGACGCTGCCGCTGGCGCCACCTTCTGCCCTTTTCGGCGCCCCCTCCTTCCTAGGGCAGGGGAGCCTCCGAAAAGGGCAGAAGGCGGCGCCAACAGCAGCAGCGTCACAGGCCTGGCGTGACGCTGCTGCTCTTGGCACCGCCTACTCCTCCTTTTCGGCGGCTCCCCGGCCTAGGAAGGGAGGAGGGGCGCCGAAAGGAGGAGTAGGCGGTGCCAAGGGGCAGCGCGTCACGCCAGGCCTGTGACGCTGCTCTTGGCGCCGCCTACTCCTCCGGTGGCCCCGGTCTAGGAAGGGAGGGGCGCCGAAAAGGAGGAGTAGGCGGTGCCAAGGGGCAGCGCGTCACGCCAGGCCTGACGCGCTGCCGTTGGCGCCACCTTCTGCCCCTTCGCGCCCCTCCCTTTCCTAGGGCAGGGGAGCCTCCGAGGAGGGCAGAAGGCGGCGCCAACAGCAGCGCGTCACAGGCCTGGCGTGACGCGCTGCTCTTGGCACCGCCTACTCCTCCTTTTCGGCGGCTCCCCCGGCCTAGGAAGGGAGGGGGGGCGCCGAAAAGGAGGAGTAGGCGGTGCCAGGGGCAGCGCGTCACGCCAGGCCTGTGACGCGCTGCCTTGGCGCCGCCTACCCTCCTTTTCGGTGGCTCCCGGCCTAGGAAGGGAGGGGCGCCGAAAAGGAGGAGTAGGCGGTGCCAGGGGCAGCGCGTCACGCCAGGCCTGTGACGCGCTGCTCTTGGCGCCGCCTACTCCCTCCCTTCGGCGGCTTTAGGAGGGGCGGGCCTGGGCTGGGGGCGGGGCCTGGGGGGCGGGGCCTGGGGCGGGGCCGAGTGGCCCGCAGGTCATCAGTGACCTCTTATCCAGCCCTGGACCCGCCAGAAGTTGGACAGCACTGATGTATACTGTCTGGATTATCACACCATTGACTCAAATGCATTGCTGTTTACTTTATCACTTAAACAATTACAATCCTCTAAAACCATACAATGTGAATGTACACTTTTGCACCATCAGTTACAAGACACTTGAAAATTTGCGCTTTTTCTTTAAGATGAAATGTTTCCAACCGAAACATGCTGAGTGGTGGACATTATTAACAGGCTTTCTTTCCAAGGATGGAGGTCCTCCCTGTTGTCCCTCCCTGTTGGATTACTACAATGCACTCTACGTGGGGCTACCCTTGAAGACGGCACGGAAACTTCAACTTGTCCAACGTTCAGCAGCCAGATTAATAACTGGGGCAAGTTACAGGGAGCGGTCAACCCCCCTGTTCAAAGAGCTTCACTGGCTGCCATTTATTTTCTGGACCCAATTCAAGGTACAGGTGATCACCTATAAAGCCCTAAAAGGTTTGGGACCCGCCTACCTTTGTGACCGTATCTCCTCCATGAACCAGCCCGAACTCTTCGTTCCACGGGGAGGCCCTCCTTTCGCCCCTGCCAGTCTCAGACTTGTCTGGTGGGCACCAGGGAGAGGGCCTTCTCCTCTGTGGACCCCAACTATGGAACTCCTTGCCGGAGAGATTAGGAAAGCCCCACTCTGGAAACCTTCAAAAACGCCTTAAAACCTGGTTTTCCGCTGTGCCTTCGGAGAGTAGCCATTTAACTCTATAATAATCGCTCTCCTCAATGTCTCCCATTTGGAGTCATAGTCTATTTTACCAAAAGCTGGAGTTGCATTCTTGTTGGTACTTACGAGTCATTGGGAAAGGAATAGGGAGCTGGACATGGGGCATGTTGTGGGCCATCCCCCTTGGTCTTTTGGACTCAGAGAGACAACTTTCAGTCAACCTTAGATCCTAGGGTCCTTGTTTTAGGACAACCCCCTTGCTTTTTTAAAAGGGAAAAGCTGAAGAATGCATCTTTTAAAGATTAGTTAAACTAACACCTCCTCCCCCAAATGCCCTTTCACAGCCCATGAATGAAATTGCCAAAGAAAAGGTTTGGAATTGAATCCAAAAGCAAGATCCTAAGATAGGGTTGCCACCTGTCCCGTATTACAGTGTTTCCCAACCTTTTTTGAGCCACGGCACACTTTTAACATTAAAAAAATGGGGCACACCACCAACCAAAATGACACAAAATGACACTCTAACACAGTAAAGAACAGCTGGGGTTGGTGGCCTGCTGGGAGCAGCTGCTGTGAGTGCCGGCCGGGGAGGGGGCGGAGCCAGGCTGCACCATGCCCCGCCCCCTCCCCCCAGCTTCAGCTCTCCTGCAGGCCGCGCCATGCCCTGCCCCCTCCCCCCAGATTCAGCTCTCCTACAGAGGAGGAGCATGAGCGGTGGACGGGCTTCAGTGGTCGGGGCTCCTCCTTCACGCGGCTTCAGCGAGCGAGGGGCGAGAGTCATGGTGGGAGTCATGGCAGATTGGAGGCTGGCTGGGGAAACGGCGAAGGAGGCGGCGCCCGGTCCCTTCTTCTTTTTCTTCGCCACTGCCCGGCCCTTCCTCCTCCCCCAAGCAGCAGGAGTTCGGCAGGAGGGGGGGGGAGGAAGGGGGGCAGAGAGCTTTTCTCGCGGCACAGCAGGAGGTCCGTCACGGCACACTAGTGTGCCACGGCACACTGGTTGAGAAAGACTGCCGTATTATACAGGACGTCCCGTATTTTTGCTCTGAATTTCATGTCCCGTATTTTCAGCCCCTGTCCCATATTGATAGGACAGGACAGGACAGGTGGCAGTAAGAGGCAAGGCCGGGCCAGCAGTGAGTGCCACCGCACTGCCAGCAGCTTCTCTGTGGCGCTTGCGCTTGCTTGCCTCGCACTCACTCGCAGGCACGGCAGGCAACAGAGTAGCCCCAGCAGCGACATGCCTGCCCGGCCACAGGCGGTGGCTTGTTGTGCCGCCAGGCCAGTATCCACCTTCTTCCTGGCCTGCCCCCTGCCCTATGGTGGGCTCTGCTCAGGCCAGCCAATGAGGGCAGACCACCACGGAGCATGCACATGGGAGAGAGGCAAGAGCAATATACAACAACAGAGCATAGGGTTGCGTGAAGGCTAAACTATTACACTAAGGCAATTTTTCATGTATCAAAAAGTATATTATATGATAGACATAGAGGACAACCCAATTCACATACAGAACCAGAAGAGGCAAGAGCAGCAGAGACACCACAAGACTGAGCTGAGAGCAGGACGACACCGAAAGAGCGAGAGCGAGAGCGAGAGCGAGAGAGAGAGAGAGAGAGAGAGAGAGAAAGAGAGAGCCAGGCCCAGAGCCTGCATGCTTCGTCATACCTAATGCATTGTACTGCTATTATAAAGCTATTATTATTATTATTAGTAGTAGTAGTAGTACTGTATGTAGTACATATAATACAATGCATTAGGTATGACAAAACATGCAGAAGCATACTATGTACAGTTAAGAGGGTGTAAGTCAGTTTCCTTTATGAATTTCAATCATTATCTTATTCTGCTAATAAAGCTATTTATACTTAACGTTTGATTTTGAAGTTATCATGATGTGTCCTTTATTTTTGTGAAAAATCCCGTATTTTTAGGTAAATGTCCCTTATTTCTTATATCAAAAAGTGGCAACCCTATCCTAAGAGCAGTGAAGACACAGAGCATGTGAGGGTCTTTCTTCTTCTGATTGGCTCAGGAAGACAGCGGGGACCAGTGTCTCACAGGGAGACCCTGTGTATTCCACGTGTAGCCAAAAAACCCAGAATGCAGTCATTTTTGGCAGCCACATGGTCTGTTGTGGCCAAAAAAAGATGGTGGCGGTGCCTGTGCTGTTATGGCTGGCTAAAACAGTCAGAACAGCCGGAGCCCATTTTATTTTATTTTTAAAATAGTTTTTATTCAGGTTTTTGTATATCATACAGTGCGGAATAGAGTGTTGAAGATAGAGAGGGGAAGAAGAAAGAGAGAAAAGAGGGTGTAGGGGGGAGGTTGTGAATGGGGAGGGATAGGGGGACGGGGGAGAGAAGGGGGATGAAAACAAAGATATTATTTATTTATTTATTTATTCGCTCTTATATACCACTCCTTCCGGCGGGCTCGACACGGTTCACATAAAACATACAGCATAAACAGTAGTAAAATCTAAAATCTAAAAACATACAACATCTAACCAGGCATCTACATAACAATATCAACTACATTCCAGGGAGCGCTAACTCAAGGGCCAGCAAGGTTGAAGGCTTGCCTAAATAGAGCTGTCTTGCAAGCTCTCCGAAATGGGCCCAACTCTCTAATAGCGCGGACCTCATCCGGCATGGAGTTCCATGAGGATGGTGCTGCCACAGAGAAGGCTCTCGATCGTGTCGTCGACAGCCGACAGGACTGGATCGAGGGGACTACTAGGAGGTTCTGTTCTTCTGAACGCAGTGATCTCGGGGGAACATATGGGGTAAGGCGGTCCCTCAGGTACACCGACCCTAGACCATACAAGGCCTTAAAGGTCAACACCAGCACCTTGAAGATGATCCGGTACTCAATTGGTAGCCAGTGCAGTTGCTGTAATATAGGTGTTATGTGCTCTCGTACCGATGCTCCCACCAGTAGTCGAGCCGCAGCATTCTGCACTAGCTTGAGTTTCCGGATCGCTCTCAAAGGAAGGCCAATGTAGAGGGCGTTACAGTAATCCAGCCTCGAGATGACCGTCACCTGGATCACCGTAGCCAGGTCGCCTCTGGATAAGTAGGGGGCCAGCCGCCTAGCCTGTCGCAGATGGAAGAATGCGGTCTTGCATACCGTGGAGATTTGCAGTTCCATCGATAGCAGCGGGTCCAAATGGACCCCCAGGCTCTTTACAGAGGACGACGGGCTTAAAGGCTCACTGTCTAGGGTAGGTAGCTGGCATCCACTCAATCCAGGGCGGCCCAGCCATAGGATCTCCGTCTTCGACGGGTTCACCTTCAGCGGGCTAGCTCGCAGCCATCCAGTCATGGCTTCAAGGCACTGATGGAAACAATTGGGTACGGTCTCCGGCCTGCCTTCCATTCTCAGCACCAGCTGGGTGTCGTCAGCGTACTGATGGCACTCCAGACCGAAGTCGCGAACCAGCTGGGCCAGTGGGCGCATGTAGATGTTAAACAATAGTGGGGACAAGATGGCACCCTGGGGAACCCCACATGTTAATGGGAGTCTCCCGGACACCATCCCTCCCGCCTCCACTCGTTGTCCTCATTCTTGGAGGAAGGAGGCCACCCATTTAAGGGCAGTCCCCCTAATTCCCGTCATGGCTAAACGGTGGGTTAACAGCGCGTGGTCTACAGTATCGAATGCTGCCGTGAGATCTAACAACACGAGCAGTGCTGACCCACTTTTTTATTATATGTATATAATATACATATAATACAAGACAATGTTGACTTCCCAGGAGACCCCGAAGTGTCTTCATTCGTGTTTCCATTCCGGATTCTAGTGTTGGTTCGTGCAGATGTTGATTGTGTTGTGGCCATGGAACTGTCTCACTATTTCATTATCTTCTGTTTTCTTAGTATATTCTTGAAACCCATTTCAAAAAAGGAATCTGTGCACAACCCTAAAAGCAGGGGTGCCCACACTTTTTCATCATGCGAGCTACTATATGAACAATCAAGTTGAAAAGATCACCTGTTGTGCATGTGAGCGTGTGCACGCAAGCGTGCGTGCACGGTCCTACTGCAGCCTTCCGTCCGCGCGGGGCTTCTTTCTTGCCTGCCCATCAACTCGCCGCCGCGCGCACCCGGGAAGGGGATCCTCCTTGCCTGCACGCGCTCCCTCTCTTAATGTCTTTGTTGCCTTCCTCCTTCCTGCTGCGTGCTTTCACGAAGCAGGAAGTCCCCATCCTCTCCTGCTTCTTGCGTGCACAGCAGGCCCCTCCCACGCACGCAGCAGGAGGGTATTTATAGGCGCACACCCGCCAGCGCTCCAGCCAGATATGACTTTGGCGATGGCTCGGAAGGCGCAGGGCTGGGAAGAGGGGCCGCCTGGCTGCTGTCTGGGCCGGGAAACTCAACCAAGAGAGGGACCCACGTGAGGCTGGAGTCTCCCCACGGCAGCCTCCCCCCCCCTCCTCCCTCGAGGCTTCCTTAGGACCCCTCCCACTGGTGGCAGTCCATGCCCACAGGAGAGAGGGGGGTGGCGGCTCTTCCTAGCCGGCTCTGAAGAGCCACCCTCTCTCTCTCTCTCTCTCTCTCTCTCTCTCTCTCGTCTCTCGTGGGCCCTCGCCGCCTTTTCCTTTGAGGCGAGGGAGGCGAGGCGGAGAAAGGCGCCGAGGGCACAAGCAGCAGCCGCAAGTGGAGTCTCCATCCCTGCAGCCCTCTCCTCCTCGGGTTCAGCCCCAGGAACACGGCAGAGCCCTCCCTCCTTGCCCCCAACCAAGGAAAGAAAGCAGCCTCACACAGCTCGCTCGCCCAGGTCTCGGCTTGGAATGGGAGTCCCGAGGGCAGCAGCAGGGTTTGTGGTGGGGCTTGCTTGGCTTTGCCCCACTTTGCCCGGCCTCCTTTGCCTCTTTCTCTCTCTCTCTCTCTCCCTCTCTCCTTCCAGCGCCCGCCTGCCTGCCTGCCAAAAGGATCCGAAAAAGTTCTCCGGATTTCTTTCTTCTCTCCTTGGCTCTCTCTCTCTCTCTCTTTTCTCTCTCTCTCTCTCTCTCTCACACACACACACACACACACACATTCCTCCATCCTCCCACAGCCTCGCATCCTATCCATGCGCATGCCTTCACCTTGCTCCCCCAGCAGCAACCAATGGGTGGTCATGTCACCACACCGTGCGTGGCAAGAGGAGCACCAGGGCCCGCCCACTAAAGCCTCATTTTGGCAAAAGAAGCCCCGCGAAGGCGGCAGCGGGAGTGCATGTGCACGCGCATGGCAGGAGCACGCCATCTGGCTGGTGAGGCCCAAAGATCACCTGGAAGAGGGCCGAAGATCACCTAGGTGCTCCCGATCACCATAATGAGCACCCCTGCTAAAAGCTAATGAATAACTGAACCGCAGCCTGAAGCTATTTTTGGATAAAGAAGCATTTTCAGTCTCTGTTCTGGAGTGAACCTAGCTATGAAGAAGGGGCCACTGAGGCCAAATACACAGAAGGGATTCAAGACTTGCCCAGTTCAGGTTTCTGCCTGACACAGAGCAGCAATTAGGTGTTTTCTCTTAACAAAGACACAGCATCTTCTCCAGTTATTTTTGTTCAAAGCAAGCAATATTGTACAAAGTGATTAGTAAAGGAGAGTATGTCTGCCCTTTTGTTTCACCTCTCTATTTACTTGTTTCGAATCTTTTTCGCTTTGAGGGTTTTTTTGGCTGTATGGCCATGTTCCCGTAGTATTCTCTCCTAACAATTTCCCTGCATCTGTGACTGGTATCTTCGGAGGTCCACTTTCTTCCTGCCTAAAGAAGTCCTTTCCTCCTTTCAAAAGTTGGTCATTTGTGTCCCTTTGTCTGGGAAAGAAACATGCACGAGTTGGCTTACACCCATACATGAAAACCAATCTTAGGGGCTCTTCTACTGAATTTTATGCCATCACTAGCTTGGGGACCCTGCGGTGCCCGGGTCATTTGAGAAGTGCAGCAGGATGTAGAGTGGGTCATGGGGGCTCTGTGTGGCAAGTTTGGTCTTGATCCATCATTCTTGGGAGTTGCAGTGGTATCATGAAAGTACTGAAGGTACTGGAAGTCCCATCATCTGTGGTCCAGCCTCCCCCAAATTGCAGTAGGATGTAGATTGGGTCATGGGGGCTCTGTGTGGCAAGTTTGGTCTTGATCCATCATTCTTGGGAGTTGCAGTGGTATCATGAAAGTATTGAAGGTACTGGAAGTCCCATCATCTGAGGTCCAGCCTCCCCCAAATTGCATTAGGATGTAGATTGGGTCATGGGGGCTCTGTGTGCTAAGTTTGGTCTCTATTGGTGAATGGATGAGGGTTGTATTGTTTTTAGGGAGTGAGTGAAGGTACTTCAAGTCCCATCATCCGTGGTCCGTTTCACACAAAACTGCACCAGGATGTAGAGTGGGTAATGAGGGCTCTGTGGGCCAGGTTTGGTGTTGATCAGTCATTGGATAAGGTTTGCAGCAGTCTTGGAAAGTAAGGGAAGGTACTGCAAGTTCCATCATCCATGGTCTGCCCTCCTCCAAACTTCAGCAGGATGTAGAGTGGGTCACTGGGGCTCTGTGTGCCAAGTGTGGTCTTTATCTGTGTTTGTTGGGGCCCGCAGTGGTCTGTGGGAACAGAGAGGTGTGAAAGTACTACAAATCCCATCATCCATTGTTATACCTCCCCCGAACCTCACCAGGACGTGAAGGTAGTCATGGGGGTTATGTGTGCCAAGTTTGGTCTCGATCAGTAATTGGATAAGGGTGGCAGTGGACTTGGGAAGTGAGTAGAGGTACTTCAAGTCCTATCATCCATGGTCTGCCCTCCTCCAAACTGCAGCAGGATGTAGAGTGGGTCATGGGGGCTGTGTGTGCCAAGTGTGGTCTGTATTGGTCCATTTTTGGTGGCCTCAGTGGTCTGTGGGAACCAAAGTGTTGGAAAGTACTACAAATCCCATAATCCGTGGGTCATGTCCCCCGAACCGCACCAGGATGTAAAGGGGGTTGGGGGGGGGGTTATGTGTACCACGTTTGGTGCAGGTCCATCACCTGCGCTGGTCGCTGTGGCCTGTGAAGGTGGCTGCCACATATCCGCCCTCCCGCCCTCCCGCCCTTCCGCCCTCCGCACACATACATACATACATACATACATACATACATACATACATACAAACATTCCGCTTTATAAAGGTATACAGATTGTTTGTTTGTGCCCTATTCTATTCCAAGATGAGTTTCCTGGAAGAAAAAAAAACTTAGAAGAACATCCTTTTTTCCTATTTTCTGCCAGAACTTCATATTGCATTGCTATGCTGCATTCTGCTTGATATTGACGCTGAATATTCATACAGCTTAGAAACAAGAGGCCTAAATCTAAATCTATATCTATATCTATATCTGTATCTCTATATATAATAAAGCGAAATGTTTGTTTGTATGTATGTGTGTGTGTATGTGTGTGTGTTTGTATGTATGTGGCAGCGTTCTGATTGGCTCCCGGCCTCTACATTCTGACAACATGATTGGTTGCCAGTGAGGGAGTATTTGCATAACGCCTCTATTGGCCATCCAACACGAACATTCCGACCCTCTAAACTGGCAGAGGAGGAAAAGGCGAAGGCCTGAGGCAGTCGCCAACACGAACATTCCGATGCCCTAAAGTGGCAGAGGGGAAGGAAAAGACCTGAGGCAGTCAGGCATGGTGGGAGTTTCAGACCAAAACACTTTGCGACCCCTTTGCGACCCCAAACAATGAGAGAACAAGACCAAACTTGGCACACAGAACCCTCAAGACCCACTCTACATCCTGGTGCAGTTTGAGGGAGGATGGACCATGGATGACGGGACTTGCAGTACTTTAACTCACTTGCTTAGAGCACTCTGGCCCACACCATAGAAGGATCAGGACCACACTTGGCACACAGATGCCCACTGGCCCACTTTACAACCTGGTGCAGTGTAGGACAGGATGGCCCACAAATGATGGGATTTGCAGTACCTTCAGCCGATTCATTTCCCTCAGAACATTGAGGCCCCTACAAATCACAGACCAGGCCCAAACTTGGCACACAGAGTACCCATGACCCACACTACATCCTGCTGCAGTTTTGAGTGGGACGGGCCATGGATGATAGGACTTGCAGTACCTTCATTCACTTTCTGAGACCACTGCGACCCTCATCCAATTACCAAAAAAGAACAAACTAGGCACACAGAGCCTCCATGACCCACTTTACATCCTGGTGCAGCTTGGAGGAGGGCAGACCATGCATGATGGAACTTGAAGTACCTTCACTCACTTCCCAAAACTGCTGCAAACCTAATCCAATGACTGATCAAGATCAAACCTGACAATCAGAGCCCTCATGACCCACTCTACATCCTGGTGCCGTTTGAAGGAGGATAGACCATGGATGATGGGACTTGAAGTACTTTCATTAACTTCCTGAGACCACTGCAAGCCATGTAAACATCTCATAAGGACCACCCTTGACACACAATGCCTTTCTCAAATAACCCGGGCAGGGTCGGATCCCCAAGCTAGTATATAATAAAAGAGAATGTTTGTTTGTATGTATGTTTGTATGTATGTGGCAGCTTTCTGATTGGCTTCCAGCCTCTACATTTTGAGAGAGTATTTGCTAGGCATGAGAAAAAAGTTATGAAAATGAAAAGAAATCGGAAGGGATTCGTATGTATGGGACTTTCAAGTTTATACGCATCGCAGGGCCAATCCCGGAAGTGGACTTTCTTTTCCGCACCCCCTGGGCCCAAATTTTCGTTAGATTAGTAACTATTTCGGATGGCCACCCAACAGGAAAATTTCCCCCTCCAAAATAGCTTTGCAGACATAACTCACAGTCAAATCGGGGCCTTTCCATGCTTGGAGCCTAATTAGAGTGAAAGGCCTCCTCCAGGAAGTGAAAAAGGAGCCGGAAACGATAGAGAGATCCAGATCGGGACTCCTAGAGGGGCTGGAGGACTGACGGAAAAAGTGATTTAAACACCCAGGAAGGGGGTTTAGATAGAAGGACAGAGTAGAAGGACATAAGAACTGCTGAGAGAAGGGCAGCAGGAGTGAAAAGAGCACGGAGAGGAGAAGGAAGAGTTCAGAATCAAGAAAAGCCATAGAGTTCAAACGGAGGTCCTAGACTGCTATGGTAAAACTGAATGGGGGAAAAAAGATGGAGTGAGGAGAACTCTACAGATTAGCAAAGCCTGCACCAGAGGTGGGCATTGGCAACTATTTTATTTAATAATATTAATAATAATATATTAATGCATTATCTGTCCCTGCAAAGAAACCCTGTCCTTTTATAATATTAATAATAATAATATATTAATGCATTATATCTCCCTGCAAGGAAACCAAGGGAAATGTTGCCCCTTGATTTGCCTGTGCTTAAAACAGTGTCAGTCCTGTTTCCCTGCTTTGCCTACTTTAGAACTACTAACGAATTTCGTTAGTCATTCCGTTACATTTTAGAAATTTTTGGAATTTTTTTGAAATAAAAAAAATCTCCCCCCATTAGATTTTCGATTCCCTATTTTTGGGTTCTAAACCATGCCTGGTATTTGCATAAAGGACTCTGATTAGCCAGCATCCCAGAATCCAGGCCTCTACATTCAAACAACAGGATTGCTTACCACTAAGGGAAAATATGCACCATCAACATTCCGTCCCCACATGGCTCTGTGAAAACAAAATAGATTCCTGTTTTCTCCTCCCCCGCAGCTTTTCTAAAACAGCTGCCTGGCATTCGGCCTTTTAAAGTTACCAAACACCAGCAGGGCAGGGCAGTACTTTGAACTGGGTTTTCTGAGTCCACACTCATATAATCTGGTTCAAAGCACATAGCATGGGATTTTATTCAGATGTGTGCAAAGGAACTCACATAACCCAGGGACCTTTCACACAGGCTTATAACCCTGAATGTTAAGGCAGAAACACCCACCCAGGGGCGGTCCGAGCTCTCTGGGGGGAGTAAGCGAACATTATTTTGCCCC
>JARBWK010000007.1:7682927-7989779 GCA_030556195.1 Anolis apletophallus | reverse complement strand
GCATCAGTCTCTCTGTAAGTTTGTGTTTCCCTGCCTCTCTCTCTCTCTCGCATGCGCTCCTACCTCCCTCCCGCCCTCCCTCAGCTCATGCCCCCCCCAGCCTGTGTTTCCCTGCTTCTTGCGCGGGGGCGGAGCCGGGGCGGGGGCAGACTCAGAGCCTTTGGACTAGGGTGCCAAAAGGGCCTGTTCGGGGCCTGGACACAACCAGTTGTGAAACTTTTCTTATTCTTCCTTAATCATCCTATTCTTAATCATCCTTAATCATCCACTGGTGGCGCAATGGGTTAAACCCTTGTGCCGGCAGGAATGAAGACCGACAGGTCACAGGTTCAAATCGGGAGAGAATGCGGATGAGCTCCCTCTGTCAGCTCCGGATCCCCATCCGGAGACATAAGAGAAGCCTCCCACAAGGATGGTAAAACATCAAAACACACGGGCAATGTCCTTGCAGTCGGCCTATTCTCTCACACCAGAAGGGACTTGCAGTTTCTCAAGTCGCTCCTGACATGAAAAAAAAAATCTCATTTCCACCATTTTCCCTTTCTTCCTATCCTGTTTTGTTTAACAGGCAGCCAAACATTTATAAGTTTTTGGAAAGTGGTGAGGTTGCTCACTCCTAGAATAAAGCTTGTTTTGAAATGAATGAATGGTTACTTAACAGAATCTAATTTTACTTAGCCACACATAGCATGAAAAATATATACCTCAAACAGTTTCTCTTTCATCATGAAGAGGTGGGGTGTCCTAACTGTTGTGTTCAATTCATTTCTTCTTTAACCGTTACTACCGCATATTTTTTGCAGGTGGAAATGTCATTCATTACGTTTTTCAGCCTTGAGAAAAATGAAATGCCCTTAAAATTTTGAGAAGACACTACCTTGTGTTGCACAATAATCAAAAAGCAGTGACGTTACTGGCTGTTATCTGAAACTAAATATACACACACAGGGATAGGTATGCTAATCCAATCTTTTTATATAACCATAATGGTAAATAAAGTAGAACAATATGCAATAAGTTTCAATCACTTTTAAAGTCAAATGGTAGAGCAAACAACATCAATAGTTAATTGTGTATATCACAAGCAGTATCCCCCGTTCCCCAGTTTGGGTATAGCCCCACAAGACCGGATCTTCGGTCATCGCCATTGTGGCTATATTATTTACTTTCTGCATTGCAGCTTCGCCCTAGAGGCAACAAATAATATATATGAATATTTGATGTATACATTAAAGTGAGTGCTATTGTATTTCTACCTATTTGGGACCACCCTGAGGAAGATATTATTCGAAACGGGACAGTACTGTAGATTTTACAACCCGTAGGTGGCTTGCCCGGTGATTGCACCAACACGAGTAAATTTAGCCATTGGAGGCTTGGAGCAGCTATTCGGGACTCTCCTGACCATTGTGGCTTATCCCTACCCAGGAACGTTTGAGTTACAGCCAACGAGCTGTGGATTATAATATTTTTGCAAGTTTTGGATTCATCTGCACCATACCATCACGGCTCTTCGTGGACATGATATTGATTGTGTGACATTCACTATTACAGTCTGTATGTTGATGTTCTCTCACGAATTGTACCGGGAGGTGACGTATTATTGTTTATTTTGTTAATCCGCTGCTTGTGGGGCTATACCCAAACTGGGGAACGTGGGGATACTGCTTGTGATATACACAATTAACTATTGATGTTGTTTGCTCTACCATTTGACTTTAAAAGTGATTGAAACTTATTGCATATTGTTCTACTTTATTTACCATTATGGTTATATAAAAAGATTGGATTAGCATACCTATCCCTGTGTGTCTATATTTACTATCTTATTTATTTATTTATTGTTCACTTTTGTATTCCGCTCCTCCCAGCAGGCTCGGGGCGGATCACAGCAAAAAATACATGGGCGGCATGTTGTAACATGTCAACATGCGACCCTACAGTTGATGAAAACATAAAAACATAAAACCACATTTAAAACAGGGTTACATCGTCAGAACACGGGTTGAGAGGACATATATCATAGTTCTTAGTCCAGTGTGCCTAATTAAAGGCCAGCCCGAAGAGGGCCGTCTTACATGCCCTCCGGAACGGGCCCAGTTCCGAGGTGGCTCGGTGCTGTCCGGAGGCGTTCAGAGCACCGGTGCCGCCACAGAAAAAGACCTTTGTCTAGTCGTCGACAGGTGGCAGGAGCGGACTGATGGAATTAACAACAGATTTTGCTCATCTGGCGCAGTGATCTCGGGGGCGAGTGCGGGTAAAGCGGTCCTTCAGGTACGCAGGCCCTAGGCCGTGTAAGGCCTTAAAGGTCAAAACCAACACCTTGAAGGCAATTCGATTTTCGATGGGAAGCCAGTGCAGTTGCCGGAGAATAGGTGTAATATGCTCTCTCGCCGGCACTCCTGCCAGCAAGCGAGCATGCGGCGTTCTGCACTAGCTTGAGTTTTTGGATTGTTGACAGGGAAGGCCAACGTAGAGGCCATTACAGTAGTCTAATCTCGAGATGACCGTTGCTTGGATTACCGTGGCCAGGTCGTCCCTGGACAGGTAGGGTGCCAGTCGCCTAGCCTGTCGGAGGTGATAGAATGACGTCTTGTGTTGCCCAGTATGCAGGTGATTGCTGCTTTCTCTTTACAAAGGAGCTTTAAAAACACATTAGTTGCCTGCAGCTAAAGCACGCAAACATACATGGAAAATTGGCTTCATGGCTTAATGGGCTTCTGAACCAAGAAATCCCTGAGTCATACAAGAACTCCATCTGCTGCTGCATCTGCAACTTCCCTTGTTTTTCTCTTTGGAAATAGCTAAACTATCACAATTGGCATTTGAATAAGGGGGGGAAAAAAGATATGGTGGCCATATGCTCAAAGTCAAACTTTCTCCTTTCCGTTTCTTCGTGGAAATTAAAATTCAAGAAACTCCATTATCTCCCCCAAATATGCACAGAAAAAAAAGAATCTGAAAGCATTATATTTCTCATATTACCTAACATCAGTACTGTGTATAGATATACAGTTTCTATTCTGCTGACTTTGTCTGATTTAAGCAATAGAGGGCCAAAGACACAAAGGCGTGGAAATGATTGGATTATCACCCAGAAGATGATTTGCAACTGAATATGAGGGCAGGTCAATAACTCCGTGACTTTTTGAATTTCCCGCCTCTTAACTGAAAGGGCGACACTGCTCCTGTCCACAGGCATCTGTCAGTTGACTCCTGTCAAAATATGAACAAGCTGCGACATTTAGTTTGTGTTTGACAGCCATTGATAGCAGGTTACCGCATGATTTGAGGAGAAAATGGGAAAAAGGTGAATTTTGTGCTCATTAAGCATTATTTTTTTTAAAAAAAAACCCATCACTCAAACCAAGGCTAAGCTTGATAAATACGATGGGGACTCTGCGCCATCAATTTCAATGGTAAAAAAAGTGGTGTGCTGAATTTCGTTGTGACCGTACAAGCACGGAAGATGTCGAACGTTCTGGACAGCCGGTTAAGGTCTCTACGCCAGAAACAACTGAAAAAATCACGATATGGTGTTGGCCGATCGGAGATTGAAAGTCGAGAGATTGTGGAAGCCATAGGCATCTCACATGACTCAGTGGTTTCAATTTTAAATGATCACTTGGGTATGAAAGCTTTCCGCAAGATGGGTGCTGCGTTTGCTCACAATCGACCACAAACACAATTGTGTGACAATTTCGCAGGAATGTTTGGCGTTGTTCAACTGCAATATGGACGAGTTTTTGCACCGTTCCGTAACCGTGGACGAAACGTGGATCCACCCCAACACCCCAGAGACCAAACAGCAGTCAAAACAGTGGGTTTCTCAGGGTGAATCGGCACCAAAGAAGGACAAGGTGGGTTTGTCAGCCAATGAAGTCATGGCGACCGTTTTTTGGGATGCACGCGGTATAATCCACATTGACTACCTTCAAAAGGGTAAAACAATCAATGGTGAATATTATGCCAACTTATTGGGTCGATTTAATGAGGATTTGGAGAAAAACGACCGCATTTGGCCAAGAAAAAGGTTATTTTGCACCAGGACAATGCAAGGGTGCACACATGTGCAGTTGCCATGGCAACAATCCATGAATTGGGATACGAATTGCTCCCTCATCCACCCTATTCTCCAGATTTAGCCCCGAGTGACTATTTCTTGTTTCCAAACGTGAAGAAATGGTTCGGTGGAAAGAGATTTGACTCCAACAATGAAATCATCTCACAAACAAATACCTATTTCGATGACCTCGACAAATCTTATTTTTTGGAAGGGATAAAAAAATTGGAGAAACGTTGGACAAAGTGTACAGAGCTCAAAGGAGACGACGTTGAAAAATTAAATGATTTTTTATCCAAAAACCTGTGTTTCATTCAGAAAGTCACTGACTTATTGACCCGCCCATATTAATGAATTCCACTATGATAATGAAAGCAGGCATATGGTTTTTTTGACATGTTGTCCAAGGTCATTCAATGGGTCCTCATGGCTGAGCAAGGACACCATTTTTAGAGTCATAGGCTGGATCTACACTGCCATATAATAGTTTGATAATATAATTACACTTTGAATTCAACCAATTAAAGTATTTTTTTAAAAAAAAATCTTCTAAGTATAATCCCGATAGTATAGTGAATCCACTTATCCCCTCTCCTTGCATTGAATTTTTGCCATTAATACTAGATTAATTTTGTGTCGGTCAGAATAGATGCAGAACAAATGAAACATTACCTCCTCTTTGCTGAAGTCCTTGGTTAGCCTCAGGCATTTAGTCCCCAATCTGTTGGTTGTGCTATAACTATGGTCACATTAAAAAAAAACCCGTATACACAAAATAATTAGAATGAAAAAGTGCAAAAGGAATTGCGGCCAAAATGTTTGAAAGGAAAAGTAATCTTAGCAATGTAAAGAAAAATAATTGTTTTATTTAAATATGACTGGGGGGCAAGTATCTTTTAATAAAAGGAAATGGATGTTGACTATTAACATATGTAGGCCTGAACCTTGACATCTCTATGATAATTTCACAATGGGTCATTCACTGTTCACACTTCTTTTTCTTCAGCATTTGTCTTGCTTGACGGCGGTGTCTGCTGTACTGTTTCTTGATGCCATTTTACCTGGTTGTGTGCCTGATCAGGGTGTGTGCCACCAGTTTTCAGATCGTTGTGCAATGTGTCCAGCCAGCATTGCTTTGGACATCTCTTTGGCCTTTTGCCAGTGTTGCAGCCTAGACCTAGAGCAGGGCTGCTCAGAATGGTGATCGGGATCACCAGGGTGATCTTTGGGCCTCATCCTGGTGATCTTCAGGCCCCTGACCAGGTTTTTTGCTGCACGCTGCAAAGAAGTCCTCCGTCGTTGCTCCTCCCCGCTCCCTGCTCGTGCGCCGCCTCCAAAAGCTCCAGAGTCCAAGAGGCAGAATGGGCCCCCTCTTTTGGATTCCTCCTCCTCCCTCCGTCCTTCTCCAGCCACTCAGAGTCGTAGGAGACCAAAGGGGGTGGGCCTGGATGACGCGATGCATGGCTGGCCCTGCGCGCATGTGCAGAAGCGCCCATTCTGCCTCTCGGACTTCTCGTGAGCTCTTGGAGGCGGCATGCATGCTGGCAGCATGGAAATAGGAGCAATGACGGAGAAGAAGAAGGACACTTTGGGGTCATTTCCTTACTGCATCTCAAAGGTCGGTCTTTTTATTTTGGGGTGGGTGCTTGATTGT
The DNA here is from genome assembly GCA_030556195.1 of Anolis apletophallus. NCBI lineage: Eukaryota > Metazoa > Chordata > Lepidosauria > Squamata > Anolidae > Anolis > Anolis apletophallus. The sequence continues at coordinate 7,984,062 of JARBWK010000007.1, read as the reverse complement.
TCTGTGGTATGTCTCTTTATTTATTTTTAATGTTTAAAAATGGCCTTTTAGCTCCAAAGCCTCTCTGCTTGCTTTGTTCCTTGAGAAATATATGTTGGGGAATATGGAAATGTGGGAGAAATGGGGTGGTTGGATGTATTTTTGCATGCCCCTTTGTTTACCTTGCTGCATATTAAATGGCCTTGCAGTTCAACAGCCTCTCTTCTTACTTTCTGGCTGATAATATGTGTGGTAATATGGCAGTGTGGGAGAAATGGGGTGGTTGGATGTATTTTTATGCTCTGTTGTTTATTGTCGTTATTAAATTGAAATGTTGATGTTTTATAACTTCATTTTATGTAAACTGCCCCGAGCCTGCTGGAAGGAGCGATACATATAAATGTATAATAAATATAAATAAATAAATAAGAAAATAGTTATACGTTTTACATTTCTGGGTAGGTGATCTTTGGGACTTGGTTTTTTAATCAGTAGCTCCCATGCTGAAAAAGTGTGAGCACCCCTGACCTAGAGGATCCCTCAGTAAACCATCACGAAGCAGCCGTGATTAAATGCTTTATTTAGAATAAGTAGAGAAAAAGGAAAGAGATAAAAATATAGTCCACTGATGCTCCCAGCATCCAAGTATTGCAGCACAATAGTTCTTAAAGAGTTCAAAGAGCCAATAAATGAAGAAATAGTCCCGAAACCCCAATGGGCTTAAATCTGGGATAAGTCCTTGGCAAACGGGGGCTTGGCTGGATACTTACCGTGATGTGGAGGCTCTGCAGCCTGGTCCTGAACTTGAGTTCCGTGGAGCTTGGCAATGGAAGCTAAAAGTTGGTGCGAGATCCCGAGCGCCAATGGGAACCAGCTTAAATAGGCTCCCCCTAGTTTTGGCCTCGGAGGCACTGACTGCGGCACAACTCTTTCCCAGGAACAGTTTGTGGGCCTGACTTTCCCATGCCGCCCGAAGAAGGCAAATATGTCATCTTGTTAGTGGCTGCACCTGGAGAAAGGGGGGAAGACGAGGTTTCGCCTTCCCAGCGTTTCTTATCAGCCTGAGAAGAAGGAAGGCTGCGTCTGGCCTTGACCACTGGCTGACGTGGAGGCCTCTGGAGAGGCTTTCTCCCAGCCCAAGTTGGTGTCTTGGATTTAACATGGCTTCTATCCGGCTTGGCTATGGAGTCAGGCTGGGGCATGACAGCCAGGCACTTCTAAATCAAGAGCAATCTTGTGAATAGACTCATCTTTACCTTGGAGAGTATGACCATATCGTCCGAGGCATCGTTCTCATTACACCGCCTCGAGTCGCCTTCGCACCATCTCGAGTCACCTTCGGGCTGAGAGGGGCAGTATAAAAATATAGTAAATAAATAGATAAATAAATAAATAAATAATAGTTTGTCAGCAATTGAAGCAATGGCAAAGTATTGTCAGATGTCACCATTGTGGATGTGGTCAAGGTGTGTAACGCCAGCTGTAAGTCATAGCGTCCTCATCTCCATAACACCAAGATGGTGTTTTGCTTCCTTTGTTGGTAGCCAACATTCAGCTTCATATATTATGGCAGGCCTTAATGCAGTTCAATAGATTTTTGATTTCAAGTGATCAGGTACCTTCTTGTCACAGTATACACCTGCTATCAAGTGCTGCTTCATCTCAAGCTGCGTTAATTTGTGTGTTGACTTTGTCAAAGAGCTTGCCACCTGAAATTATCATCAATCTGCGATACTTGAAGGTGTTGACTTTTGGGAGATTCACCCCTGCTCATGTGGATGGTACCAGTTTCCTCCTTGTTGGTCATCAGGTACACCGCCTTTTTGATGTTGAGGCGAAGACCTAACTGCTCCGATGAATCACACCATGCTTTCACTTGATGTTCAAGTTCTTCCTTGTCCTCAGAAGCAAGTATTACATCGTCAGTATTCAGCAAAGTCCAAGGTGCCGATTTCTGCAGATATCGAGTGTCTACACCCATTACAACAAGGAAAAGGAAGGGAGAAAGGGCTCAGCCCTGATGCATACCGACAGTGATGGGGACCTCTGACTTCATACTCGCATATTAAGATAATAAGCATTATTTTTCAAACATTATAATTCAAACAAAATATTTATCCACTTCTTAAATTCTCCCTAGAATTGTTTGGAGATTTCTGTCTTTTTACCATCAGATCTGATCTGAAATCCTCAGACTAATTTGTGGATGTGAATGTGGATCAGATAAGTGAATTTCACATTCTTTGAATTTCTTGCTCTTTTTTTTTGCTTTGGGAAATGTATAATTTTTTTAAATGTTTTATAGTAAAGTAGGATTGTTGATTTTGCAGAGGAAACGCCAGGAGAAAGTGCTACTTAACATAGGCATAGAATAACGGAGTCAGCTTGTTAGTAGCAGCATGAGAATTGGCGACTGTGATTGGCTTACAAAAGATACAGCTACCATTGGTTCGCAAAAGCACAGCTGTGATTAGTTCAAAGAACACCATGTGCTTTAGATAAGAGACAGCCTTGATTGGCTTAGAGAATCGCCATGTGTGTTTGTTTACAAGTTAGTGATTGGCTTAGGAAACGTCACATGGGCCAGCTAATGAATTTCCCACTTTGGCCAGCTCCTGGTGGGAACGCTGTAGAAATGTATCGCTTTCAGGACAGCCTGTGCATAAAGAATGGCACAGACAATTGGGTGGAAATTAAACTGCGAAATGTTTGTCAGCCAGTAGAAGAGAAGTGACACAACGCTTTGACTGATTGGTTGATGTCAGATCAGCTTACAGATGTCTAGCCAGTGGAAATGCATGAGGGAGGTGGGACTAAGGATTGCCTCCATTGCTGTATAAGACCTGTTTACCGGAAGGGAGAGTGTGCTGTTCTTGCAACTTGTTTTGCTATAGAGCAGACCCCTCAGCTGTTGTAATTGAATGAACTGATTTCCTGAATCGCAGCCAAGTTGTCGGGTCGTCTTCGTCCATGCGCTCGCACATAAACGCAGCCTGAATCAAAGGTATTGCATCGGAGTTTTGGGACTCCAGATTCTGCTACAATAGCAAAATGTTGTAGATAAAAACATTAAATAATGTTTCATATTATTTGAGCAAATTTGTTACAGTTGGTACGTATGTGCAAATTTTCATGCCTACATTCTTCGGAGTTGAGTATTTATGTCACAGCGGATAGGCAACAGAAATATAGAAGTTTAATTCCCCATCGGCCCAAAAACTGTTCGAGTGAATAATGAAACTCTCATTCAATTCACAAGGTAAATATATAACTTTGTATTGAATTGTATTTAACAATAACTGGCAAAACATCGAAAAACAACAGCCATCACAGCTACCTTTCTAAACATCCTTTCCTCACAGATATTAAATCCCAACTGTCACTTTGTAACTGACATTCCTCAAAGTTCCATTGAGCAGTCTTGAGACAGCGCCATCTGGTGTCAAACATGTCACACTGCAGGTCATCTCAAACTGCGAAAATATATCTTGTGCTGACTCATGAATTGCTATTCAAAATGCAATAATCTGACATACATTTGGACAAACAGATCCAAGAGCGCCTCCAGTTTGTGAACACAGTCTTTCAGGAGGGGTGTGTGGTGATGTGAGTAGGGGCTATGTGTTTTATTTCAGGAAAATGTGTTATTTGCCTTAAATGTGTAAGAATGTTGTGTATATAAAATGCCGTAACTGCTTATTTACATCTGAATGTGTGTGTGTGTGTATGATATGTCAAAATATACTAAGGGAAATGTTCAGGTAAATATAAGAGTTTAGAATACCTATTTGTTAGAAGGAGGCTTGGCTGTGGACGTTGCCATGAGGAGGCAACTGACACTGCAGCAGAAAGGAATTTTGAAAAGGAGTCAGTTGGGATTTGTCATTTGAAGAGAGTAGTTTGGTTTGTGGAACTGTGAGGGAAGTGCTGGTGTTAACCTACAAAACCCTATATGGTCTCGGCCCAGTTTACTTGTCCGAACGAATTCTCCCCTATGAACCCTCAAGAGTGCTAAGAGAGGCCCTGCTCTCAGTCGCGCCTCCTTCGCAGGCGTGGCTGGTGGGAACGAGGGATAGGGCCTTTTCTGTGGTGGCCCCCCGGTTGTGGAATTCCCTCCCAAGTGAATTTAGATCTTCCTCCTCCCTCCTGACTTTTAGGAAGCTGGTGAAAACATGACTATGCAATGAGGCCTTCACACAATGAGGGCGGAGATCACTAATTGAATAAAGACGCTGACCACCAGACATGGACTGTATACAAGGACTGAGCTGGACATGATTTTACTGTGGCGAATAGTTTTTATGTATTTATTGTATTGATAATTGTTTAATTTTATTGTGAATTTTAGATGTTTTTAGATTTAAAATGTTAGCATTGAATTCTTGCTGGTTGCCTGTCTGAGTCCCTCTATTGAGGTGAGAAGGTTGGGGTACAAAAGTTTTAAATAAATAAATACACTACATTTTGTAACTAACCAAGCTATTGTGCCTCTGAAACCATCACACTTGAAACTTTGTTAATAAATAAACTGAGTTACTGTTTGTAAACAGGTACACAAGCCTAGTACCGGATTCACTGTAGACGACTGACCACTGCCACCAATACTCAATGTTTTGCTTGTTTATTATTAATTAACTTTAATTAATTTGCTGCCACCATTTGTCAAGGCTTGACCACTAGATGTGAGGGTCTTGGTGAATAAACGACTCCCACAGATGTAGTGTTGAAAGTGTTTAAAAGTTTATTTTACACAAATGGGCTCAAAGCTTAGGTGGTTTCAAAACTCCGAAGAGGTACAAACTTGCAATTTATACAAGATAACACCAGGGGTGTCCCCTGATACAGTTACACACAAGTAACTACTTAATACTGGGTTACTCTCAACCCTGGGACTAAACTCTGTCCCACACACTTGGGTTTCCCTAAACCCACTCACCGAACTGAACTGCACACTGCAGCTCCTACAGACAGCTTGCAGTTTCAGCAACTGCTAATTCCCAACTAACTCTGGTCACAGCTGCTGGCCAACTGACATTCTCCAACTGTCAGATTCAAACTGAACATTCTAAAGAAGAGTGGCCTCTGTTGTCATGGCAACAGCCTCTGCCTAAAGCCTGCTGCTGCGAACATTCTACTGCTCACTCTCTGTAGCTTTTAAAGAATGTTCCTTCTAAATACATAAACAAACATGTGATTAACATATAAATAACCACCTCATCACACTTTTCCTTTTAAAAATATATATAAGCCTCAGTCTTGTCAAGGAGAAGGAAATCTCCCAGTATATGGTGGCAGCAAAAATACACAATGGTAATAGACTCTTCATTACAGCGTATGTAACCCCATCCAGGACTGGTTGATACAGCTCCATCCACAGCTTATGGAGCTTAATGGCAAGCACCTATGTCTTGTCTGGATTCAGTTTCAATTTTTTTCTTCATCCAGCCCATTACCTTCTCCAGGAATTCATTCAGAGGAGACACACAATCTTTAACTAAAATGGTTTTTTTTCCGAATTATATTTATTGGGGTTTTTCCATAAACAAACAGTGAAAGTGGGTGAACAGTTTCAAATAGAGGACAGTAGGAAAGATAAAGGAGAGGCTGAGAGTGGTGATGGGAGGGGGGGTAGAGGGAGTGGGAATTGGGGGTGTTGGAGGGGGGTGGGTAACAAGGGGTGGGGGGGGGTAGAAGGGGGTAAGAGTCAGGGGCGGTGAAGGAGGCTGTTTGATCCGAGTTCTGGGAAGGCTAATGATGAGTAATGGTGGAGGGAAGAGATAAGGATAGGAGTAACTTGTATCCTTCTAAGGTCCTCGTTCATGAGCGCTCCTTGCTGCCCTCTTGCAGTCTCCCTCCTTATTAAGCTGGACGTTTCTTTTTACCTGGTCTTCTTTTTAGGCTCTTGCATCTTGGAGCAATCTGTTGTGCTTAGTTTTTGACCTTTCCAGCGTTTGGTGGCCATTGTCTGTTCTCTGTCTTCCAGCGCAGCCGTATCCGTGCCCCTTCACGTCCCTCAGCCTCCATTCTAACCGTTCTCCCTAGGTGATTCGAGGCCTTCCGTATCCATCCCCAGGATGCCACATCTCGTAGGCCTGAAGTACACCTCAAGAGAGTAAGGGCAGTTTTTCTTTAGATTTTTCTTTCTTCCTTGTTGGGTTGTTCCCGCCCAGCTTCTCTTTCTATTGGGCTGCGTCCCATTCTTTTTGCCGTCCTGCTTATCTGCATCCAGGCTGGGGCTTTTGGGTGTTGCCGCGGCCCCTCGGTTTTTCCCCTTCTCTGGTCTGGGGAGCAGAGGTGTTAGGGCCCTTCGACGCCATTCTTGCAGCATCCCGCGAGGCTACCTCTCTACTTTTGGGGTGGGGTCCTCTTCCCTCTGATCCTGCCCGCGGCTTTATGTTCTCCTTCCCTCTCTTCTCTCCACTTTCACCTGTTGTTGCGTTCTCTCCCTTGACCCGGGGTGTGTCTTCTCCATCCTCATAGAAGGTCGACCGCCCTGGCCCTGTGGGGAGCGCCTCTTCATTTGGTTCTGTTCTAACCTGTAGGGAGTGCTCCCGGTTCGCATCCATTTGTTCTTCCTGCCGGGACATTATGGCATCTATCTTTCTTAGGAAGCCGTCTTGGGCTACCCTTATTTTTCGCAGCTCTGCAAGGACATCTCCCAGAGATATTTCCTCCTCTTCTGATCCCTCTTCCTGTCCCATCCTCCACTCTTTTGCTCTTGAGGTATTCATTTTTAATTTGCTTATTGTTTGTTTATTTGTTCAGTTGTTTCTTTATTTAGCCTGATGTTGCTTTCACTTCTTATTCCTGGCTTTGGTCTCCTTTTGCCTTCCCCTTTTGGGCCCAATAATACTTTGGTTTTGTCCCCCCTACCTCCTGGAGATGGGGATGTGGGCAGGGGCTTCTGTGGGAGAAGCTCCTGTAATCTTGAGGGGAGAGGGGAGTGAGGGACTTTTCAAAATGGCGCTCCCACAAAAACTTCCTTCTTCTTCTTCCCCTTATTAACCCTCAGCCGCCATCTTGTGTTTGTTGCCAGTCCCTTCTCTCTCTCTCTCTCTCTGGGTTCTTCTGCCCTCTCCTCTGTGTCCCCCAGTCTGGTCGGCTCCACGCACCTTTTTTTCCTCTCCTTCGTTGGGGGCGATCCCCTGCTCTTGGGTGCCGTTCGCGGCGCCCCCCGGCTTCCCCGCTGGCTTCCCCACTGCCTTTTCCCCCTTTTTCGCGCCACCGGCGGTGGCGCTCCTACCAGCCGCTGGTCCCCCGCGCTCACGGCCAGTCCTGGTCCTCTTCTCCTCCTGCCCTTGCTTGGGGGGGGGGAGGCCCGGCTGGGCCAGCAGTGAGTGCGGGTCGCCGCCCGCTCCCTGCTCCCCGGCTCGCTCGCCGCTCCGGCCGGGATCCGGGCCCGCTCGATCTCCTCCTCTTGAGGGGGGGAGACCTCCGGGGCCACCAGATCCCGCCTGTCGGCTTCGCGCTCCCTCCAGATCCCTCTGTCCTCTGGGAGGGAGGGCGTAGATCGCCCTCCGGCCAGAAGAGCAGGCGGCACTTCAAGGAGCCCTCAAAGTGCCCGTCCTGCCACCATCTTCGCCGGGCCGGAAGACTTCAACTAAAATGGTTTTTGAAGGTATGGAGAAATATATTTGGGTGTCATCAACGTGCTGATAGCACCCCACCCCTGAGAAACCTTTTAATGTGGTACTCATCTGGACCTGAACAGATCTCTAGAGTGCAACTAGGCTGTTTCTTGTCTAAAGGTTCATAGTGTCTTTTTCAATATATTCTTCTCTCTTGCAATCTATCCGCTCATATTGTGAAATACGTAGGAGGATGGGATGATGTTGTTCCAAATAGTTAAAGCTGTTGTGGTAGCTTTCATTGGGCCAAGGAGTACATTGTATCTCTATGTCTGTGCAGCTTGAAGATCATTAAAATGCATGAGAGCAATTACAGCAACTATTCAAAATATCTATTTGTCACACGTCTCAGTGGACGAGGCCAAAGTTAATATCCAGAAGCATGTTTCATTATGCATAAAGCAGATGTAAACTTGGATGAAAGTCAGTTGACATGCAATGCTGTGATAACATTGGCAGTTCTGTAATTGCATGCAAACTTTTTTTAAAATAAATAAATAAATAAATAATGTATTTTGATTGGGGGACCTTTTTTGCTCAACATTTTAACAAAAAAAACAGTTGATTTTACACAACAGGGAACTTAGATGTGTGATTGCACTGCCAATACTTGAATCTTGTCCATGGTCATTGATTCTGAATAACCTGGATTTATTTTATTTTATTTATTTATTTATTATTCACTTTTATATACCGCTCCTTCCGGCAGGCTCGGGACGGTTGACATGATTCACATACAGTATCACAATAACAGTTTAATACGTCTTACTAAAAGCATAAAACATAAAAGCAGAAAAGCATAAAATACAACTATCCTAAAACAAACGTCTACAATGATTGCAGATTAATTCTAAACTTATGTCAGACTTCATGGGCCAGTGAGGTTAAAAGCTTGTTTGAACAGGAAAGTCTTACAATCTCTCCGAAACGGGGCTAGATCAGTGATGGCGCGAACCTCATCCGGCATGGAGTTCCAGGGGGTTGGTGCAGCCGCATAGAAGGCTCTGGATCTCGTTGATGATAGCCTACAGGAGTGGATCGACGGGCAGCTAGGAGATTTTGTTCTTCTGAGCGTAGTGATCTCGGGGGAACATATGGGGTGAGACGGTCCCTCGGGTACACTGGCCCTAAGCCATACAGATCAACATATTTCACAGGATTGTGTTGAGACAAAAACCCATGAGATAAAACAAGTATAACATAATTCCTTCAAATAAGCATTCTTCTGATAGAAAATGATAAGAAACCTATAGAACATGGGATTTACTGCAACTTTCATTAGGTTAGAAGATTATGGCAGAGACATTTTCTTTCTATTCACAAAACAAATCAGTCTAAATGTTCTAACTTAATGATATATATACTTGCCCCCTCATCATGAGAGACGACTTCCAGTCCACATGGATTAAAACAGTAGCAGCAAAGCTCGCAACGCTAGGTTTCTCCCAAGGACAATGGCTAAGCATGAGATGGGACCAAGCCAAGGATCTCATTAAGCAACGGATCCTGGACATAGAGCGCCAATCCGACCTAGCCTGTTCCCCAGCCTTCATTGTTAGAGAAGCCACTAGATACCTCACTGCCCCCCATGACATACCTAACAGACCTGGAGGTGCCCAAACACCGAAGGGCTTTTCCCCTGGTAAGATGCCATGCCCTCCCATCGGCTGTATTGGAGGGGAGGTATCGGAAGACCCCCTTCAAGCAGAGACTATGCCCCTGTGGATCTGGTCATGTGGAAACAACTGAGCACGTGCTTCTTCAATGCATGTTCTACAGAGATCTTAGATCCAATCTCATTGGACCATGGCTTTTAAAGTACCCGGGGCGCAGTGAAAGATGTTATTCCACCCTGCTGCTTTCGGACTCTAACACTACAATAACTTACAGTGTTGCTAAGTTCTGTGCTGCTGCACTTAATATCAGACGGGTGATGATTGACACCGTAAGGCAGGGGTGCTCACACTTTTTCAGCACGGGAGCTACTGATTAAAAAAACCAAGTCCCAAAGATCACCTGCCCAGAAATGTAAAACGTATAACTATTTTCTTATTTATTTATTTATACTTATTATTCATTCTTATGTACCGCTCCTTCCAGCAGGCTCAGGGCAGTTTACATAAAATGAAGTTATAAAACATCAACATTTCAATTTAATAACGACAATATAAAACAGAGCATAAAAATACATCCAACCACCCCACTTCTCCCACACTGCCATATTACCACACATATTATCAGCCAGAAAGTAAGACGAGAGGCTTTTGAACTGCAAGGCCATTTAATACTCAGTAAGGTAAACAAAGGGGCATGCAAAAATACACCCAACCACCCCATTTCTCCCGCATTTCCATATTCCCCAACATATATTTCTCAAGGAACAAAGCAAGCAGAGAGGCTTTGGAGCTAAAATGCCATTTTTAAACATTAAAAATAAACAAAGAGACATGCCACAGAACAATCAAGCACCCACCCCCAAGTAAAAAGACCGACCTTTGAGATGCGGTAAGGAAATTACCCCAAAGCATCCTTCTTCTTCTCCTCCGTCGTTGCTCCTATTTCCACGCTGCCAGCATGCGTGCCACCTCCAAGAGCTCACGAGAAGTCCGAGAGGCGGAATGGGCGCTTCTGCGCATGTGCACGGGGGGAGCCATGCATGGCGTCATCCAGGCCCGCCCCCTTTGGTCTCCTACGACTCTGAGTGGCTGGAGAAGGACGGAGGGAGGAGGAGGAATCCAAAAGAGGGGGCCCATTCTGCCTCTTGGACTCTGGAGCTTTAGGAGGCGCGCGCGAGCAGGAGCGGGAGGAGCAACGACGGAGGACTTCTTTGCAGCATGCAGGGGCGCATGAAGAGGACCAACAGCAAAAAAACCTGGTCAGGGGCCTGACGATCACCAGGATGAGGCCCAAAGATCACCCTGGTGATCGAGATCACCATTCTGAGCACCCCTGCCGTAAGGCAACAATACCCTGTCTTTTAAAATATATTTTTATACTGATTTCTAGTCTGATTTTAAATAACTGTTTACTGGGGAGTTGTCCTTCTCCTCTTAGGGCGCTTGTGCCCGCTTTGTGCTGGTCTGTGACCATAATAAAGTTTTGATTGATTGATAATGATATATATATATATAAGAGCTAACTTTTTAAATGATTGAAGACACTTCTCGAACTCCAGTGCAAAAAGTATCATCTGCGACACATCAGTAAAATTTTAATTTCATCAAAATAAGCACATTCACAGCAGTGTTTCTTGCCAATGACAACAACATCAGTAAGCTGAGTAACACAATTTGAAGAAGAAATAATCAACGTTGTTTACCCTCAAAATGGACAAAATCAAACACATTGATAATTTCGAAGTGATTATTTTTGGCGTCTTGTGCTCTTGTCATAATTTAAAATTCTTTTGTAAGAACATCAATTCCAGTAATAGTACAGTGTCCTAGAAAGAAATATCCCCCCTTTTTTCTGAAGATTGTTTTTATAAAGTAACTAGCTGTACCCGGCACGCGTTGCTGTGCCCTTTTTAGGAGATGCGAGAAAGTCCAATCATCCACGGTGTGTCCTCCTCTAAACTGCAGTTGGATGGAGTGTGGGTCATGGGGGCATGGTGTGCCAAGTTGGGTCTTTATTGGTCTTGGTTCTGGGCCACAGTGGTCTGTGGGGAATGATGGGTTTTGAAGTACTACAAATCGGGGCTCTGTGTGCCTAGGTAGGTTACTGTAAATTCAGGCCATACACAATGTCCCATGAGCTGAGGCCTAGTCGGAGAATCAAGTTAATGAAGTCTTACTGTCAATTTAGAGCGTAAACAGCTTCCCAGTAAGTGAGGGCTAGTTAGGGAAATCAAGTTAATGAAGCCTTACTGCCAATTTTGGGCGTGGTCTGTGATTTTTTGGGGTGTCAATTTTCGGTTGGAAGTGATTTGGGTGTTTGTGTTGGGGATTGGCTCAGGCCTTTTCCTTATTCTGTTTTGGCAGTTTATTATGGATCGGAATTTTCATGTTGGCTGGCCAGTGCAGCAGTTATGCAAATCCGCCCTTATTGGCAGCCAATCATGTTGTTCAGAATGTAGAGGCTGGGTGAGTCTTTGGCTGCCCCGGAGGATGCTGGTAAATGTAGTTTTATTTTTACTCGTTGTTTTGGGGGCCTTTTAGGTTTTGGGGGGGAAAGTTTCTTTGCTACAAACGTACCTTGCTTGAGGCCTATTTCTGTTGGAAAGTATTGTGTTTCTGCGTTGTAAGGTTTCTTTGTTTGAGGTATACATCACATGACGTGAACCCATTTATATAATAGATATAACAATATTAATATAAGAATATAGAAACAATATAAATATGAGACATAAGGTCAACTTATACATGATTATATATAGAAAGGAGATTCCACCTAAAATTTAGGAAGAACCTCTTTATGGTTATCGAATAGACTGCCTGGGAGTCCTGTGGCATCTCCCTTTCTGGAGATTTTTAAGCAGAGGCTGAGTGGCCATCTCTTGAGAAGGCTTTGGTTGTGTCCCCCTACCTGGATGAATGGGGTTGGCCTGGATGGCCCTTGCGGTCTCATCCAACTCTGCGATTCTATGGCACATCAATATTTAGGATAAATAGCAGAGTGGATGCACTTCTCCAATTGGTACAGAAGCTATTAATTATTTCTGAAGCTGGAGGATGTCATATTGGCAGAGGGTGAGGAGGAATAACCATGTCATTAATGGAAGAGGAGGAAGAGGCAACAACAACAACAAAAAATCAAACAAAAACAACCTACCACTTTGCCTTGTGTTTCTAATTGTTGTGCCTTTTGGGAGTTGGAATCGGGAGCCCGGGAGGAGGGGAGGGGCTTGGGAGGGGGAGGAGTGTCCCGCCTCCTGGCCCCGCCCGCCAGGCTTTGGAACCGGGCGGGAGGCGGGAGCCCGGGAGGAGGGGGAGGGGCTTGGGAGGGGGGGGGAGGTCCCGCCTCCTGGCCCCGCCCGCCAGGCTTTGGAACCGGGCGGGGGAGGCGGGAGCCCGGGAGGAGGGGGGGGCTTGGGAGGGGGAGGAGTGTCCCGCCTCTGGCCCCGCCCGCCAGGCTTTGGAACCGGGCGGGAGGCGGGAGCCCGGGGAGGGGGGGGGGGCTTGGGAGGGGGAGGAGTGTCCCGCCTCCTGGCCCCGCCCCGCCAGGCTTTGGAACCGGGCGGGAGGCGGGAGCCCGGGAGGAGGGGGAGGGGCTTGGGAGGGGAGGAGTGTCCCGCCTCCTGGCCCCGCCCCGCCAGGCTTTGGAACCGGGCGGGGAGGCGGGAGCCCGGGAGGAGGGGAGGGGCTTGGGAGGGGGAGGAGTGTCCCGCTCCTGGCCCCGCCCCGCCAGGCTTTGGAACCGGGCGGGGAGGCGGGAGCCCGGGAGGAGGGGAGGGGCTTGGGAGGGGGAGGAGTGTCCCGCCTCTGGCCCCGCCCCGCCAGGCTTTGGAACCGGGCGGGAGGCGGGAGCCCGGGAGGAGGGGGGGGCTTGGGAGGGGGAGGAGTGTCCCGCCTCCTGGCCCCCCCCCGCCAGGCTTTGGAACCGGGCGGGGAGGCGGGAGCCCGGGAGGAGGGGGAGGGGCTTGGGAGGGGGAGGAGTGTCCCGCTCCTGGCCCCCGCCCGCCAGGCTTTGGAACCGGGCGGGAGGCGGGAGCCCGGGAGGAGGGGAGGGGCTTGGGAGGGGGGGGAGTGTCCCGCCTCCTGGCCCCGCCCCGCCAGGCTTTGGAACCGGGCGGGAGGCGGGCGCCCGGGAGGAGGGGGGAGGGGCTTGGGAGGGGGGGAGTGTCCCGCCTCCTGGCCCCGCCCCCCGCCAGGCTTTGGAACCGGGCGGGGAGGCGGGAGCCCGGGAGGAGGGGGGGGGGGGCGTGGGAGGGGGGGGAGTGTCCCGCCTGGGCCCCGCCCCGCCAGGCTTTGGAACCGGGCGGGGAGGCGGGAGCCCGGGAGGGGGTGGGGGGGGCGTGGGGGGGGGGGGAGAGTCCAGCCTCCTGGCCCCGCCCGCCAGGCTTTGGAACCGGGCGGGAGGCGGGAGCCCGGGAGGAGGGGAGGGGCTTGGGAGGGGAGGAGGAGTGTCCCGCCTCCTGGCCCCGCCCCGCCAGGCTTTGGAACCGGGCGGGAGGCGGGAGCCCGGGAGGAGGGGGGGGGCTTGGGAGGGGGAGGAGTGTCCCGCCTCCTGGCCCCGCCCCGCCAGGCTTTGGAACCGGGCGGGAGGCGGGAGCCCGGGAGGAGGGGAGGGGCTTGGGAGGGGGAGGGGTGTCCCGCCTCCTGGCCCCGCCCCGCCAGGCTTTGGAACCGGGCGGGAGGCGGGAGCCCGGGAGGGGGGGAGGGGCTTGGGAGGGGGAGGAGTGTCCCGCTCCTGGCCCCGCCCCGCCAGGCTTTGGAACCGGGCGGGGAGGCGGGAGCCCGGGAGGAGGGGAGGGGCTTGGGAGGGGGAGGAGTGTCCCGCCTCCTGGCCCCGCCCCGCCAGGCTTTGGAACCGGGCCGGGCGGGGAGCCCGGGAGGAGGGGGGGGCTTGGGGGGGGGGGAGGAGTGTCCCGCCTCCTGGCCCCGCCCCCCGCCAGGCTTTGGAACCGGGCGGGGAGGCGGGAGCCCGGGAGGAGGGGGAGGGGCTTGGGAGGGGGGAGGAGTGTCCCGCCTCCTGGCCCCGCCCCCCGCCAGGCTTTGGAACCGGGCGGGAGGCGGGAGCCCGGGAGGAGGGGGGAGGGGCTTGGGAGGGGGGGAGTGTCCCGCCTCCTGGCCCCGCCCCCCGCCAGGCTGTGGAACCGGGCGGGGAGCCCGGGAGGAGGGGGGAGGGGCTTGGGAGGGGGGAGGAGTGTCCCGCCTCCTGGCCCCGCCCCCCGCCAGGCTTTGGAACCGGGCGGGGAGGCGGGAGCCCGGGAGGAGAGGGAGGGGGTTGGGAGGGGAGGAGTGTCCCGCCTCCTGGCCCCGCCCCCCCCCCAGGCTTTGGAACCGGGCGGGGAGGCGGGATCCCGGGAGGAGGGGGGGACGGGCGTGGGAGGGGGAGGAGAGGCCCGCCACCAGGCCCCGCCCGCCAGGCTTTGGAACCGGGCGGGAGGCGGGAGCCCGGGAGGAGGGGGAGGGGCTTGGGAGGGGGAGGAGTGTCCCGCCTCCTGGCCCCGCCCCGCCAGGCTTTGGAACCGGGCGGGAGGCGGGAGCCCGGGAGGAGGGGAGGGGCTTGGGAGGGGAGGAGTGTCCCGCCTCCTGGCCCCGCCCCGCCAGGCTTTGGAACCGGGCGGGAGGCGGGAGCCCGGGAGGAGGAGGGGCTTGGGAGGGGAGGAGTGTCCGCCTCCTGGCCCCACCCCGCCAGGCTTTGGAACCGGGCGTGGAGGCGGGAGCCCGGGAGGAGGGGTGAGGGGCTTGGGAGGGGGGAGGCGTGTCGCGGTGGCAGGGGGTGGCGGGGGGAGGTGGGAGGGGCTGGGGAGGAGGGGAGGGGTTTCCCCTCCTCCTTCCAGGTCCCCTCCGCTCTTCCTGAGGAGGCGGAGGAGGCTCTGGCTGCCATGTGCGAACGTTCTAAACGTTCGCTGGCAGCGGCGGCCGGGTGGGAGTTCCGTTGGCAATTTTTTGGGGATCGTTTTTTGGGGTGCTGGGAGGACGTAGGTCCGGTTTTTTTGCTGTTGTCTGTAGCGAGTGTAATGGTCCAGTAGGCTGCCAAGTTTGGTGCTTCTGCGACTTATAGTTTCTTTGTCTATAACCATCTTTGCACGACCACGTCTCCTTTATATATATAGATTCCCATGTTGAGAAAATCAGTTATGTTGAGAAAACATCTTTGAAAGATAGCCAAAGGGTACAAAACGAAAGGGGTACAAGTCGAGACACTATGAAGATGAACAATAAGACAAAAAATACACTATGTGTGTGTCTCAGTATAATAAAGGGGTTATTGGATCATATAAATACATTCCAGGATAATCCGGAGTATCTGTCTATAAAACCTTCAGTGTTCGCACATCAGCATCCTAGCATTATTTCACATCCGTAGGGGCGACCTTTTTCCCACACTGGATCCCTGCAAGAACTTACCTTGGTCCGGCTAGCGGAATGGTTCCGCTTGGATTCATTCTTACCCCTTATTGGCTCCCATATGGAAATTCTCTGGTGTTAATCACATCAGCCGCATTTTTGGTTTTTTGTTACAATTGACAGACACAGTTCATAGACCCTTGCAAAATCTCCCTGGTTGGATAATCCGCAGCATCCCTATTGTTCAACCTGGCCGCCTATGCTGTTTACTTTCACGACGGCTCAGACACACGCCCAGAACACGGAGTTATTTCCAGGTTCCAACTTTACCACCATATGGGAATTACTTACCTGGGGAACGTCGCTAAACTGCCCCGGTAACTGGATTGGGAACCATCCATTGCATTTTGATGCTTTTATATAATTTAGTTGATGTGATTTCACAATCAGCATATTGTATTTGCTCGCTTATCCATATTGATGCACAGTGCACTAATGTAATATGATGTATATAACGTATTTGTTATCCATTTCTACACTATGACTGTATGTTAGTCACTGTTGAATGATATTTATGTGATTTGACTTCTCATTCTTTTCATTGTGAGCCTGTTAACCCAGAATTCTGCATAGGGATATATTCTGGGTTTTACAGCAGCATTGTCTGTATTATAATGTGTTATCTATTCACATACGACTGCAGCATGCTTGTCATGATTGATTGTTAGATTTGACTATTTATTCATTGATACCGAGTGTTTTGTATAGACATTTAATCCGGGTTTTATAGACAGATAGTACGGATTATCCTGGAATGTATTTATATGATCCAATAATCCCTTTATTATACACATAGTGTGCACCCCACTTTTGACAAAAAAGAGAGTGGTTTGTGGGAGTCAGACAGACATGGGACTACAAAAGCATGCTCTAGGCCAGTGCTGTCCAACTTCTACTGGACCTAGGGCTGGACTTCCAGTCACTGATGACCTGGGGGCCACCCGCCGCCCCCGACGACCCCACCCCGCCCCGCCCCAGCCCCCCGCCATGCCCCCGCCATGCCCCGCCATGCCCCGCCAGCCTCAGAAGCCTCAGAAGCGATTTCGCTTGAGGTTGGCGTGACCCTTTAGGAGGGAGAGCAAAGCCAAGGGAGCCCTCCATGGCTTTGCCCTCCCTCCTAAAGTGTCACGCCAGCCTCCTCCTCTGTTCTGCCTCTCCCAGCGGCGCACCGATTGGTGCGCCGGGAGGAGAGGCAGAACGGAGGAGGCGTGCCTAAAGAGGAGGAAGGGCAGCGCTTGCCTTCCTTCTCTTTAGGCCTGCCTTCTCCGTTCTGCCTCTCCCACAGGCGCCCTGATCGGTGCGCCGCTGGGAGAGGCAGAACAGAGGAGGAGGCGTGCCTAAAGAGGAGGAAGGTGAGCGCTTCCCTTCCTCCTCTTTAGGCATGCCTCCTCCTCTGTTCTGTCTCTCCCACCGGCGCACCGATCCGGGGGCCGGTGGGAGAGGCAGAACGGAGAAGCCATGCCTTCCTCCTCTTTAGGCAAGCGCCTCCTCCTCCCTCCCCGGCATTCCCGATTGGTGCACCGGGGGAGAGGCGGGGACGGAGGGGGAGGAAGGCTCGAGCAGGCGGGGCCTGGGTGATGTCGAAATTTTTTAAAATCATTTTTTTTGCAGGGTAGGCGGGGGCCATAGGGAAAAGGCTGGGGGGCCATGTACGGACCCAGGGGCCGCCAGTTGGACAGCCCTGCTCTAGGCCACATGTGACTCTGCCCTGATTTAGAGGTTCCCAAGAAAGTAATAGCTGTTTGAGAACTGCTAATATATTTTTCCAGTAGAATATGAACAATATGATCATCATCAGGAAAACTTTACTTTAGCAGACTGTTTCCCATTAAAGCATTATTTTCCATTTACATAATGTGTTAATGTATTTATGGATTTCTCTCTCTCTCTTCTTCTTCTTTTCCCTTGACCAAATGTTGAACAGAAAGAGCGAGAGAAAGGCTCCAATCTGGCATTCATGTTTCGTTTGCCCTTTGCAGCTGGCAGAGTTTTCAGTATCAGCATGTTGGATACCCTGTTGTACCAGGTATTGTGAAAAGTAGGGTTTTGCCAGGGGGGAGGGGGATAACTATATCACGCTCATTATTTTGCCTTTCTCTGTCTACACTTTTGAGAGTCACAGTACATGAACAAAGGCTTTTCAAGCCAGAGTCTTGCCCAATGGAAGTCATGATTGCAGATAACATCATAAAATCAGAGATAGTTATGAAGCTCAACAAGAAGATATTACTCTTGAGAACTGCCAATATATTTTCCAACAGAACACATTGTTGAGAAGGGGTGTTGAAATGCAACAGTGCTTAGCACTGAGGAGTGAAGGATGCAGCACCATGGACAATAGTAATAGTCTCCATTTGGCATCCCCTTGTCGTGGGGGAGAGGCTTGCATACCCTAATGAAGTTGTGAGCTATGCTGGTTGTGGCATAATAGCCTAATGGTAATGAAGTTTTTGTTCGGGGCTGAGTTTGGTGCTGAGACTGTGGAAGATACCCTAGCAAACCTTTTGTAGCCCAATAACCCCATGAATGTGGGATATAATGAGCCTCCATAACAAAATAATGTACCAGAAGGCCTCACCACCCTGACAGAAGCCCTTAGCCCCGGCTACATGCCTGGTCTGACAAAGAGCGTCAATGGGCAGGATGGGCTCTCTAGCCTTTTGGCAACCAGCTACACTGCATCACTGGGTTCCCCGAGCAGGAGGAACTGAAGACGGAATCGCAGGAGGACCTCGCAGGTACCGTGAGGCTGAGCTGATGACGCTATTTCCGTTCCGGTTCTGACTCCAGTCCTGAGGAACTCAGGTTCCAAGACAACGATCGCTCAGCCTGACCTGCTATCCCAGCAAGGAGCTGGCTGGTGCTGTTGCTGCTCCTTAGACCCAGTCAAGGGATTTTTTATCTGGCCGTCTGAGGATCTTTAAATCAGCTAAAAGCAGAAGAAATTCCGTACCAGAATTTTTGGGAGCATTAGCACCAGGAGCTGGGCACGACCTTTGGAGAGCCCAAAGCCTTGGACAATAGGGAAGGGTTTAGTCTTTGAGCCATTAGGACAAGATGCTTGGGATAGCCCCCCCCCCCCGAGGGCCTAAGGGCCCCGGCTGTTCTGGCATCTGTATTGGAGATTTTCTGTGGGGCTCTAGGAACGCAACGGCTCCCTTCTTTGGATTGCATGATAGGTACCACCCCTAGGTGGTCTCCTTTGACAATTCGTCTGCCTCCTTGGGATCTGAGCTTTACTCCGGCCCCATAATTTCCCTGTTGGCCTACAAGGAGTTGCACGTCATTGGCCTGTATCTCCCTTCTCGGTAGAGCATTAAGCTAAACCTGTAACTGTTACTCTGTGCATGTAATTACCTTTGCTCCCTTTGGTTTTTTTGTATTTTATGTTCTGTAAACTGCTACAAGCCTTCTGGGGGTGGCAGTATATAAATTTGAAGAAAAAAATACATCCTAGGAGAAGGAAAACTCTAATTTCAAACCCGGGCAGATGGTGCTCATCTAACCCTGTAAGGTCAACCATCTAAGAGAAGGAAACTCTAATCAAACCTACGACCTGAGGACCTCGCTGCCACCGCCCAAGCTTGCTAGGCCCCGGCAGATGAACCTTTGGTTTAAAGGGTGAGGCCAGTTCTGTGCACGCTGCGCTCCACCAGAAAAATCCATTGCATAGGCTTGAACCTCCGAAATCATCAACGCGCTTGTAGAAAGTGTGGGATCAGTCCTACCTGAATCTTCATTCATGAAGAAAAGCCAAGAAGGAGATAGTTTGAGGAACTTGAAGTGTACTCCCTCTATGTCCACCTATGTGACCCCTCTGTGACATAAACGGATACTCTTAAATATGTGTCTTCATCTCTTGTTCTTCTCATTAACCATCTCTCAACCTTCCAAGATGTAACTAGATTAGATTAGCACCCTGACCTACTCTCCTGTTTTAGAATGTTCCTACAATAAAGCTGAATGTCTTTCTCTAGGCCAGGGCTGTCCAACAGGCGGCCCAGGGGGGGCATACACGGCCCCCGAGCCCCTTCCCTATGGCCCCCTAACCCCCTGCAAGACATCAGTTTTTATTTTTTTTAAAAAAAATTGAAAAAGAAATTTTCCAAAAAATTTCGATCTCTGGGGGGGTGCGAGGAGGGGCGGGGCCGACGGGAGTGAGGAGGAGGCGGAGGGAAGCCACATCAGATGCCCTAGGGGGGGGACTTCCCCCGCCTGTTCCTCGCTCGCGCCGGGCCACTCGCGGGCTTGCGCACCAGGGCGGGATCGGCGAGCTGCCCTCCGCCGTCTCCTTAGCTCTTGCAGCGGCCGCTCCTGAAGGAAGGCCGCTGCAAGAGCTAGGGACATGGCGGAGGGCGGCTCGCTGATCCCCCGGCCCGCCTCTCGCCCTGGCGCGCATGCCCGGCATCTTGCACAACCCGCCCCTTTTCAGTGCCTGACGTCACCCCGCCAAAAGGGGCGGATCGCGCAGATACCGGGCTTGCGCACCAGGGCTGGAGGTGGGCCGGGGATCGGGCGAGCCGCCCGCCGCCGTCTCCCCTAGCTCTTGCATCGGCGGCGCCTGAAGGAAGGTAAGCCCAGGAGCTTACCTTCCTTCAGGCGCAGCCGCTGCAAGAGCTAGGGACACGGTGGAGGGCGGCTCGCAGATCCCGCCCTGGCGCGCAAGCCCGGTATCTTGCGTGACCACGCCCTCCGCTCCGGCCCCCAAGGTGATCAGTCACCTAAATTCCGGCCCTTGGCCCGAATAAGTTGGACAGCCCTGCTCTAGGCAATTGGTTGTTTGCTCCTCAAATCAAGATCTCTAACCTCTGCATGCACTCTAACATGTCACACCCTTTGCCTGATGCTGTTTGGCTCAGGTTCACCAGTTTTGTTTCCTGGTTTGCTAATTAGTACTGATTTCTGGCTAACTCAAGACTTCTTCCTGCCTTCCTAATACTGCCCTAAGAAAGAGAAAGAGAAGGAAATGCAGCGCTCAATTTCTGTTCATATTATTGTATAGTATGGCTGATGGCTGAATATGGTTAAATATATTTTTAAAAGCAATCAAATTTGGGATCTTTCAGCAAGGTATTTTTTTTGAAAAGGATGTACAGTTATGTTTTTTTATATAAAAAAAAGCCCATATAATATATATTTGTCTCATGAAATTATTACATGAGAACAAACAAAATATAGAGCAGTGATTCTGTTTCATATATAACATTAGGGCTCAAATTCACTGTGAATTTTGTTGTCTGTAGCTTTTAATAGTGTGGGTTTGTCTTATTATATATACTACCAGTGCCAGACTAAGGTAATTTTAAATGGTAAGCAAACATTATTTTGCCCCCCCCCCCCCAATCAATCACTGAAAAATAAAAGGTAGAATATTAGTAATATGTTCGGGGGCACATCCGGCTGCCGGGCGCTCCTCCTCGGTCTCCGGCCTCATGGAGGATGCGCATGTGCGGAGCCAGCTGGTTCTGTGCATGCTCATTTGGCGCGGGCGGGCTGCCTTCCACGGTGCCAGAGTGAGGAGGAGGGTTTGGCAGCCGGGGGCGGAGGCTCTGCCTCCGGTTGCCAGGCACTCCTCCTTGGTCTCCGGCCTCGTTGAGCCGCTGCTCTGGCCTGCTCGCGCCGCACTGGATGCGCATGCACGGAAACAGCTGGTTCCAGTCGTGTGCATTTGGTGCGGTGCAGGCGGGCCGCCTTCCACGGGGCCAGAGACTGAGAAGGGGTGTTTGGCGGCTGGATGCGCCCCTGAATATGTGGGGCCCCCACGCGGTCGCGTAGTTCGCGTAATGTAAGATCTGGCCCTGTATACTACCAGTATTCAGGGTTGCCCTTTGAATAATATGGGCAGCAAAATTGGCTGTAACAGATTTGTAGAGTTTTCCAGCGATGTTAAATTTTGTCTAAGTTCACAATTACTAAATCCAGTTTTTCACTGAGTGTTTTAGCATATAAATGTTCAGATATTTATTTTTGAAAGAAAAATCAATATCCAATCCCTCTGTCCATCCTTTCAACACCAATATTATGTCTAATCTTAATATCCACGGGGAAGAATGATCTCTGGTCTTCTAAGAAAATATTTCTATCCTTTAATGTTCACTTCATCTTATCCGTCCTAACTCTATTGATTGCTTATAGTTGTTCTGGATATGAGCCTACAAATCTATACCATCAAACAGCCAGATCTCTCACTAAAATGAGAAACATTGCTGCGGCTGAATCAAATAACTGGAAATGAAATCAGGCTCAGAAGAACACAAATCTAGACACACAATAATAAAAAAACCTCAAGAAACAGACTTATCACAACTCGCTGCAGAGTTAATGGATATCCTGCTGCTGAGAGGTGATTGGGGGGCTAGGCGGTTGTGAACAACTCTGCCATGCTGTAATCCTGCTATTTTTCCGCCACTAGCAGTAAAAATATAACACTGAGGATTTTTGCTGTGTGTTAAATCTTTGAGCATCTGAATTATGTTCTTGGCCTTTCCAAGCTTTGCTAGTTGCCTTTAAAGATCAATTCTGGATCCAAGAAGATTCATCTGTACCAAAAAAAAATTGCTTATGCTAATTGATATGTTAAAGTGCAAACTGGGTCCTATTTTCAGAGCCCCTGCAACTTGAATCCAAAAATAACGGTATTTTGCTATATCCTATTTTATGAGTCTGTGTATCACGAAGGATCAGAACTTCACCTACCTGGGAAGCATCATCTCTTCAGACGCCAAGATTGACAAAGAGATAGATCACAGATTATCAAAGGCATATAGTGCATTTGGAAGGCTTCACAAAAGAGTCTAGCGCAACAAGCACCTGAGGCAAAGTACCAAAATCAGTGTGTACAGAGCTATCATACTGTCCATCCTCCTCTATGGGTCTGAAACATGGGTCACCTATCGCCAACACCTACGACTCCTCGAACGCTTTCATCAGCGCTGCCTTCGCACAATCCTAAATATACACTGAACTGACTGTGTGACTAATGTTGCTGTCCTTGAGCACGCAGGGATCACCAGCATTGAGGCCATGCTATTGAGAACACAGCTGCGCTGGGCAGGGCACGCCTATAGGATGGAGGACCACCGCCTCCCAAAGATACTACTCTATGGTGAACTCGCCACTGGTTAGCGCAAGAGAGGCGCCCCAAAAGAGAGATATAAGGACTCCCTGAAACAACATCTCAGGCTCGGCCAGATTGATCACCAACAATGGTCCAACCTGGCCTCACATCGGGAGGCATGGAGACGCACTATCCACAATGCTGCGGCCTCTTTCGAGAAGACACGCCGAATGAGTCTCGAAGAGAAACAACAACGCAGAAAGAACCGCAACTTGGAAACAACATCACCCAAGGAGACTTTCTGCTGTGCTTTCTGCAACCGAACTTGCCTATCTCAGATTGGCCTTTTTAGTCATTAGCGCGCTTGTAAAAAGCGTGGGATGAGTCCTTCCTGAATCTTCGTTCGTGAAGTAATGCCGAGAGAGAGAAGTATCACGAAGGATCAAGCTATGTAGTACCTGCTATGGTTGAAGAGGAGAAAAGGGCTTCTACAAGCACAGCCTGCAAGAGATGAATATGGCATGTTATAAACCAGGGCTGTCCAACTGGCGGCCCCGGGGCCGGATCCGGCCCCGTAGCCTGTTGGACATGGCCCCACCTATGCCCTCAGCCGCCATTTTTTAAAATTTTTTAAAAATCGATTTTTAAAAAAATGGCGGCCGGGGGAGGGGGAGGCGGGGCAGGGAGGAGGAAGAGAGCTAGCTCCTCCTTTTCGGTGCCCCCTCCCTACCTAGGGCGGGGGAGCTGCCAAAAAAGGGCAGAAGGTGGCGCCAAGAGCAGCGCATCACAGGCCTGGCGTGACGCGCTGTCCCTTGGCACCGCCTACTCCTCCTTTTCGGCGGCTCCCCCGGCCTAGGAAGGAGGGGGGTGCTGAAAAGGAGGAGTAGGCGGTGCCAAGGGGCAGCGCGGCACGCCACGCCTGTGACGCGCTGCCGTTGGCGCCGCCTTCTGCTCTTTCGGCGCCCCCTCCTTCCTAGGGCGGGGGAGCCGCGGAAAAAGGGCAGAATACGGCACCAAGAGCAGCGCGTCACAGGCCTGGCATGACGCGCTGCTCTTGGCACCGCCTACTCCTCCGGCGGCTCCCCGGCCTAGGAAGGGAGGCGCCGAAAAGGAGGAGTAGGCGGTGCCAAGGGGCAGCGCGTCACGCCAGGCCTGTGACGCGCTGCCGTTGGCGCCGCCTTCTGCCCTTTTTCGGCGCCCCCTCCTTCCTAGGGCAGGGCCGCCGAAAAGAAGGGCAGAAGGCGGTGCCAGAGCAGCGCGTCACAGGCCTGGCGTGACGCGCTGCTCTTGGCACCGCCTACTCCTCCTTTTTGGCGGCTCCCCTGGCCTAGGAAGGGAGGGGGCGCCGAAAAGGAGGAGTAGGCGGTGCCAGGGGCAGCGCGTCACGCCAGGCCTGTGACGCGCTGTTGTGGCGCCGCCTTCTGCCCTTTTCGGCGGCCCCCGGCCTAGGAAGGGAGGGGGCGCCGCCAAGGAGGAGTAGGCGGTGCCAAGAGCAGCGCCGTCACGCCAGGCCTGTGACGCGCTGCTCTTGGCGCCGCCTACTCCTCCTTTTTCGGCGGCTTTAGGAGGGGGCGGGGCCTGGGTTCGGGGCCTGGGGCGGGGCCGAGCGGCCCCGCAGGTCATCAGTGACCTCTTATCCGGCCCTGGACCCGCCAGAAGTTGGACAGCACTGTTATAAACCAAATATTTTTCCTCAAAGGAAATTTCTACATAAAAGAAAGGGTGCATATATTTTGACGCACCGCCTTGCCGTGGCTGGAGTGAGGGGGGACAGCTCTAAATTGGCTGTCCTCCTTCCTACACAATCAGATGCAACGAGTGCAGAGGGGAGGTTTGGCCTCCGCGGGTCCCCCTTACTTTGTAGGGTCCCCCAGGGGGCCATTCTCTCCCCCTTGTTATTTAACATCTACATGCGACCACTCGCTCAGCTGGTACGTAGCTTTGGGCTTGAGTGTCATCAGTACGCTGATGACACTCAGCTCATTCTGAGGATGGAGGGCTGGCCGGACTCCGTACCCAATAATTTCCATCTGTGCCTTGAAGCCGTTACTGAATGGCTGCGAGCCAGCAGGTTGAAGGTGAATCCGGCAAAGACGGCGATCCTTTGGCTGGGTCGTCCGGGCGATAAGGAAATTCAACTGAATGGCAAGGCATTATGCCCGTCATCATCAGTAAAAAGCCTCAGTATCCATTTGGACCCTCTGCTGTCAATGGAGACTCAAATTTCCACTGTCAGCAGAACCACATTCTTCCACCTGCGACAGGCAAAGCGTTTGGCCCCCCTATCTGTCCCGGAACGACCTAACCATGGTACTCCAAGTCACGGGCATCTCAAGACTTGACTACTGTAACGCTCTTTACATTGGCCTACCCTTGACCGCGATCTAGAAACTTAAGCTAGTGCAGAATGCTGCTGCCTGGCTGCTCATGGGAAGCCCGTGACCTGCCGTATAACACCGATCCTGCAAGACCTGCACTGGCTGCCAATTGAATTCTGGATCACTTTCAAGGTGTTAGTCCTTACTTTCAAGGCCTTATATGGTCTGGGGCCAGTGTACCTGTGGGATCGCCTGATTCCATATAACCCTCCGAGATCACTACGCTCAGAAGACCTGAATCTTCTGAACATTCCTAGTGTAAAATCCTTCCACTTGACATCCACCAGGCGAAGAGCCTTTTCCATCATCGCTCCAACATTGTGGAATGCCCTGTGTAAGGACTCAGCCATTCTAGGTAGGCCGGGGCCTGTTTTGCAGTTTGGCTCCCTGGTGGAAATAGCTGGCATCCGTCTTGGGAAGGGAGTTCAGCAGAGCAGACATTGGAGTGAGGGAGTTGCCAGAGTTAGGGGGAGTGGTCTAGCTGCTCTTCTGTATGGATACAGACTCTCCCAAGTAATTGGCTGAGAGCCATGGGGGAGGAGTCTAGCTTTGTAGGAGGGAGGATTCCTGACAGGAATAGTTCAGTCTTGTGAGAGGCTTCAGATGAGAAGCATCTGAGCCTCATGTGTCGTGTGCTAGGCTGTGATTGAGAAACATCTCAGCCTTAGCAGTCGTGAAGAGGCTTTTGGATAAGCAACATCCTAGCCTCTGAGGTGAATCTGAAACAGTCTATTCTTTCGTGGATCACCTAGGAATTAGTCTGTACTAAGGGGTCAGCTAAGCTGACAGGTCTTAGGGACAGCATAGGATTCAGGGGGCCACTTAGAAGGGTAGAGCCGGTATACACCTTGGAGTCTCTTGTTATAGAGAAAGGTGGGCTCTTAGACTGGGGGGAAGCTAGCACGAGTCTGTTAGCCCCATTTAGAAGCAAGACTCAGGGAACTGTCTTGGAGGAAGTTCCTGGTTGAAACAAGCTGTTCGCACTAGTTGCATTTAGTGGAACAGGGCTATTTCAGTCACGACTCAGCACTGACTGGAATTGCTGGTTTTAAGATCTAAGATTTAAAGAAACCTCGGTTGTAACCATACGCTCCAGCACACTTAGATCTTTTAGAAACCATACGCTTTTGCCATTAATTGTTTAACCATACGCTCGTTACCTCAAAGTGAATAACCGTACACTTGTTGCCTCGTTAGTAGTTAACCATCAAGCTCTGTGCCTCGTTTGTTTGTAGAAGTTAATAAATACATTTAATTTAACTTTTACCTCAGTCTCCATTGTATTTCCTCATGGTTTCCTCACAGCTTTTATGTAGTTAGGAGCCTAACTGAACATCTTAGTTAATTTTTAAAATCCTAATTTAGAGTAATTAGGTTGGTGGCAGTGATTTGAATATTGGGTGCATCCGAAGTCGTCACACCCTGCCACCAGAGACATGAGCTCTGCGAAATTTGTACAGCTTTCGCAGAGCATATAAGACACACTTATTTAGACAGGCTTTTGAAGGCTTATGATCTTTACCTGCGTTTTACCTTGTTTTTACTGTGTTTTTACTGTTTTATTATATTGCTATCTTCTGTGTATTTGCATATTGCTGTAAACTGCCCCGAGCCTCTGGGAGTGGCGGTGTATAAATCTAATAAAAAAATAAAAAATAAATAAAGTCATCCTGTGTGAATGGTTACTGAATAATTGTCAGATCTAAATAACATTTATTTTCTTTTTAAAATCTTCACAGTCATTTGTTAAGGATTATATGATCTCCATCACAAGACTACTACTGGGACTAGACACTACTCCAGGATCTGGGTTTCTTTGTTCTGTAAGTGTGCAACCTTTTTTTTTTTTAATCAAACTCTGTATATAGATATACTCAATTTAGGATCATTTTGGTTTTCCTTTTTCTTCTTGTCCTTCAATCTCTTCTCATTTTTTGTCAAGGAAAATGATTTTAACAAAAAGAGTCCATAATCATCATGATCTTAGGAAAGTAGAAAGCTGGGGTTTTAAAGCTGGCTACGGTCGTCCACGCTCTGGTCACATCCCGAATAGATTACTGCAACGCACTCTACGTGGGGCTGCCTTTGAAGACAGTTCGGAAGCTACAACTAGTCCAACGGGCGGTGGCCAGATTACTAACCGGAGCTACATACAGGGAGCATACCACCCCCCTGTTGTGTCAGCTCCATTGGCTGCCTGTCCACCCGAGCTCAATTCAAAGTGCTGGTTTTGACCTTTAAAGCTCTATACGGTTCTGGCCCAGCTTACTTGTCCGAACGCATCGGCCTCTATGTCCCACCTCGTAATTTAAGATCATCCGGGGCCCTGCTCTCGCTCCCGCCAACCTCTCACATGCGATTGGCGGGGACGAGAGGGAGGGCCTTCTCGGTGGCCCCCCCGTCTGTGGAACGCACTCCCTATTGATATTCGATCAGCTTCATCCCTCCTAACATTCAGAAAAAGAGTGAAATCCTGGCTTTGGGACCAAGCGTTTGCACCCTAGCACGACACAACACTTTAGACTGGTCAGTTGGCAAATTGGTGGTTAAGATCTAAGATTTTGGATGGAACATTGTTTTAATGGTGATGAATGTATATGATGTTTTTAATATTAACTGTATTTTAATGTATTGAATTCTAGGTGTATTTTAATGTATTTTAATTTTAACTGTTGTTTACTATGTATTGTGTGGCATCGAATTGTTGCCGTCTGTTAGGCCACACTTGAGAAGTAGCGGGGTATAAACACGGGAACTAAATAAATAAATAAATAAATAAATAACAAAGGGATACCAGCCTCCAGAAATATTCCACGACAAAGTGCTGTTACAAATCCATTATAATGTTTGAACATATGTTATTGTTCTGAATGTATTTTATCTCAAGTGAAAGAGAGTTGAGTCCAAGATGTAGGATGCCCATTTCTTTATTTAGGCAGTCGTCAAATCAGGGCAGTAGCCAGGATTTTGATTGGAGGGGGGTGAGTTTGATTTGGGGTGAGTCTGAGTGAGAGAGGGCCTACCCTAGCAAATCTTTTGTATTGTTATCCCAATAATACCCCCATGCTTATGGGATATATTGAGCATGGCGATCAGATCAGGGCAGGAATAAACATAACAGTTTAAATAATGTACTAGTAAGGCCTTTTCGCGGACCACCCTGAGAAGGGCTGAGTGGGAGGGGGCTGAGTTTGATGGGGAGGGCTGAGTCTGAGTGAGAATGGGTCTACCCTAGCAAACCTTTTGTATCGTTATCCCAATAATACCCCCATGCATATGGGATATATTGAGCATGGTGATCAGATCATGATAGGAATACACATAACAGTTTAAATAATGTACCAGTAAGGCCTTCTCGCAGACCACCCTGAGAATTGGGGGGGGGCTGAGTTTGATGGGGGGGGCTGAGTCTGAGTGAGAGAGGGTCTACCCTAGCAAACCTTTTGTATCGTTATCCCAATAATACCCCCCATGAATGTGGGATATATTGAGCATGGTGATCAGATCATGATAGGAATACACATAACAGTGTAAATAATGTACCAGTAAGGCCTTCTACCCAGACCACCCTGAGAATTGGGGGGGGAATACATGAGTTTGATGGGGGGGCTGAGTCTGAGGCTGAGTCTGAGAGAGAGGGTCTACCCTAGCAAACCTTTTGTATCGTTCTCCCAATAATACCCCCATGCATATGGGATATATTGAGCATGGTGATCAGATCATGATAGGAATACACATAACAGTTTAAATAATGTACCAGTAAGGCCTTCTCGCAGACCACCCTGAGAATTGGGGGGGGCTGAGTTTGATGGGGGGGCTGAGTCTGAGTGACCCCATGCATATGGGATATATTGAGCATGGTGATCAGATCATGATAGGAATACACATAACAGTTTAAATAATGTACCAATAAGGCCTTCTCGCAGACCACCCTGAGAATTGGGGGGCTGAGTTTGATGGGGGCTGAGTCTGAGTGAGAGAGGGTCTACCCTAGCAAACCTTTTGTATCGTTCTCCCAATAATAGCCCCATGCATATGGGATATATTGAGCATGGTGATCAGATCATGATAGAAATACACATAGCAGTTTAAATAATGTACCAGTAAGGCCTTCTGCATGGGGCCGACCACCCTGAGATCGTTCCTCCCATTGGGGGCTGAGTTTGATGGGGAGCTGAGGTCTGAGTGAGAGAGGGTCTACCCTAGCAAACCTTTTGTATCGTTCTCCCAATAATACCCCCATGCATATGGGATATATTGAAGCATGGTGATCAGATCATGATAGGAATACACATAACAGTTTAAATAATGTACCAGTAAGGCCTTCTCGCAGACCACCCTGAGAATTGGGGGGGGCTGAGTCTGAGTGAGAGAGGGTCTACCCTAGCAAACCTTTTGTATCGTTCTCCCAATAATAGCCCCATGCATATGGGATATATTGAGCATGGTGATCAGATCATGATAGGAATACACATAACAGTTTAAATAATGTACCAGTAAGGCCTTCTCGCAGACCACCCTGAGAATTGGGGGGGGGGCTGAGTTTGATGGTGGGGGGCTGAGTCTGAGTGAGAGAGGGTCTACCCTAGCAAACCTTTTGTATCGTTATCCCAATAATACCCCCATGCATATGGGATATATTGAGCATGGTGATCAGATCATGATAGAAATACACATACCAGTTTAAATAATGCACCAGTAAGGCCTTCTCGCAGACCCCCCTGAGAATTGGGGGGGGCTGAGTTTGATGGGGGGGCTGAGTCTGAGTGAGAGAGGGTCTACCCTAGCAAACCTTTTGTATCGTTCTCCCAATAATAGCCCCATGCATATGGGATATATTGAGCATGGCTGAGTCTGAGTGAGAGAGGGTCTACCCTAGCAAACCTTTTGTATCGTTATCCCAATAATACCCCCATGCATATGGGATATATTGAGCATGGTGATCAGATCATGATAGGAATACACACAACAGTTTAAATAATGTACCAGTAAGGCCTTCTGCAGACCACCCTGAGATTTGGGGTGAGTTTGATTTGGGGGCTGAGTCTGAGTGAGAGAGGGTCTACCCTAGCAAACCTTTTGTATCGTTCTCCCAATAATACCCCCATGCATATGGGATATATTGAGCATGGCGATCAGATCATGATAGGAATACACATAACAGTTTAAATAATGTACCAGTAAGGCTTTCTCATGGACCACCCTGATAATTTCGGGGGGCTGAATTGGGTCAACTGTGTATTTTCCTGACCCAGGCAGGCCTCGAACTCATGACCTTGTGGTCAGTAGAGATCTTATGCAGCTGACTCCCAGCCAGCTGCGCCACATTCCCGGTGCTGGTGATCTCTTTGGTGCATTTTTTAAAATGCGAGACAAGGCCTGCTGCATAGTAGCGCCCAGATTTTCCACTCCCTTTCATTGGAGGCCCAGTTGTCTCTTACCTCTTTCCAAAAGAAGAAATCATTTTAATTTAGTCATACATTAGAATTATAAATTATATTTATGGGAATGTAATATGCAATTGGTGTGATTTTTTTTTTTAGTCCTTTGTGCTGGTTTTATTATGTTTTTAAATTATATTTTTAGTCTTTTTAATTATAATGTTCACCTATCAACAAAATTAATTCTTTAATTCCTTTTTAATATTTTGTAATATAACCTTTTAACTTTACTCATTTTAATTATTTAAGCCACCTTGGATGCCACTTTGAGAGAAAAGCAGAATATTAATTTACTAAATAAATTAAATAAATTTGAAAATATCAATTAAGTGGCAGTGGAGATGGGAAAGCAGCCATTCATATTATGAATAACAATATGTTTAATCAGTGATGAATAGAAAGCATCTTGATTTGCAAGTATATCATGTAGCTGTTAGGCCAGTGTTTCCCAACTTCTTTTGAGCCGTGGCACACTTGCAAAATCCTTGGGCACAGCACCAACCAAAATGACACAAAATGACATTCTAACACAGTAATACATATAGTTAATATGTTTTTAAAATGTATTTATACACTCAGTGTGAAACCTGGACCTGTTTCAATGAACACAACATAGATATCCTGGCAGGAATGGCAAAAAGACACAAACTTCCCACACAGAACTCCCATAACCAAGAGAAAATGGTAAAACGTTTGGTGGGCATTAACCTTGTGTTTTGGAGTTGTAGTTCACCTATATCCAAATAGCACTATGGACTCAAACAATGTTGGATCAGGACCAAACTTGGCATGAATACTCAATATGCCCAAATATGAACACAGATGGAGTTTGGGGAACTAGACCTTAATATTTGGGAGTTGTAGTTGCTGGGATTTATAGTTCCTCTACAATCAAAGAGCATTCTGAACCCCACCAATGATAGAACTGGGCCAAACTTCCCACACAGAACCCCCAGGAGGCAAGAGGAGGTCTCTACTTGGGGAAAGGGAGGCGGGCCTTCCCAATGCACAGAGTGGGAGAGACCATAAGAACATAAGAACATAAGAAGAGCCATGCTGAATCGGACCTCAGCCCATCTAGTCCAGCATTCTGTATCACACAGTGGCCCACCAGTTGTACACAGGGATCTCGAGCAGAAGGGAGGGCAAAACCCTGACCACTTGACTGTCCTTTTCAGTAACGACCGAGACACTTGGTATCCATGAATCTGTCTAATCCTGCCTTGAAGCTGTCCAGGCTGACCGCTGTCACAACCTCTTCTGGAAGTGAGTTCCATAACCCAATGACCCTCTGGGTGAAGAAATATTTCCCGCTATTAGTCCTAATTTTCCTACCTTGGAGCTTCAGGGAGTGCCCTCTAGTCCTAGTGTTTTGTGACAAAGAAAATAGTTTTTCTTTATTCACCTTTTCTATCCCATGCATGATTTTATACACTTCGATCAAGTAGACAACGGGTGGGGAGGGGGGTGTTTGTAATTTTGTGCCTTTATCGAGGTAGGTTTCTTAGGGTTTTATACTTCAACACACTAGACTCCCCCCCCCCCCCGGAGGTTCCAGTATCCCACGGCACACTTGACGATCTCTCACGGCACACTAGTGTGCCCCGGCACACTGGTTGGGAAACACTGTGTTAGGCAACTACTTTTCATACTATTTTCCTCAGAATTATCATAATGGGCGAGTGGAATATGAAGTTACCTTGTCATAACAGTATCCTTTAGAGAAAGTTGTTTCCCTCCATTGAGAGACCAGAATAAAATAATTTTGGGTTGGTAAATAATTAGTGCCTAAAACCAAGTAGTGATGACAAAGGATAGGAAAATGGTCACAAGAATTGAAAGTACCCGAACAGAGATATAGAAGAACATAATTATTTCTGGGAACAGAATGTACTTTTAGTTTAGGGCAGATTTTTTCATTTCCCTTTAGAGCTGCAACATAAAAAAAAAACCCCGATAATGTAAGTTAGCATTCAAAGTGAAGTTTGTCCTGAATTCATCGCTTTCTGTTGGTACAAGTTATTTGTAAATGTATAAAACAGCACCAAACATAAAACTCTGTAACATATAATTTCATTTATCATCATTGAGGATGAACAAAAATAGTATAAAAGATTTCACGTCTTGTAAGATGATTGAGAACAATGACGACTAGTCTTTTGCTTACTGTAGTAATTTTGGCAATTTTTAAATTTTTAGCATTTTTTAAAAATGGACTGTCTTTATTGCTTTTGTTTCTACTTAGATGAAAATTACGGAAGATGATTTGTGGATCAGAACATATGCCAGACTTTATCAGAAGCTTTGTTCTTCTACAGGAGACATTCCCATTGGTATTTATAGAACTGAATCACAGAAGCTTACAACATCTGAGGTTTGGATAGTTTACTCTTCTCATATATATATATATATATATATATATATATATATATATATATAACAAGTATTGCAGGAGCATCATGCATACGATCATTGTAATGGACTGTAATGTGCTTGTCTTTCTTTTGCAATGCTTTATGCCATGAACAAGTCACACTTTGCTGTGGGGCATCATTTATCATACAACAAAGAGGGGGAGTTGCTGCGCCAGCAACACAAACACAGAGTGTCAATTATCAAATATATATTGTGTTATTTCAATAAGGTGCAGTAATCATATACAATATAAATAATATCAACAGTTTCATATAAGGTAACATGCACGCCCACAGTGGGCTCCTACCCTTATGGTAATTACAGCATCGATCGCAACATGAAATAGTCCAAGTCCATGAGCTGAATCGAGACGCAAATGCGTAAAGTAAATCCAAGTTTTAAGGGTAGCAAAATAGGTCCACAAGGAGTTCTCCCAATGTTAGTTAAATCTCCTCCTTTAGTAGAGTCCGGCGTGCATGAACCACAAAGCCGCGTCCGTATTTCAGGAGCCGTAAACACAACACAGAGAGTTGTTTGTGGGTCCAATCCAGAAGTGATGTAGATTAATTTTTAACCTGTGTTGCCATTTTTATGCTGTTGTTTTAGTTTTGTGAGCTGCCCCGAGCCCGCCGGGAGTGGCGGCATAGAAGCCGAATAATAAATAAATAAAAATAAATAAAATTATAACAATAATAAATCAATGCTGGCCTATTGATACACAAGGGTGATCCAGCATTGATTTATTATTGTTATAATTAATCTACATCGCTTCTGGATCGGACCCGCAAACAACTCTCTGTGTTGTGTTTACGGCTCCTGAAATATGGACGCGGCTTTGTGGTTCGTGCAGGCCGGACTCTACTAAAGGAGGAGATTTAACTAGCATTGGGAGAACTCCTTGTGGACCTATTTTGCTACCCTTAAAACTTGGATTTACCAACACCCCCCCCCCTCGACCCTGCCCAGACCCCTGCTACACCCAGATACCCCCCTACCCTCCTCCCCCCTAACTCACCTCCCCAGATACCCGGCTCTACCCCAACCCCATCCCTCCTCGCCTCCCCCCCAGCCCCTCAAACCCAATATTTGTGGAAATCTCAATAAAAATATTTAACAAAAAAACACTTGGATTTAGTTTACGCATTTGCGTCTCGATTCAGCTCATGGACTTGGACTATTTCATGTTGCGATCGATGCTGTAATTACCATGAGGGTAGGAGCCCACTGTGGGCGTGCATGTTACCTTATATGAAACTGTTGATATTATTTATATTGTATATGATTACTGCACCTTCTTGAAATAACACAATATATATTGGGTATCATTTATCCCCTATACCATCCTGTTTTTTCTCTATAGATGTTAAGTATGGGTATCATATGTCTTCAGATCCCTGAAAACCTGCAGTAAGTATACTTCATAAAACCACAGTTGTCTGTAAGTCCTGGTGCCAGGGCTGTAGTCAGGATTTTGATTCGGGGCGGGGGGGGGCTGAGTTATACCCCCCCCCAATACCCCCATGCATATGGGATATAATGAGCATGGTGATCAGATCATGATATGAATAAACATAATAGTTTAAGTAATGTACCAATAAGGCATTCTTGCAGACCGCCCTGAGAATGGGGGTGAAGCCCCTCAAACACCCCGCGGTTACATGTCTGCCTGGTGCTATTCGTTATGGGCTTGGAGTTCTCTGGCACATTTTACACCAGCAATTTCCAAACCCTTGTAGCATAGATGAACAGTATGATTTCAGAAATAAGTTTCTTAAAGAACTATTTATGTGAACAGGAAATACATATTTGTTTACACAGGAAGCAGACCTCACACATTTCTGCAACATTTACCACACTTTCTTTCATTCTTCCCAATCAGACATTTGCTAATAGAGGATAACTCTATCTTGTATTGTGTATTATTGGTTTTACATTTAGTTACTACCAGGATGGGGTGCACCTTTATTGCATAGTTCTATGTGTGAATTTCAGCTTAGATATAGCAATTTTTCAGTTAAGAAGCTGACAAAGGACATGACGAAATGTTATACTAAGGAATGGTAGTCACTTTCAAGCATGCTAAAAGATAAGGTTTAACAAACAAAATTGGATTTATCAAGGAGAAAAAATGTATCTCACTTATCAGAAGTTTGGAAACAGCATCCGTCCACCGCCGCAACCCCCCCCCCCCAGTTAAAAAAATCATTAAATAATACATTTACTGGTCAGGCTGACTGTAGATACTCCCGAGATGTAATTCTTCACTACATTTCTTCTCAAAGGTCACAATGAATAGTTTCAGTTCTTTTTTTCCTGCCTCAAGTAAGTCTTCAAAAACTCCAAAGTTTTTGAAGGCGATTTCCAATAAAAGATTTCTATTGGAGGGAGAAAAATAAATCTCCTGTAGTTGTTTTGCTTGCACAGCTATATTTCCGCACAAAAAGCAGCCTGTTCAGTGTGAAAAATGTTTCAATACAGAAATATGAATTTCTGCAAATAAAAGTGTTTTTATGCAGAAAAGGTTGTTTTCTGTGCAGAAAAAAATGTAATTGGGGATTTATTTTGCATAAAATTTGCACTTGGTTGGTTTGCATAGAAAACAACTTTTCCTGAGCATAAAACAGAAATATATATTTTTACATTGCATAGAGGTTATTATTTCTGTACTGAAATATTATTTTTTACTCGGAAAAAGCTGTTTGTTTTGTAGAAAATACTGATTTCTACACAGAATAACTGTAAGTCAAACAGTGAAAATTTTCATTAGTCCAGTTTCTTCTTGTCAAAGTTTTTCAACACTCAAAAACATATTTTGACAATTTATGTCAAATACTTTTTGATTTCTAAGGGATTCTGGCCATCATAATCCAAAAATAATATTTCCATTTTATGTCTGGAACTCTGTACAGATATGTGCATATACTGAGTTCACATACATTTATTTATATGGTTAAATCATTTCTCCCCAGCCTCAAATTGAAAAGACTGCTAGACAACTTTATGTAAGATCAATAACAGCCAATGGAGTCCTTATTTTCTAGGTTTCTCCTCTCATGGTAAAAAAAATGGTAGGAAAGGGAAGAAGGATAATGAGAAGATAACATCATAAATTCTTATGTTTCAAAAATATTGTAATTGCTAACTTGAACAGACATAGGAGAATGAGCTGCAACTTATGGAACAATGGATAGTAGGCTATTCCATAACTTTCCTTTAAAAACATCTATTTTTGTTCCTCCTTCGAGCTAGTTATGTTAAGAGGGTTTTTTTGTATGTTGATGCTAAGATCATTTGTTCTCTTTCCTCCATTTTGCTGAATGGAGACCACAATGTTTACTATTGATCAGCTCCAGGCATCTTTTTTGGTTGCAATGAGACAAAAATATTTCAACTATATAAAAGCTAATCATATTTTAAATATATACAATGTAAAATAATTAAGATATATCAAAATGCACATTTATCCACTCACCATTTTGTCATATGTTCTATTGTTCATTAGTTTTTATTTCATAACTTGTTTAGGTGCCATCCCACATTATCTTCATTTCAATAAGCTATTGTCACTGCCACAGCAGATACCACTTAAACAGCCAGTCCCACGTAGGTGTAAAAAAGAGTTTATTGTCCACAAATCACCATGCTTGGAAAGCACTTAAAACTAAAGATACTTGCAAGTCAGTGTGAATTAACTTGCAAGTTAACTTAAACTTGTTTTATGCCAAGTTAGAGTAGCCTAACTTGGCATAAAACCAACAGTCTTTGTAAGCATCAACAAACAGAAAAAACACAAAAGGAGCAAGATCAAACGCGGAGTCGAAATGGAGTCCTGAGTCGTCACGGATGGGCCGTCCTAAGGGTTGAGCATCAGGCGTCGTCACAGAAACCGGGTCAAACAGAGGGAGGAGGCAAGCCAAGGTCCAGCAGCAGCTAATGCAGGGGAATAATTACACAACGTAACCCCTGCAAACACCCCACATTCCACCCACCCCCCCTTAGGTTTCCCCAGTAGTCATCAGGATAGCCTGGGGGCCATTCATTGTCATCAGAGAACCCCAAAAAGGTGTCACTGCCTGTGGGTTCCTCACACACAGCCTGAACCTCCCACACCCTGGCCCAGTCCATCTCTGGCTCTTCATCTGAAGTATTCCCTACACTCTGACTCCCATCCTCCCCAGGGAAGCCCTCAAAAGACCCATAATCAGTAGGCTCTGTAAGTATTTGCCTTATTCTTTTGCACTGAGAGATCTCCTCTGCACTTTGTTCATGAGTAAGCCTTTTGCTTCCCCTTTGATGCATAGAATGGCTTTCATCAATCCCAGCCAGTTCCACACTACTGTTAGATGCTGAAGAATCAGCCCCACCCCACTCTCTACTATCAGGAGCAGCAAGAGCCTCATGCTCTACTACAACAATCACATAGATAATTTATAACTCTAGGTAGATAAGGAAATGAAGAACATTTAATAGTATTGAAATATTATTTACTTTTCATACACAAAGAGAGAGAAAAAATGTGAAAATACAGAAATTAAAGCTTTTCTAAAGACACATTTTAGCATTGTAAAATTGGTAGGAATGCATACTTCATCACACAGTGTGCTCTGGGTAATGTCAAGAGATTAGAGCAATGAACCTGAAGTGATAAAATGTGCATTTACAATGCTTGGATAAAAGTTTCAGCTGAGTACATTTTACACAAAATTACCATAACAAACAAATATTATTGCATAAAAACATGTATACAAATATACAACAATAGATGTATTGGAAGTCCGTGGATGAGGCACTACATTTCAACCATGTTTCACATGTGTATAGATTTTTCATACTGAATGTACACAAAAAGGTTCACATTATGTTGTGTGATTGAGGAGGTTCAGTGCACGTGACACATTCCCAGGGCTTTGATGGTACTGCCTTGTGTATATTAAAAGGAACATGTGGTTGTCATATAAAATCTTAATTTGGGTTAAAAAGAGAAAAGGGGGGGGGTTGTATTTTCTTGAATGTGAGTAGAAGTCTCAATAGGATTGATAGCACAAATAAAACATGGTTTACAATTGCACAAAGGTTTCTACTTATCCTCAGATTTATCTTTGTAGAAGACTTCTTTAGTACTTTCCCTTCAACATCAGTAAGTCTGAGACTGGGCAGATGGACCATGACATTGTCAGAGGTGTGTGTGTTTATCATCACTATCTTCCCTTCAACACACTCACTGCCAGTTGATAAACCAGCCTATATCTAATGTGTACCAAGAAAGGTTAGATTCTTTCAGGAAGAGCTGTATAGCACTAATCTATACAAAAACAATTAGATTTTTTTCTAGCCTACATCCTTTTGTTTTTACCTTAAATGTAGCCATAGGCCAAATTCAGCAGCAGCTCTTACTTATTTGTAAAGCTACCAACAAACATTTATGATGATAGAATCATAGAGTTGTAAGAGACCTTGTGATGGTGCAGCGAGTGCCACTTGTATGGAAAACTTTAAGTTCACTTGTAAGGAAAACTAAAGGTTTGCACTATTGAGTTGTGTTTTTGCAGCCTGCTCCGTTTTGCAAGGGTTTGGTTGCATTGATTCGTTCTTTGCACCTGCCAATCATTGTTTCCAGAGCCCAGTTGGGTTTGCTCCGCCCCCTTTTCCAGTGATTTTGGGGATCAAGCCATTTTGTGGGCAGAGATTTCCAGGATTTCTCCAGAGAGGACGTGAAGGTTTGGTCAGGCTATCTTCCAACACCAGACTGACTTTCCTTGTGACTCATACAGAAAGCTCAGCATACCAGAAAGTTGGGTAGCTCTGAGGAGTCTCAAGCACCTTCAAACCAGTCAGTTGGCACCTAGGGAAGGTTTCATGCCTTCAATATAGGCCTTCTGGCTGGGGTTCCAAGTGTCCTTACCTCAAAGCCATAGAGAAGGAGAGGACTTGGAGAGCCATCTGGCTAAAGTTCCCTGGACTAAAGCTACAGAGAGACTGTAAAGCAGGGATGCTCACACTTTTCCAGCATGCAAGCGACTTATAAAACAACCAAGTCCCAAAGATCTACCTACTCAGAGATCTACCTACAAAGATCTACCTACTCACTACTCAGAGAGCCATAAAAGCAAAATATTAGGAAATTTATTTCAGTGAGAGCCATATAATACATTTTAAGACTGAATTCAACTAAATGTGAGTATAATAAGCCCCTGAGCATTCCTCACAAATGGCATGGGAGCCATACACACTGAGCCTGCAATCTGCCTGGGATCTACCAGGATGCCCTTCAAGATCTACCAGGACGCCCGTCAAGATCTACCAGTAGATCCCGATCTACCTAATGAGCACCCCTGCTGTAAAGTAAGATCTTTCCTTTATCTTTTGGGGAACTAAGCAAAGTGCCTGAGTGAGGTTAACTCATGTTAAGAACAATATAGCCTATTTGAGTTAACTAGAATGTCCAGCTTGGTCCTTGGGAGCCCCAAGCCTCTAAAGGAAGGCAAGAAGCCATCCCCGGTATAGGGAGACCATGTCCTTGTGGGCCATTTAATCCAACCCTCTGCCAAGAAGCAGGAAAAGCGCATTCAAAGCACCGTGATAGATGACCATCCAGCCTTTGCTTTAAAGCCTCCAAAGAAGGAGCCGCCACCACACTCTGGGGCAGAAAGTCCCCCTGCTGAACAGCTCTCACAGTTAGGACGTTATTCCTAATGTTCAGGTGGAATCTCCTTTCCTGCAATTTGAAGCCATAGTTCTGCATCCTAGTCTTCAGGGCAGCAAAAAACAAGCCACCTCCCTCCTCCCTATGACTCCCCCTCACATATTTCTACATGGCCATCATTACTTCTCTCAGCCGTCACTTCTGCAGGCTAAACATGCCCAGCTCTTTTAGCCGCTCGTGCAAATTTTTTAATATGCAAGTATCATCAATTTTATTATCTGTGGCATTACAGCATGTCAGATTCTTAGTCACATATACATTAAATTCTACTGATAATATGCCTGTGGTTATTTACACATGTACTCAGACATAGATTTTAATAATCTACAATTGTCTATGACAGTGGTTCCCAACCTGTGGTCCGTGGACCACCAGTGGCCCCCAAAAACTAAAACATGGCCCGTTGCCTCATTGTTACTACACAGTTGCAATGAGACAGACTGGTTTCTCAAAATCCTCTTATAGTGGCGAGGCAACAGGGATTTTGGGAGGGGAGCAGCTGACTGTTGCTTCTCCTCCTCTTCCCTTCCCTGAGGGGAGCTGTTCTACGTGGCACTTGGAAGTGGGGGCTCCTTAATGTCTTTGTTTTTAGGCCTATTCCTGGGGTTATTTGGGGTGCTGACCACATCAACTTTAGGTTATTAAGCATAGTTTTCTGTGGGAAAGCAGATGGTGACTCCTGGATGGTCTATGTATGTTCTGTATCAAAAACTGAAGCTGATGTGGTTTATTCAATGTAATTTTTTGAATCAGCATCCCAAATAACCAAACCAAATCTAAAGTTGACCAAAAACCAATTCATAACCCTTTTGGTACTAATGTTGGAGAGTTGGTCCATGGTCAAGTGGTCCCTGGTCAAAGTGGTCCCTGGTCAAAAAAAATTGAGAACCATCGGTCTATGATAAAATCAGGAAATTCAAGTTGACACAGGTTTTGGTTTTTTAAAAAAAGTTTGTCTTTATTTTATAGGGAGAGGGTGTGACCTTCCTTAATTCCCAAGACTAATGGATTTGGTTATAAACCATGAACACCAAATAAATGGTATCTAAGTTAGAGCTAGAAATTGCATGAGATTTTGAGAGTTTAAAACACAATCTTTCCCTCCTCAAAATGTCTGGCCTGATGGTGAGGCAAGTCCATTACCTTTCTGTATGCCCCTCCGACATACAGAACAAACACCGGACAAGTCTGGCCCCCCACCGAGGACATCGACCCAGAAATGTTGCCAGGCAGTGGATGCCCCGCCCCAAGGGAAGGAGGTCCAGACCGGTTGAGGCCAGGACTTATAGGGCCCCCTGGACCAGAATTTTCTGGAACTCATACTACGGGCAACCAGAGCCCCGACGGACGTGCTCTGGCCCTAGTAAGGACAGCAAAGACACTGCTGTGGCAAACCAGGGCAACCCCCCTGGACTGCCACAGGGCAGAAGGCCGGCTGCGGAATCCGCTGGTGGTAAGCCACCGGTGATTCTGATCAGGCCGCCTAGTCTTCCGCCTTTTGACGGTTAGACAATGCCCTGTCAGGACTGTGTTGTCTGTCACTTGTCTGTCATTGTTGTATTGTTTATATTGTTTATATGTTACCCTGTAAGTCGCCCGGAGCACTTTCCGTGGAGGGCGACTCATAAATAATAAATTTATGTTATGTTATGTTATGTTAATGTAACTCACAATTGGTTCCCAGATAATTTTGGTTGTCTTCCCCACCTATCGAGTTATGAACAAAGGATGTAGCAAATCACAAATGGCTCACTTTTCGGAACATTAAAGAATCCACCAATGTAAAACTGATTAGTTTTACCTATGGCTAGCCATGAATTCAATGTGAAAATGCTCAGCATCATTTTTGGATGGGCTTTCCATCATTCCAGGCTGGAAATGGATTCATCACACCATTTAGGTCAAGGTGAAGTCATTGTAAGTCTCCTCCTGTGTTGAAGTGATCCAGATTGACCCAGAGTATGTTAAACTAGTGGCTCCATTACAATTTTCCTTGTTGCTTGTATTTTGTTTAACACAAGGTAGAAAGTTAAAAAAAAAGGTTGGATAAAACAGGGAGAAAAGGGGGAACCATGCACAGTGATACAACTACATCGGCCTACATTTGACAGTGATCCGGAAGCTCAGGCTAGTGCAGAATACTGAGGCCCGGCTACTTGCTGGGGAGCCAGCGAGATGCCATATAACTCCAGTCCTGCAGCAACTGCACTGGCTACTGATTGAGCACCAGATCACTTTCAGAATGTTAGTTCTTACTTTTAAGGCCCTATATGGTCTGGGGCCAGTGTACTTGAGGGATCGCCTTATCCCGTACAAACCCCAGAGACCAAGATCTCTTAGAGATTCCCAGTCTTAAGACCTTCCACCTGACGGCAATCAGGTGCAGGGCTTTTACTATCATAGCCCCATCGCTATGGAATACTCTTCCTTCAGAGGTCCGGGCCTTACGGGACTTGGCAGCCTTCCACAGAGCATGCAAAACCCATTTATTTCAGCAAGCATTCGATCTGTGCTAATGTAATTTTAACATGGTTTTTTAATTGCTATCGCTATGTTGTTGTTTCTGTGAACCGCCCCGAGCCTTTGGGGAGTGGTGGTTTATAGGTTGGAATAATAATAATAACAACAACAACATTATTGGTGGTCTTACATTGCACATTTTTATTGCAATTGAGTCCCTTCCCAAAAAATGTATGATAATATAATATAGATGATTTCTATATTTC
Source organism: Anolis apletophallus (assembly GCA_030556195.1). Classification (NCBI taxonomy): domain Eukaryota; kingdom Metazoa; phylum Chordata; class Lepidosauria; order Squamata; family Anolidae; genus Anolis; species Anolis apletophallus. The sequence goes on along the minus strand of JARBWK010000007.1, from coordinate 7,941,720 downwards.
ATCATATATGCCACTCTAAACATATGAAATTTATCCATCTGATCTGTATATAACAATATAAGTTGATCAAGTACAATTTGAGACATGGCAATAGGGAGATGACAGGTTACACGAGGATTATTTTATTCACATACTCGAATTATTTCAAATTATGAATAGACATCACACTAAACAAAGTGTGCATTTACTTGTAGAATCCCTACATTATGATCACTGTCTCTGTATATTTCTTGTTCAACCACAGTTGTTGAATGGTGTTTTGTTTTTTCTCCTTTTCCCCACTTCCCACTTTGTGTCAGTCTCGAGAAATGGCTTCACAAGTAAGTATTTGTCATATGTATGCCTAATGTTGGCTAAACACAACCCCTTATTCCTGCTACCCCAGTAAGAAAAATTGTAATAGAGAACGGGCACTTAATATCCTAGGCCATATGTTACCAATGCAATCTAGTAAAAAAAATGTACAAAATGAAACACTGCAATTCTTTCAAGGAATTACTAGTGCTTTGTATACACATTCACATCTAATTTAACTAAAGATAAATTCAAGAAACCCAAGAACCTTTTCTTTATCTCCTCCTTCTAAAAAGTTGTATATCAATAATTATTTTTCAGGATGGAGTGGGATGAGTTCTGTAAACGCAGTTTATGGAATCATAATACTTAAATGCGCCCATTTACAGTAAATGCCTTGATTATGCCATAGTAGAATTATCCCACCTTTGCTATGTGTATTTCTTCAAAGCATTGTGCCCCTCCAAAAAAAACATTTTGGAAAAGAAAAAAACTACAATTTTCCTGCAGAAAGGAACTAGCCAAAATTATTTCTCTGCATAATTATATCCTGAAACACTTTGGGATGTTGAAATAAATATTGGATAAAAATCTCACTTCTGTATTATTCTTCCCAGTGGGGTTTCCTGAGATTTTGTAAACTTAATTACCTTAGGAAATAAAGCACACTTATTCCCAGTCCCGCTCTTTTTCTCCTATTATTAACAACAAGGGCAGAAAATTATGTGCATGAAGGCAGTCCAGTTCCTCCCCAGAAATCGTCACACAGATAGCAATTTTCATGGTAGGGAGTGATTATCCTCATTTTCCATATAAACAAATGTGTATCGGTCAGTCTGTCTCCATTTTGTGTGTGTGTGCAGTGGGGGGGGGGGGTGGAAAGAATATTTATAAATATTCAAAATAGTTTAAAAACATGTTTCAAAATGTTGAGAAATTCTTTTTTAAATAGTTTTTTATTGTGCTTTTCTATATATACATCGAAAGGTGGTAAACAAGTGTTGAGAAATTCTGACAAGATGAATGCTGATCTGAAGACTGGGCTTATTCCGAGCAAAATATTCATCCGATTATTTTGGGCTAGGAAGCATGATTTTCTGCATGTAAAGTTATATTTTAACACAGAACTATTAATTTCTGGGCAGAAAAAAACCTGTCTTCTATGTAGAAATTGGGAAGTTGTTCTGCGTACAACTCATGCATGGTTGATTTGCAAAACAAATGGCATAATCTGCAGAGGAAATAGTATTGTTTTCAGGCAATAATTAATAGTTCTGCATTGAAGTATCTTTTTCTCACACAACAAATATTGTTTTATGCACAGAAAATGCTGTTTTCTATAGAACGTAACAAATCCACAAAGACAGCTATTTTCTCATGCAAAAAAATAATATTTTCTCCATGGGCATTAATAGAACTGCACTGAAATATTTTTCATACCAAAAATGTTATTTTCTGTGCATAGCAGCCATGTGCATATGCTATGCAGAAAAGCTCCTGAATTTCAAATAGCCTTTGAAAACAGTGTAGTTTTCAAGAAGCAGGAAGAAAAATACTGAAATTACTTGTTTCTACCTTCCAGAAGAAACTTAGTGGATTACATCCCTCGTGTATGTGCTTAATTGCAAACTCCAACTCCATAGCCAGAACTGTCAGCTTACTGCAGCTGCTTCCAAATGACACACAGACCACGATCTGGGAACACTGAAAACTTTACTACAGAACTTCTAACGCATACAAAGCCAAGAGTGATTCCCACAACTTTCCTCCCTCCCTATATACAATACCCCCGCATTTCAGACAGTGCATTGCCGCCTTTCCCCCATTCCTGCGTTGCTGTGGGCCGTTGATTCCCACCCTGTTTCCTTCTTATCTGTTGTGTCTGTCGGGGATCTGGATTTCGGGCACCAAATTCCAGGCCCCAAATATCAGGTTCTGACACAGAACTATATGCGACTCTTGGTGATAAAAGGTTTGTTCATTTTGTTCAACCCTACACATGTTAAACTTCACCATAAACAGAGATACGTTCTAACTCTCCCAATCAAAGGTGTTATGGAGTGTACACTTTAGTATGAACAGATAAAATAAAAACATGTGATTACCTAAAAAGCCCCCTCTGCCTGTTTAAATAATTAAAATGCTTATTTCTACCTCATAGCATATATCATAGTCATTATGTACAACTACAAAAGCAACAAAGAAGTTGGTGGCACAACCAGATCTGCTTGAACTTTCTTTCCCTTTCTAGGTACAAGAGTTATTTGCTAAAAAGCCAGAAAGTGGGATAAGTACGAACCTAGTGTAAGTGGGACCACAAGAAATTTCGGACAATAGTGGAGCTAGACAACTTTATTTTTAAAAAAACCCCCAGTGAATAAAATTGTTCACCTTTACTTGAAGGCAGTAGCAGATGACTGGCGGCCAAACATTTTGAGTTTGGGAACTTTTTTGGATTTTGAATTTCTGGATAAGGAAGGCTCAACCTGTACATGTTTAATATTGCAATATATCCAAGCATTTGCCTATAATCCATCATGTTGTACTTTAAAGTATAAATGTTTACAACCTTTTTAAGATGCCCCTAAGTTTTATCCTTGACCTAGTCAGAGGTCATCTCAAAATCCAAAACTTCCCCTTGAACTATAAATGAGGTTGACCTATATATACAAGAGTATGTTGCAGCCAGTTACATTTATGAAACCGTTTTCTGTAAGGAAATACATGGTTTTTCTTCAGTATTGTTCACACTACAGGTCCATGCTCACAAAAATAGTTTGTATTGTATACAGAGGCGGCCCTAGGTAATTGTAAATGGTATAATTACACAAAATTCTGGCAGAGAAAATACTGTAAACACACACTCAGACAATAGAAATAAAAGTATGCTGGATACTTGTATTATTTAAACCCTATTGAGTTAATGGGTATTCAAAATTCACATTATTATAATAGTCATTGATACAATAGTCATTGATACATATTATAACAGTTGAGTAAACCTTGCAACATATAGATTCAAAGTGGAAAACAAACAGTTGCTGCAACTACACAGTTAATCATTTGGATTACTAACTTGAGAACTGTATATTTTGTGAACATTATCTCAGGCATGAGAAAAATGTTATGAAAATTAAAAGAAATCATAAGTGATTCGTATGTAATGAGACTTTCTAGTTTATACGCATCACGGCAGCTAACCAGGAAGTAGACTTTCTTTTACGGTCCTTGAGGCCAACAATTTGCATTATGATCGTAATAAATTCTTAATTATTGTACTACGTACTCACTTCTCCCTGTCTTCTCCCCCTCATTTCCTTCCCGCCTTCATTCAGCTTTTTCTTTTTCCCGCATTTCTATGGGGAACTGGAAGTGACGCTGCTGCTAGGCAATGCATTCTGGAAAGTGTAGTCCTCCACGCTTCCCCCCCTTTCTCCCTTCTCTTCCCCGTTGCTCTGTCTTGCCCCATCGCAGGGGCCAACTTCACACACACACACACGCGCGCTTCTCCTCCTCTCTCTCACTGCACTCTCTCAGATGCTTCTCTGCCCCCCTCCTCTGTCCTGCTGGCTTCTCCCCCCTCCCTTCCTTCCCGTTGCTCTGTCTTGCCCCATCGCAGGGGCCAACTTCAGCCCTCCAGGTGTTTTGGACTTCAACTCCCACCATTCCTCACAGCCTCAGGCCTCTTCCTTTTCCTCTCAGCCTGGGCAAACTTGGGCCCTCGCTCCCTCAGGATCGGGGTGAGAGAGAGGCAGCGAGGAGCGAGGGGGGGGGCTCCTCCTCCTTTTTTTGCTGCTTCCAAGAATAGAATACCCCCTTCCCTCCCTCCTTCCTATTTGGAGAGTCCCATCTAGCATTCAGTGTGATTTATTCAAGTTTTGGCCTACAACTCCCAGAAATCCCAGCCAATTTACCAGCTGTTAGGATTTCTGGGAGTTGTAGGCCAAAACCATCTGGAATGCGCATGCTCTGGCATACGAACTACTAACGAATTTCGTTAGTAATTAAGTTACATTTTAGAAATTTTTGGAAATTTTTTTTGTAAGTATTTCTTTTACTAATCAAAAAAAATCCCCCCCCCCCCCATTAGATTTCCGATTTCCTATTTTTGGGTTCTAAACCATGCCTATTACCTGATTTGGATTTGGGAGACTCCACTCATTGGATTGTTATCAGTGGCATAACTGGGACTGAGTTGCTCTTGCTCCCAAGGAGACCACAGGAACTGAGTTTTCTCCCCCTCCCCGGTTCACTCCCTACATCCTACTATATCTCTGTTTGTTTTCCACTGTGAATCTATATGTTGCAATGGTAACTCAACTGTAATAATATGTATCAGTGACTATTGTATCAATGACTATTATAATAATGTGAATTTTGAATACCCATTAACTCAATAGGGTTTAAATAATACAAGTATCCAGCATACTTTTATTTCTATTGTCTGAGTGTGTGTTTACAATTGTAAATGGTAGGCAAACATTATTTTGGTGCCCCCCGCATACCCAAATGCACATGTGCGGAAGCGGAGTTACCAGCCGGTATGGAGGTGGAGTTTACAGCATGCATGGAGGCTCCGCATGCTGTAAACTCCGCCTCCCCACCGGCTGGTAACTCTGTACCAGCTCTGCCTCCATGCGAGTTGCTGTAACCAGCTAGCGCGGAGGCAGAGTTTACAGCTGGTGGCGGTGCGCCCCTGCGGATCTGGCGCTCTCAGCGGGCACCTACCCCACTGAGTGCATTAATCCACCTCTGATTGTATACAAGAACAAAAAAGAAGATAGGTGTGAGTGTGGAATTGAGAATTGCTTTTCTCTTTACAGTCTCAAATTTCGATCAGTGTGGAAGAATGGGAGGACTCCAAAGAAAATAAAGAACAATTTAACTACCGTAGCAACCATCGCAATTCAACATCCAGTGATCAGTCAGATCATCCTTTGCTACGACGAAAAAGTATGCAATGGGCTCGACGACTGAGTCGGAAAGTGCCAAGACATTCTGCAAAATCAGCAGAGAAAATAAGTCAGCAGAGAATGAATCTTTATAGAAGATCAGAAAGGCAGGAACTTGCTGAATTGGTGAAAAATAGAATGAAACACCTTGGACTTTCAACAACAGGTTATGGTAAGACATCCTCCATAAAAAGGGCTGGGTGGGGATATTGTGTATTAAAGCCTTGGATGAAAGAAAGCAAGAGCTTTCGTTCCCATCAAAGTCTCAAAAGTAAATCTAGCAGTCATTATATTAGAAAGAAAGGCTGTTATGAAATAGCTAGTTAAACAATAGGAAGCAGAAGTCAAATGTAAATAAAGAGTTCTCACAACCAAGGAACTGCTGAGATATTTAGTAGGCTCAGTGATATTTAGTTTCTTCAAAAAAAAAATACCTGGGATTATGAATGACCAATGGAATTGCCTAATGCAGGGCTGTCCAACTTCTACCAGCCCAGGGGCCTGAATTCTGGTCACTGATGACCTGGGGGGCCGAAGGGTCTGCCCCTGGCTCCGGCCTCGCCCCCGCCCCACCCCTCCCCGGCTCCAATTTACTTACAATTCATAAGAGGCATCCATACAATCAAATATAATCTTTTACTAAGGGGAAATGCAGGGTGGGAATTCATAAGAAGCATCCATACAATCAAATATAATCTTTTACTAAGGGGAAATGCAGGGTGGGAATACATAAGAGGCATCCATACAATCAAATATAATCTTTTACTAAGGGGAAATGCAGGGTGGGAATTCATAAGGTGCATCCATACAATCAAATATAATCTTTTACTAAGGGGAAATGCAGGGTGGGAATTCATAAGAGGCATCCATACAATCAAATATAATCTTTTACTAAGGGAAATGCAGGGTGGGAATTCATAAGAGGCATCCATACAATCAAATATAATCTTTTACTAAGGGGAAATGCAGGGTGGGAATTCATAAGAAGCATCCATACAATCAAATATAATCTTTTACTAAGGGGAAATGCAGGGTGGGAATTCATAAGAAGCATCCATACACAATTACATAAGAATAACATAAAGGTTAGCCTAGCTTCCCAAACGAGCAGGATCCAGGAGTAGCCGGACCACGAGCAGAGGTGATGACCAACCAAGGCAGCAGCCGAGAAGGTCCAAATCGCGTCTGCATGGGCCGCAGGGATTAAGTAGCCGGGATTTCGGCAACAGGAGTATCGCGAGACTACGGAAGCCACACGGGATTTCGCTCTCAACGCAGGCGTGATCTCGCGTTGAGAGCGAAATCTCGTGTGGCTTCCGTAGTTTCGCGATACTTGCTCTGGAACCTGGAAGTGGGTAAATTTTTTAAAATATTATTTTATTTTTTTTATTTTTTTTTTTTTTAAAGCTTAGGGGGCCGCAGGGAAGGGGCTGGGGGGCCGTATGCGGCCCCGGGCTGCCAGTTGGACAGCCCTGGCCTAATGTATACGTCAGCCCCAATTTGTGGGGTGAAAACTCCAAAATAATTTCATTAGCAACTATGGACACTGAAGCAGGGACAATAAAATGGCAAATGAAGTTAAATGGAAATGGAAACTGGTGTACACCTAAAATTTTCTCCCTTATAGCCATGTCATCATTTTTAATCTCCACACTAATAGGGTTTGTAGGAAACTCTTGTCAGATGTAAACGGATACTACAAGTCTTCAGATTCCAGACATTCTCTGATCTAGTCTATGCTACCAGAGGAAGTCAGAGGAATTAGAGAACTGTCTTCATTCCATATAGCTTGCAAGACGGTTCTCTTTCGCTTGGCAATCCCGGCTGAGTAAAGCTGTTATGCTTATTGAGTAGTTTTAGAACTATTGTAGTGATAGTAGTATTTTTAGATTAACTTTGTCATTTTGTTATCCTGTTTGCTTTTACACTGCTGTAAACCGCTCCGAGCTTTTAGAGGGAGCGGTCTAGAAGCCGAAATAATAAATAAATAAATAAATATGATAAAATCCTGTCTTCTTATGCCACTGAGTGCTGTGAACATTTTCTTGTGCTGATCCATTGCAATCGAATACTTGGACCTGATTTATTTTGCTTATGGAGCACTGATGTTAATAATCCTAATGGCAACTATGAAACTCTGTTAAAGAAAACAATGAAACTTTCATTTCCAATACACTGCTTTTCAGCTGCTCACAAATCATAGCCTGTGTTGTATTTTAGCTGAATGTGTTTTGTACCAGTAGCAATGCCACCATTTTGTATTTTATTTAATTTAAATAAAGGAAACGGGAAAGAGTGGACATAAAAGGGGCAGATATGAGGAAAACTTTGAAGAGAATGTTATATTCTAGGTTGGGGTCAAAGGCAAAACTTGGGTCTAAAACTGAAAAATTGATATAACATGTTTTTTTCTTGGTATGGTAAGTTGCAAAATGTCTACTATATTTAGAACTTGTAATACATTTAATTATGGCCTTCCTATATAAATTCCCATTACCTGTAAGCTTTCATTTAATAATTATGTATATTTCATGTTTTAAAGTAGTATGGTCAATATGTCGCGAACAGAGAGCCTTAAAGCAACAGTGCCCAATATAGGTTAAAGTAGAGCTTATTCAAAAAGCTCCAATAAACACAAAAATGAGCAAAAGACTCAAAAAAACACTTCAAATTTAGTGTAAATATAACAATAACACAGAATGCAGACCTACTGAGTAAAAAGAGTTCAAAACAGAAAAACCGGATTAAATATCCACAAAATGCGCAATATGGGAAAAACACAAAAGGGAAAAGCAAGCGTCACCCAGGAGCCAATGTCGTCATCCAAGAGGAGGAGCCAGGCAGCAAAGAAGCATCGAGACAGTCTGTAGTCAATTCCAGGAGAGAAGGCAGTAACGCGGAATAGTTTAAACCGGTCCAAAGTCATAGCAGAAGAGCAGGAGCAGCGGCAGCAGCAACTAGCACACAGGAAGGAATCGTGGTGTAGCAATACAAAGGAAACAAGATGCGGACCCCCAGTAGATACAATACACAAGTCAGTGAAGAAGGCCAGGGTCCAAACTCACGTCCAAGAATAGTCCACAGGAACACAGTAACACAGCAAGGCAGAATGACAAGACAGGATACAGGACACAATGCAATACTTTGCCAAGTTCAAGGGAATGGTTATTTTCCAGTCCCTCTTATTCACAAATCTTCCTCGGAGCTCGAGTGAGCTGACGCCCTGTCATTAACCCTTTCAGCTGCCACAAGAGCTTCACGTGCAGCCCTTTGTCTAGCAAGCCAATCTCTTCTTCTCCTGTCACGACTTACAACATCCCTACATGCAGATAACCCATCTTCACTCCAATTCCCACCCCCGGTGAATCCCACAAATGAGTCACTATGTCACACCCCAGACACTTTCCAAACCCAAACCAGAGCAACGCCATGTTACAGCCCCGGATTCAAAGAGGCCTGAAAGCAGGCCTCTGCAGTCAGCTCCAAGTGATCTCCAAGCCTCCAAGGCCAGGCGCATCCCTGTTAGTTCCCGCGCCGATAAACCAGCTGAGATTCATGAGACGAGCAATACTCCCCAACCTCCAGGTGTTTGCTCTAATGAGGGAACATTCCAATCTGGCCAAGAAGCGGTGGGAACCGAAACCTTCCCAGCTGATCCTGGGAAAGTTGTCCGACGCAGTCAGCGTATTTGGGAACGGAGTCATTGGGGCCCTTAAAAGCTGGGTCCGGAGAGGGCTCCACCTCTCGAGTCAACTTTGATTTCCTTGCCTTGTCTTTGGAACTGTGTTGGACCACGGTGGCCTTCTAGATGGAACTTTACTTTACTTTGCTAAGCTTTGACTCAAATACTTTTAAGGACTAGCCATTGCGGCATTTCTACATTACTTAACCTTGGAACTATTTTAAGCCTTTGGTGTGCCCGAATCCGGAATTGGGCGCAACCTTGCTGATTTCCATTTTTGCCTTTTTGCTTCTTTCATTTATTTTCAGTAAAGTATTTAACCGCAGAAACTGTGTATTGGTTTACTCAGGGTCCGGTTCAAACTCTAGTCGCAACACACTACTAGTTGGCTCTTGACACACATCGTGAACTTGCTGTCCCTTAGTCCAATCCATATCATCAGAATTTAGTGAATCATCACTTCCACTTCCCATAGACTGCTCCTTGTCCCCAGACCCATCAACCCCAGCAATTCTAGTAAAAGTATCTTCATCTGAGGACTCATTAAGTATTTGCCGAATTTTCTTCCTTTCAAGCTCCCTGTCAGACTCCTGCTCCCGAGTAACCCGTTTCCCACTCCTAACACCAGTTTCCACTGTCTCAGCCTTGCATTCAGGTGCAACCACAACACAATATGTATGATAGACACGACTCAAACATAGAACAGAGTCCCAAAAATGTTATTCTTACAACTTTTGCTTGTGAAGTTTTGTTTACAACATTGTATGTTTTCCTTATTGTATGTACCTTATTTTCTCTGAATTGTGTATCATGTGTTGGTACAGTATTGGTATTATTATTATTATTATTCAAACATAGTACACGAACAAAACTATACAGCACAAGAGGGAGGTACTACATCTAAGGCAGGGGAGGGGAAGCCAGGGCTCATGACCACATGGGTCAATGAGCTGTCCAAGGGTCTAGCCAGCGGTGGCTCGACCATCGACTGAGGGGAGCCTAGGAGGGCCCCACAGGTCCAGCAATGTCCTTAGAGTCCCCAGATCTGTTGGGAGACGGTCACCATAGGCCTGTGGGTCCGATCTCCCCGTCACCAGGATGTCAGATCTCCTGGTGATGGGGAGATCGGACCCACAGGCCTATGGTATGGTATGGGGACGTGATAATTTCCTGAATAGGATCAAAATTCAAGCTCCCACAAACTTTCTGCAGCATTGTCAAGACTTTTTTTTTCTTCCCACTGAAAATTGTTCAGTTTTGACAGCTGATTTTTTCATAGCCTCTTGTCAGGTTTAGAGCTTGGAGAGAGGGAAATTGCAGGAGGAAAAAGAAGAACGAGGTAATCAACTGTCAAATATCCACAATTTTATCTCCCCAATCTTTCACAGAAATCCTAAATAGATGTTGTGGAAAGATGTTTCGGTTTCCTTCCCCAGGCCTTCTCTGCCTGCTGGATTGACAACCGAAAAGCCCTTTCAAAGCCTCTAGAGAGGATTTCTAGGAAAGATGGGGTGAAGAAGTTTTGCACAATCTGACAGGCAGCTGACAATCTAATTTCTGATTTCCTACATCTTTCCTTCCCCCAAGCCTCTCAGTCTTTTATGGGAATCCTCGCTGGAGACTGTGAAAAAGACTTTTCAGCTTTCCAAGCTATTTTGACAGCTAAAAAGTCTTATCTCTTCCAAATTATATAGCTCATAATTTCTGTGCATCTTTGGCGCTGGGAGGGGAAAATTGTGGAAAAATAAATACATGATAGCTCAAAATGTTGTGCACTTTTCAATAAGAGTTGTGTTGTTTTCTGATTACATAAAGTCATCACTTGCTTTTTCAGAGCCTGGTCTATCTTACAGCGTAACAAGCAATACAAAACAAGATCCACTCTTACCTGTTGATCATTTATTTGTCCTTTTATTCTCTTTTTTAAAAAAAAATATTTTTATTGTTTTATCATTATCAACACAATATTATACAATGTCTATTTACAGCAGATTCATGTTATTCATTTCTAGGTACAATACTTCAATCTTTAGCGTCTGCCATTATGTTTTTCTTATACATGTTCGTACCCCTCACCGCTGTGCTCCCTCCCCCTCCCAAGCCATTGCTTTTACATATCATTCGTCCAAAATTTCATTTCTTCTTGTGGAGGTAACCTTCCTTCTTCCTTTTCTAATCCCTTTTCAATAAATTTTCTCCATACCTCATAAAAATCACTTTGTTTCCATATACCTCTTTTTACTTTTAATATACATGTTAACTTGTCATTTATGGCCAGTTTCCACACTTCCTTGTACCATTCCTCTATTTGTATATTTATTTCTTTTTTTCCAATTCCTTGCTATAAGCAGTCTTGCTATTGTTAATAGGTTTGTTATCGCATCTTTATCCTTTTTTTCCAATTGTATACTATTATATAATGATAATAAAGCTATACTAGGACTTCTTTCTATTTTAATATTCATTATATCTTCTATTTCTTTAAATACTTTCGCCCAAAATTTGCTTACATATTTACATTGCCACCACATATGTTTGTATGTTCCTGTTTCTTGGCATCCTCTCCAACAGTTTTTCGAGTAGTTTTTATTTATATTTGCCATTCTTACTGGTGTAAGGTACCATTTCCATATTAACTTATAATAATTTTCTTTAATCCTTATTGATAAATTTTTAAGATGTCTTTGTCTCCACAATTGTTGCCACTCTGTTTCCTTTGTTTTTATCCCTAAGTCTTCTTCCCAGACCTCCTTAAGGGTGTTATTTTTGTTTTTCCTTCCTTTATTTCAATTATTATCTTATATATTTTACTAGTTATTCCTTTCAAGTTTTTAGTGCTCTTCTACATCCCTCCCATTTTGTATTATTTGTTCAAATTGGTTAACCTTACTTCCTTTTTATTGTTTTTTTAACCAATTTTTAAACCATTGTTCTAATTGTATACAATGGAACCATGTCAATTTTATTTCTCTAAATTCTTCCATAATCATTTCCTTTTTCTTTCCTGTCCTTTTATTCTCCACCCAACTTTATCTTGTTTTTTTGTGTGTGTTAAAAAGAAGAATAAAATAAAATAGTAGCAGTTTCAGCTCTGACTCATTTTATTATTTATTTATTTAAAACTTTATATACCGATCTTCTCAACCTGCACAGAGGGACTCAGGCCGGTTAACAGCAAGGATTCAATTTATTTATTTATTTATTTATTTATTTATTTATTTATTTATTTGTTCGATTTCTAGGCCACCACTCCCAGAATGGCTCAGAATACAGCAAATGGCATTAAAAAATTAAAGAAATTAAACATAAAACATTAAAACATAAGAGCATTTAGCACAATATTTGACTACACATTGTCAGATATAATTGGGCCGATTTAGGTTGCGAAGGCTTGCCAGAACAACCAGATTTTACAGGCTTTCTGAAAAGCCAGGATGTCGTGGAGTGACCTGGTCTCCGAAGTTCCACAATGTGGGGGCAACAATGGAAAAAGCCCTTCTCCTCATTGATGTGAGGTGGTAGACTTTGACACTTAGACTTTGGCACTCAGGATAAGGAGAAGGTCCTGGTCTTCTGATCTCAGTGATCTCGTGGGACAGTATGGGGTAAGGCGGTCCCTCAGGTACACTGGCCCCAGACCATACAAGGCCTTGAAGGTCAAAACCAACACTTTGAAGGTGATCTGGAATTCAACCGGTAGCCAGTGCAGTTAGGGGGCAGATCTGATCTCAGTTGGGGGGGAGTTCCACAGCCAAGGGGCCACCACAGAAAAGGCCCTGTCTCTCGTTCCCACCAGCCACGATTGCGAATGTGATGGGACCAAGAGCAAGGCCCCTCCAGAAGATGTCAACTGCATTTATGGTTCATAGGGGAGAATACGTTCGGACAGGTAAACTGGTCCGGAACCGTATAGGGTTTTGTAGGTCAATACCAGCACTGAATTGTGCTCGGAAGGTAATCAGCAACCAGTGGAGCTGGTGCAACAGAGGAGTTGTATGCTCCCTGTACCCCACTCCTGTTAGTAACCTGGCTGCCGAACGTTGGACTAACTGAAGCTTCCAGGCAGTCTTCAAAGGCAACCCCACGTAGAGAACATTGCAGTAGTCTATTCAGGATGTAACCAGAGCGTGGACCACTGAGGCCAAGTCAGACTTCCCAAGGTACGGGCGCAGTTGGCGCACAAGTTTTAACTGTACAAAAGCTCTCCCGGCCAACACCGAGACCGGGGGGTCCAGGCTCAGCAATGAGTCCAGGATCACTCCCAAGATGCGAACATGCACCTTCAGGGGGAGTGTAACCCTGTCCAGCACAGGCTGTAACTCTATGCCCCGTTCAGCCTTATGACTGACCAGGAGTACCTCTGTCTTGTCTGGATTTAGTTTCAATTTGTTCGCCCTCAACCAGTCCGTTACAGTGGCCAAGCACCGGTTCAGGCTTGAACAGCCTCCTTAGTAGCAGGTGGGAAGGAGTGACAGAGTTGGACGTCATCTGCGTACAGATGATGTATTATCTTATTGTCTGAAACAATTGTTCAACACATCCTTTTTTCGTTTTCTCTCTATCTTCATTTATTTTCTCTTTTTTTCCTGTAGATGAAATGAATGATCACCACAATACCCTTTCATACATCCTGATCAATCCTTCTCCAGACACACGACTTGAACTGAATGACGTTGTGTAAGTTGAGACCATAAAATACATTCCAAAACTGAGTGTTTTCACTATCCTGTAGCAGAAACAGTTAATTTTATAGATTGGGTTGAATATTCTTTTTTAAAAAAATAAATTCAAAATAAGAAGATTGAAATGACTAAAATAATTTAACCTCTCCCCCTCCCCCATCAAAACTGCTGTGTGTTTTTATGGTATTTGGTGGCCACCACAGTTGCTAGAAACCATTTAACTTCTGGTTGTTTTGTATGCATAATGAGCGTGTCTGTTTGGCCATATAACAAATCTGTAGTGCAGAATTAGAGTAAGAAGCAATGTTTCTTCTGTGTCTTTTAAGTAAAAGAACATAAGCATATTCTCCTACTTCCATAAAAATATTCCCCAAAGTTCAGGTTGGTTTTCATTTTGATATTTTTTTCTTATCTTTTGTTTTTGTACATGTGTCAAACTCAAGGCCTGTAGGTTGAATCCAGCCTGCCATATCATTTTATGTAGGCCTCCGGATACTGGGCGACAATCCTTGTATTTCTCATCATTAGATGAGACCCTTGAGATCGCCTCGATCAGACCATCAGAATCTATTACAGGTCCCAGGCCCTAAGGATGCCCATTTGACATCAACCCGGCGTAGAGCTTTTTCTGTGATTGCCCCATCACTTTGGAATGCCCTCCGTCCATACATCAGAGCCACCCGTGACCTAAAAGACTTTCGCGCGGCTTGTAAAACGTGGCTGTTTGAGAGGACGTTCGGCTGAGAACCATTAGACAGTTAAATGTTTTTAGATGCTAATTGCTTTTAGATGTTTTTAGATGTTAGATACTTTTAGTTGTTTTAGATGTTTAGGTATTACCTGTGTGTTTTTATTGTAAATCACCCAAAGCCATCTGGGATGGGGGATTAATAAATCCCAAATAAAATAAAATAAAATAAAATAAATAAAATTAACATTTCCCTAGCATCAGGGCTACAAATGCTATTGGGTTACAATTCTCATTATCTCTGATTCACATGGCAGATAATCAATTGATTGAAATCATCATTCAATTACATCTAGGAACCTAAATTCATTCATTCATTCATGAATTCTGAGGTAGCAAAGTTTGCAGACGACACTAAATTGTTCAGGGTAGTTAAAAATGAAACTGATTGTAAAGAGCTCCAGAAAGATCTCTCGAAATTGAGTGAATGGGCAACAAAGTGGCAAATGCATTTTAACCTAAACAAGTGTAAAGTCATGCACATCGGGGCAAAGAACCCCAACTACACCTACAAATTGATGGGGTCAAAGCTTTCCGAGACAAACCAGGAAAGGGATCTTGGGGTCTTGGTGGACAGCTCAATGAAGATGTCAACCCAGTGCGCAGCAGCAGTGAAAAAAGCAAATTCTATGCTAGGCATGATCAGAAAGGGAATCGAAAATAGGTCAGCAAATGTTGTATTACCTCTCTACAAATCTATGGTAAGGCCACATTTGGAGTACTGTGTACAATTCTGGTCTCCGCACCTTAAGAAGGATATAACGGAACTGGAAAAGGTACAGAAAAGGGCAACAAGAATGATCCAAGGGATGGAGCGGCTCCCTTATGAAACCAGGTTGCAACGCCTTGGTCTTTTCAGCCTTGAAAGACGGCGTTTAAGAGGTGACTTGATTGAAGTGTATAAAATCATGCATGGGATAGAAAAGGTGAATAAAGAAAAATATTTTCTCTGTCACCCAACACTAGGACTAGGGGGCACTCCTGAAGCTCCAAGGTAGGAAAATTAGGACTAATAAGGGAAATATTTCTTCACCCAGAGGGTCATTGGGTTATGGAACTCACTTCCAGAGGAGGTTGTGACAGCGGTCAGCCTGGACAGCTTCAAGGCAGGATTAGACAGATTCATGGATACCAAGTGTATCGGTAGTTACTGAAAAGGACACTCAAGTGCCACCTCGGAGTTGGTTGAGGTAGGCAGGATTTCCCTGGGTACTGGTTGTGGGGGGTCGGGAGCAGGTGAGGGTTTTGCCCTCCCTTCTGCTCGAGATCCCCGTGTACAACTGGTGGGCCACTGTGTGATACAGAATGCTGGACTAGATGGGCTGAGGTCCGATTCAGCATGGCTCTTCTTATGTTCTTATGTTCTTAATACAGATTGGCTCACTAGCCCGATCTGCAGAACTGCTTCTCTCTATATTTACAGGAGGGCAAAATTCCAGCCAGCTTAAACAAGCTGTTATAAAACCACTGTTGAAGAAACCATCACTGGAACCCACGCAATTAATGAACCATCGGCCAGTTTCCAATCTCCCCTATTTGGGCAAAGTCATGGAACGTGTGGTGGCCTCGCAACTCCAGGGGTTTCTGGTAGACACTGATTATCTAGATCCGGCACAGTCTGGTTTTAGGCCAGGACATGGAACTGAGATAGCCTTGGTCACCTTGGTAGATGATCTACGCTGGGAACTTGACAGGGGGAGTGTGTCTCTGTTGGTTCTGCTGGACCTCTCAGCAGCCTTCGATACCATTGACCATGGTATCCTTCTGAGATGCCTTGCAAATATGGGGCTTGGAGGTACTGTTCTGCAGTGGCTCCGGTCCTTTCTCGAGGGACGGTCTCAAAAGGTGTTGTTGGGTGACACCTGTTCGACTTCAGAACTATTTTCTTGTGGAGTCTCACAGGGCTCAATATTGTCCCCTGAATAGTTAGGACCAGCATTTTGTATAGGGCCCAATATTCCGTTGGAAGGCAATGGAGATGTCACAGCGTAGGAGTTATATGGCATTTCATCGGTGATTTAGTGAGTAGCCTGGCTGCTGCATTCTGGATGATCCAAATTTTCCAGGCCGTTGACCAAGGGAGGCCAACGTACAAGGCATTGCAATAGTCCAGCCTAGATGTAACCGTAGCATGGATGACTGTTGCCAAGGCCTCACTTGAAAGGTAAGGAGCCAACTGCCTTGCCTGGTGACGTTAGAAAAAGGCCTGTTTGCTAACAGCAGTGATTTGGGACTCCATGGTTAGTTGTGTGTCTAAGAGCACACCCAAACTCTTAACCGTAGCAGATGGAGATAGGGGAGCACCATCAAAGGTGGGCAGATGGTGCAGCACACCTACCGGGTGGCCAGGCCACAAGATCTCGGTCTTGGCCGGATTCACCTTTAGTCTGCTGGCACACCGCCAGTTTGACATGGCTTCGAGACACAAGATGAAACTGTCCGGTACTGAGGTTGCTCCAGGCTCCAAGCATAGAAGGAGTTGGGTGTCATCCGCATATTGGTAACACTCCAGCCTGAAACTCTGTACTAGACATAGATGTTAAAAAGAAGCGGGGAGAGAATTGCACTCTGAGGCACCCCACAAGAAAGAGGGGATCTTTTGGAAACACCAGCCATAAACTCCACACGCTGACCCCGACCTCGTAGAAATGAGTCAAACCAACTAAGGGCCTGGCCACGAACTCCAGATATGGCAAGTCGATGGATCAGTATGTCATAGTCGACGGTGTCAAACACGGCGGTAAGATACAGGAGTACGAGCAGCGCCGACCCCCCTCTGTCGATCTGGCAGCGGAGTTCATCTGTAATGGCGACCAGGACGGTCTCTGTCCCGTGGCCATGGTGAAAACCAGACTGGAAAGGGTAAAAAACTAAAGAGCACTGATCACTATATTAAAAAAAGAATGCAGTTGGATCTCTGTATCCATAGACTGCCCATCTATTGATCCCCTTGAAGGTGATGTGCTGATGTGGCGCTCAATGAGAATGATTTTGTAGCACAGCAGTTCTCGTTTGTGCCTGGAGGGCAGGGGTTAGGACCTGGGGTCCCATTAGCATTAGAACCAGCTGTGCCAGAACATGATTCAGAGGATGAGCTAGATGACTGGGGCGAAGGGCAGCTTTCCCCTCAGGGGCCTCTTTCGCCCACCGAGAGTTTGGCCTGGGAAGAAATGTTGTTTGGCCCTAGTGAAGATTCAGATAACCAGGTGCAGATGGATAGCGATTCGGGGAGTTATGAACATCCGGGTGGGAGATCTTCTCAGGAGCCTCCCGTGGAAGATATGGAAGAAAGCGCATGGGAAACGGCTAGGGAGGAGAGCTCTCAGGGAGATAGAAACACAGCTGCGGAGAGACAAGGTCGAACCTTTGATAGGAGACGGAACATAGAGTCTAGCAGAAGGGAATGGTCAAAGAGCATAGACCGGCCGAGGTCCGTGAGCAGCGATTGGAGACGCAGAAGCCTAGAGCGTCGGGGACCTCGGCCGAAGGATTAAGTATAGGATCCGTGGGAACGGATCCTCAGTGCTCCGCCACGTCTTACCTGAATAGGCGTGAAGCGGAGTGGGACCACGGCTAAGCCAGCTTGTGGTCATCAAGCCTTGCCAAGCCTTACCTTGTTTCCTGATCCGCAAAGTTTTGCGGAGCCTTGCCAAGCTTTTGCCTATTTGCTACGTTACTTTGGACTTTGTTACTTCAAGCCTTTTGGATTGCTCTTATATTCTACTGGACATTATTCTTTGGAACTGTTTTTATATTCAATAAAGTAGTTAGCCTTCAGTCCGTCTCTGTGTGTGTGATTAAGGGGCCAGTCAAGTCCGTGCATCGTGACAGATTTTGGCACCTCTGCTCTAGTGTGATTCTAAGATATCCAAATATATTAGTCTGGACAAAATCTCTGCCCCTGCCAGTAGAAAAGTCCTAGGCTGGATTCATACATGTATATTTTGTTCTTCAACACGCACATAAAAATATGCAATAATCTTCTCTCTGATGGGGACAATTACAATAATTGTAACAATTTTTATTAATTTTTTTTTCATATTTCATGGGGTTTTTTTAAGGAGGGGCAAACATTTTCTATCCCCCCCCCCCCGGGAACATTCATGCATTGTAGTGGACTGTATACATGTGTGTGAAAACAACAGGACACTCACCATTCTTTTTGTGCAAAATACATTGTTCAGGAGGGGGTCCTTTGTTTTGCTTTCAAGCATAGCTGAAAAATCCTGCTGCAACTGACATATTTTTGAAAGGCTGAGACACCTGTTCTTCAAGTTGAGATATGCATATTCACTACAGCTTCATGTTTTAATTCTTCATTAAATGTAGATAAACTTTACTGAGGTCCTTCTAAAGATAAAGTAGCCATATTTTTTTTAAAAAAACAATCAAACTGTGTGGTGGCCGCCATTATTATTTGTTGGATTGATAATTCCTGTTTAGCGGGTTTTTCTTTGCTTAAAATTTTATGATTTCTCTTTGAATGCTTTTTGTGTCCCAAAAACAACCAGAGCTGGTGAAAAATACGTGAAAAATCACTCAGAGTCAATAAGTAGTACAAAATACTAAAGTATAATCACTTCACATATATAAATCTAGAATGTGTCATTCCATTGGCATAGTCTGAAGGCTATAAGAAACCTCTCATAGACTGTGATGCACTCATGCACTTTGCCTAGCAACGCGGGATTCCTTGGACCCGCGAAGGAGTATTGCTTATTATTATTATTTTCTCCTGAATCTATTTGCTGGGCACCTTCCATTGTTTGTGTTTGGATCACCCCAAGATTTGGCCGGTATAGCACAGCCTCACGTCCTTTTGCAGCGCCACGGGGATTTCCCTGACGACGGAGGAGCCCCTCCTGTGACGATAGTCATGGGCCTTCCGTGGATGAGGATCCTTTCCACGGATCCTATACTTAATCTTTCTGCCGAGGTCCCCGACACTCTAGGCTTCTTCATCTCTCTGCTCTCAGACCTCGGCCTGTCTAGGCTATGGAACCATCCCCTCCTGCTAGTCTCGATGTCCCGTCTCCTATCGAAAGTACGGCTTTGCCTCCCAACATCTGCTTCCCTATCTCCGTGAGAGCTCTCCTCCCTAGATTCTTCCCAGCCGCTTTCTTCCATGTTTTCACTCAGAAGATCCTGTGAACCTCTCTCTCCCGGCCGTTCATACGATTCGCTATCACTGCTTTCCATTTGCACCTGGTGCTCTATCTCTTCATAAGGGTCAGGCCAACCTTCATCCCAAGCCAAGCTTTCAGTGGGAGAAAGAGGCCCAGTGATGGGAAACTCTCCTTCAGCTAACCCTTCCAAATCCTCTTCAGAATCTATCTCTGCTGGTGCAGGCCATAATGCTAATGGGACCCCCGGTCCTGTTCCCTGCTTCCCAGGCACGAACGAGAACTGTTGTGCTACAGTATCATTCTGATTTGCACAAGATACTATATCTCTATTTTCCTCTGGGGATTATGGACCTGTGAGTGCAACACATCTTGATTTATAGTACTGGCGTTTGACTCTTGGCTTATTCAAGCAGCTCAATTGAGCACCATTGGGTTTAATTCAACTGTATTAGGCGTCTTCTAGCATGACTATCATGTCTTTATTATTTAAGTTATGAAATGAAATGCAATTTTGTGCTACTATATAGAGTGATGTACTTTGGATTTCTCATTTGAGACCACTGTTATTTTCTGTCATTTTCCACCATTGTATATGTATATTGTGCATGAGTGCATCACAGTCTATGAGAGGTTTCTTATAGCCTTCAGACTATGCCAATGAAATGACACATTCTAGACTTATATATGTGAATTGATTATACTTTAGTGTTTTGTACTACTTATTGACTCTGAGTGATTTTTCACGTATTTTTCACCAGCTCTTGTTGTTTTTGTGAGCCTTATTGGTAACCCTGCCCAATTTGTGTTTGCTTTTTGTGTCCGCCACAAATGCTGTTGTCAGTCCAGAGTAAAATGCATTTTAATTACTCATGGTATAAAATTATTGTGCATTGATATGCATTTTGTTTTTTTGGTTATATCTGACTAATTAAGAAGAAAATTGTATATCTTTTCCCCCCAAAGATACTTGATTCGCCCAGATCCACTCTCGTATGTTCCAAACAGTGCAACCAGCCGGAAAAACAGCTTCTGCAATGCCACTGGACAGGATACAAGGGAAGAAACACAGCTTTGATGCAGCAATAGATCATCTATAAAGACATTTTTATACAAATAGCTGTTTTGAAATTTAGTGAAAATAAAATGAAGACATTTTTATGAGAACTGGCATAATGGGCATCACGGTCCACTGACTGGGCAACTGACTCACTGGAATTACCAGAATAAATCCAGAAAACTCTATGATTTCAGATTATTCTCAATCAAAATGCAGTAGAACGGAAGAAAATGTGTTTCCATAGCATTGCTCAATAAAAGGATGATATTCATTATTATTTTGTCGAAGAGAAACTAAGCTTTAAGATCTTCCTTTGATATGTATGTATTTTTATTGTGTTATTGTTGATGTTTTGATTTGTATTTTAATTGTAATTTGTTGTTTGGGCCTGGCCTCATGTAAGCCGCCCCGAGTCCCCATTGGGGAGATGGTGGCGGGGTATAAATAAAGATTACTATTATTATTATTATTTTCATCTACTGATTTTAGCCAGACATTGTGGGGCAGTGACTAATTCTTTTTTTTAAATAAAATAATTTTTATTAATTTTCTTAATACATTACAGAAGTAAAAAGATAAAGAAAACTCAACACAAATAGATAAAAAGTAGCATGTATCAAGTAGAGAAAATAGGGAAAAAAAGCTTCAAGAAAAAGAAGGTTACAAAGTGTGTGCATTGAAATTTTGGGGTATCTACCGTGTTTCCCCGAAAGTATGACACCCCCGACTGTAAGACGTATCGGGGGTGTCAGGGGGGTCGGCTAATGTAAGCCGTACCCCGAATGTAAGCCGTACCTTGCCGCCCTTTCTGCCGCCGCAACCGGCCCGTCGGCTGCGGCACACCTCCGCGGCGCACCTTTCTGCCAGGCCTCCAAGGAAGGGAGGGAGAAAAGACCCAGAGGCGTGGCAAAGCGGCGCTGCGTCAGAGTGACGAGTCGCGCTTCGCCACGCCTCTTGCTCTTTTCTCCCTCCCTTCCTTCGTCCAGAAAGCTGCGCCGCGGAGGTGTGCCGAAGCCGATGGGCCTGATTGTGGCGGCGGCGGCATGATGGCGGCGGCGGCGGCGGCGGCGTGGCGACGGGGTACGTCTTAGTTTATATAAGACATACCCCGAAAGTAAGACGTAGGGGGACTTTTCGGGGGGGAAAGAAAGTAAGACGCTGTCTTACTTTCAGGGAAACACGGTAATATTCTTACGTCCAAAAATATTAATTATTAATTATGTGTTAGTCGAGATCTTCTTGTATATACCAACAGTTTCTTTTTAATAGTACCTAAAATAGAGTACAAGAGACATAAGAAGAAAAAGGAAAAGGAAAACAATGTAAATTCGATTGTCCGGAGTTTCGCTTCTAGTCTGTTATTTTCTATGTGGTTAAATTCAGATCTATATTACATTCATTCTTACAGTAGTCTTGTAGGAGAGACCAATCCCATTTTGGGATTGACTTCTCCGGATCGGGTTGTCGTCCAACGGGCAGTGACTAATTCTTAATCACACCCTACATAATTGTTGTATTCATTCCTGTGCCTATGAAATGAAATGTTGCAGGTACAGACAAAGAAAGGTTCAAGCAATTCCTCTTTCTCTGAATGTTCGGTCCTTGCTAAGGCAACAAATGTCACTGATGAATAATGGTAGTCAGATGTCTACATTAACCTTCTCATAACTCCATTGAATTATATCTCATACAAATAACTTCCTCAACAAATATACAGTTAGGTCTGTTTGGTATATATCACTTGGTTACCCTCGCAGTTTTGCATATTGAAATGTTCAGAGCAAATAATGAAAACAGAGAGAAAAAGGTTCCCGAGTGGATTTCACTCCTAAATAAGTAGCCTAAAGGATTCTGAAGTGAGAATAATTCTATATTATTTCGCTTATCTGGAAGTCGGCACATTTAGTAAAGATTTGGTTGCTGACAATTCATTGAAAGGGAGGCGCCAGCAAATCTGGTAGACTGTGAAATAGAGAGTGGAACTAAGTCAGAAGGCATCTATGATGCAATAAACTTGTTGAAACTAAGTGGATGGTGATCAAATGACCCAATTAGATGGCAGATCACTAGGAGTACCATACAAGAAAAGGAAATAAATGCAGTAAGTGTCTTATTATAAGAGTGGGGTGGGGGTATGGCAGCAAATGTAGCTAATTGTATGCCTACATAGTACAGCATAGCATAAGGTTCACAGGCTTGTAATCTGCCAAGTGAGACCTATGAATATTTATGTATTTATTTATTTACGTCATTTATGTTCCACCCTTCTCACCCCGCAGGGGACTCAGGGCGGATCACAATGCACATATAAAGGCAAACATTCACTGCCATTTGACATACAACATATATAGACAGACATAGAGGCAATTTAACATTCAAGAAATCGGTTACATTTAGCCTCCCCACACAAGTGGTACCTAAATTTCCTACTTGACAGATGCAACCAGGCCCGGATCACCCATAAGGCCACACTAGGCCATGGCCTAGGAGTGCAGCCGAGGGAGGGCACCAGATCCGGACCCCCCTAATTTTTAAAAAAGTTGATCTTTGGGTGATTCTGCGCCTGCGCGTCATCCACGCCCGCCCCGCACCCCCCCCCCTTTGCTGCACTCCTCCTTGAGTCAACGAAGCCGCTGGGCATGCGGCGTGGCAAGGAGGAGGAGGAAGGAAGGGAAGGCTCGCCCCCGGGGGCGGGGTTCTTGTCAGCGGCGCCTTGTCCAATGCGGGATAGCGCAATGGACAAAGACGCGGCTGCCATCTTGGAAGAGGATCGAGCGATCGGAGGCGCGGCCGCCATTTTGGTTCTCCTTGTTCCATGTTGTTTCTGTAGCTCCATGTTACTCCCTGTTGTTTCTGAGCTGTTGGAGTTCCCGCCGAAAAAGGACAAGAGGGGTGGGGTTCCGGGGTTATCTGTTCAAGGATTGGCTCTTCGCCAGAGAGGGGAGGGGCTCGGGGAGTTTTGAGCAGGGATTTTGGAGGGAAGGCTTCAGTATGTTTTTTTACTGCCTTGGATTAAGGACTCATAAAGCATTTCCTCAATACCCGAGTGAGTGTGATTATTGAGCGGCCTACCAACGCTCACACAAAAACCGTACTCACAACCTGAATCGCAGTCGTGAGCCGATCCGACCGCGAACCCCCCCAGGAGATGATGGGAGAGATGGCCAGAGCCATAGCCGACATCCGCCAGCAGATGGGAATGATGCAGAGGCGGATGGACACATGGGGACCCCCACCGGAGGAAGATCGAGGCACGGAGGGGCGTTCAAGCTATGCGGCCCGGAGGGCAGAGAGACCGCCGTCCGGCAGGGCCGCCTTCGGAGGGGCCGGCGCCGATTTCACCCCGCCAGGGGGACCTCCACCTTCAACCTGGGCCCAAGCGACCAGACCCTGGAAGGAAGCGGCCATCGGAGAGACTTAAAAGTCAAGTTCGACGGAGACCCAAGCCACCTTTCTTTTTTGTCACCAATGTCCGCAATTTTATGGAAGACTATGGAGACTCGTTCCCCTCCGAGGCGGCCCAAGTGAGGGCCGTGGAAGCAACCTGAAAAAACGCTGCGGCCGACTGGTTGGTCAGATGACCGAGACCGATGCCCGGAGCTTAGGGGTCTTGAGGCCTTCCTGAGGCGCTGCAGCAGCGGTTTAGAGACCCGCACGCGGGAGCAAAAGCTACAGCAGAATTGAAGCGGATCTACCAGGGGTCGGGCGCGGTATCCGAGTACGCCCTGGCGTTCAAGGCCCTTGCCGGAAAAATCCGCGATTGGTCAGAGGCGACCAAATTAGACTATTTTAAAGCAGGACTGAGGAGAGAGACCCTGGATTGGGCTCTGAACCGCAGAAACCCGGACACCCTGGAAGGATGGATTGACCTGGCCGGCCAAGTGGAGTGCGATCGGGAGGCGGCACCCAGGAGGCCCCGAGACGCCCCGCGAGCACGCGACCCGGCCCCAACCATGCGAACGGGGCTGGCCTGGCGGTCGCCCACCCGGCGGCGGTCGCCAAGTCGAGACGCAACCAGACCGCGGAGAGGTGCGTGCTTCACTGCGGCCGAGAGGGGCATCGGGCGGTCGAATGCCCGAGGAGGCCGCCCGCGCGAAGGGGAGAAGGGTCGGACCCGACCCGGGACACCGAAGACGACCAAGGCCAAGGGAGCGGCGGCTAGAGAGTTGGCCCGGCGCCAACCAACCCGAGGCGGGGGTGACTATGAGAGAGGCGCAGAGGAGAGCGGATCGGAAGAGTCGGCGGAAAACGAGCCCGATCTGCCGTGAGCGCCCGGCGGCAGATCTCACCTTCCCAGGGCGGTGAGTCGGAGCCTCCCAGTGGAGGAATCCTCACAGTTAAAGTAGCCGTGCACGGCCCGCCACCGGCAAAGAGACCGAGCTAGTGCCATGCTAGACTGTGGGTGCACCAGATGCTTAATGTCCCCTGGCTTAGCAGCCCAGCTAGGAGTGACCCCCCCGGGAGTTAGTGGCCCCGGTCCTGTTCGCGCAGCTGGATGGGACCTTCGCCAACGGGGCGCCAGCCACTAGAAAGACCGGGGAGTTAGAGGTGCGGATAGGGACCCACATCCGAGGATCAACTGGAAGACAGGGAGGTGCTTCAGAGATGGGCAGGTTCAGGCTAAGATAGAGTACCCAGGAGAAGGAGGGAGTCCTAATACGGCAGGAGCCGGGCTCGCCCAATTGGCAGGAGTACCGCAGGACTATTTGGAGCTGGCTGAGGTGTTCAGCGAGAAAGAATGCGACGAGCTGCCACCCTCCCGCGCCATGGACTGCGCCATTAAGATAGAAGAGGGGGCGACACTCCCCAAACCCAAGATGTATGCAATGTCGGAGCCGGAGAAAAGGGCGCTGAGGGAGTTCATAGACAAAAACCTGGCCAGGGGTTTTATTAGACACTCAGATAGCCCACTGGCGGCCCCCGTGCTCTTCCGCCCCAAGGCGGATGGGAGTCTCCGGCTCTGTGTGGACTACCAAGGGATAAACGCCATCAGCTCGGCGAATCCGTACCCCCTCCCCTTGATGTCCGAGATCCTGGCCCAGCTGGGGAAAGCTAGGCTGTTCACGAAGCTAGACATTCGAGAGGCATTCTATAGAATCCGGGTCAAGCCAGAGGACTGCTGGAAGACGGCCTTCAACTGTCACTTGGGCCATTTCGAGTTTTTAGTCACCCCTTTCGGCCTAAAGGGGGCGCCAACAATCTTCCAGCAGTTGATCAACGAGGTCCTCAGAGACCTGTTGTACAAGGGGTCATCGTGTACCTGGATGACGTCCTGATCTACACAGAGACCCGTACAGAGCACGTGGCGTTGACCCGGGAAGTCCTGAGGAGGCTGAAAGACAATCGGCTATACGCCAAGTTGTCCAAATGCGAGTTCCATCAGACCGAGTTGAACTACTTGGGATATCGCATCTCCACACGGGGCATCGCGATGGACCCGGCGAAGGTGCGAGACGTACTGGAATGGGAAGCCCCCCGCACGCGGAGACAGCTGCAGGGGTTCCTGGGATTCGAAACTTCTACCGGCAATTCATCCCGATTTTTGCAGAGACTACCTTAGCGCTAACAGACCTGCTTAAAACTAAGGGGTTGGGAGAAACCAGGAAGACCAAAACCCCTAGCGCCAAACTTCAATGGACACCACAGTGTCAAGAGGCGTCAAGTGAACCTCAAGCGGCAGTTCACCAGCCAGCCCCTGTTGATTCACCCGGTGATGAGCAGGCCTTTCACAGTGCAGTGTGACGCGTCCGAGGCGGCATACGGAGCAGTCCTCCTCCAGCCGGATGAAGAAGGCCACTTGAGGCCATGTGCTTATCTCTCCAAGAAGTTCACCCAAACGGAAAAAAGATGGCCCGTATGGGAGAAGGAGTCGTTTGCCATACGGGGGCGGCTCTGGCCCATTGGAGGCACTTCCTGGAGGGAACGCCGGTCCCTTTCGAAGTTTGGACAGATCATAAGAACCTGCAGGCCCTGCAGACCCCCCAGAGACTGAACGCTAAGCAGCTGAGATGGGCCCAGTTCTTTGGCAGATTCAATTTTAAGTTGAGATACATCCCGGGCCCGAAAAATGTCGTAGCGGACGCTCTCTCGCGCACGCCTGATGCGGACTACTCGGCCCCAGGAGAGATGGGAACCGTATTCTCTAACCCACAACTGGGTTTGGTCGCCGCCACCCGGGCAGCCGTCAAAGCAAAGGCCACCGCCGGAGAGCTGGCAAAGCCTCTCCTGGACCAGATCAAGACAGCGTCCCGCACAGACGAATGGCTGGTCCGGCACCCGGAAGGCCTGGAAGAGAATGACGGCATCTGGAGCCAGGGAACCAAGGTTTACGTCCCGAGGCCCTGAGGGCACAGGTCCTAGAAATAGGGCACACGACACGCTCATGGCAGGACACTTCGGGCTCTCAAAGACGCTGAAGCTACTCGCCCGGCAGTTCTGGTGGCCGATGATGAGGGACGCAAAACAATACATCGCCGAGTGTGACGTGTGCGCCAGGAATAAAACGAAGGTGGGACGCCCCACGGGCCTATTGCAGCAAGTAGCTGACCCTGCAGAACCATGGAGAGAAATAGCCATGGATTTCGTAGTGGACCTCCCGGAGAGCGGGGTTTCACCGCCATCTGGACGATAGTGGACCTGTTCTCCAAGCAGGCCCACTTTGTGCCGTTGCGACGACTGCCAACGGCGCGGAGCTGGCCAAACTCTTTATACATCATGTATTTCGCCTGCATGGTAGCCCTCGTCGGGTCATAAGTGACCGCGGCCCGCAGTTCGCTGCTAAATTTTGGAAGGCGTTCCTGGCCGCCCTGGGGACCCAACGGGCGTTGAGTACGGCATTCCATCCCGAGACAGACGGAGCGACCAAAAGAGTTCAGCGGACGCTCCAGCAATACTTGAGGTGCTTCTCTACGTATCAGCAGGACCAGTGGGCCAACCTGTTGGATGTGGCAGAATACTGCTATAACAACACTGACCATGCGTCCACGGGGGTGTCTCCGTTCCGGGCCGTGGGTGGTCGGGACTTCCTGCCCTTCCCAGCTATTGATACTTCTGCACCTCCGCCTTGCATCCCCGAGTCCTGGGGCGCGCGGGTTGCCGCAGCCTGGCCAGAGATCCAAAGGACGCTGAGGAAGGCCAGAGAAGACTACAAAACGCATGCAGATAAAAGGAGAGGGCCACAGCCAACCTATGTGGCAGGAGACATGGTATATCTCTCCACTAAGCACCTGCGATCGACCCAGCCCTCCCGCAAGTTTGCGGACAAGTTTGTTGGCCCTTTACGGGTGACGGAAGTGGTCAACCCGGTCACCCTTAGGCTAGACCTTCCCCACACGTGGCGCAAGGTGCACCCGGTGTTCCACGTTAGCCTGCTTAAAAAAGGCAGTAACCCACCGCAAGTGGTCTCCACAGGGGAGCGCCCCAGTCCCGATCATGATCGGGGAACATACCCACTTTGAGCTTAAGGATATTTTAGACTCTAAAAGGCTTAGGGGCAGACTTCAATACTTTGTGCAGTGGCTTTCCAAGACTTGCAGCCGGAGTGGGTGTTAGCAGAACATGTCAAGGCCCCCAGATTAGTCAAAAGGTTTCATAGGGCCTTCCCGGACAAGCCAGGGCCCTGAAAATACTTTGCTTCTTTTCCCCCCCAGGTCGGTGGACTCCTTCGGGAGGGGGGGCGCTATGTCAGCGGCGCCTTGTCCAATGCGGGATAGCGCAATGGACAAAGACGCGGCTGCCATCTTGGAAGAGGATCGAGCGATCGGAGGCGCGGCCGCCATTTTGGTTCTCCTTGTTCCATGTTGTTTCTGTAGCTCCATGTTACTCCCTGTTGTTTCTGAGCTGTTGGAGTTCCGCGCCGAAAAAGGACAAGAGGGTGGGGTTCCGGGTTATCTGTTCAAGGATTGGCTCTTCGCCAGAGGGAGGGGCTCGGGAGTTTGAGCAGGGATTTTGGAGGGAAGGCTTCAGTACGTTTTTTTACTGCCTTGGATTAAGGACTCATAAAGCATTTCCTCAATACCCGAGTGAGTGTGATTATTGAGCGGCCTACCAACGCTCACAGTTCTCTTCCTCCTCCTCCGCGATGCGCGTGGCAAGTTCCTTGAGTCAAGGAAGCCGCCAGGCGCGCGGCGTGACGAAGAGGAGGAGGAGGAAGGGAAGGCTCGTCTCCGGGTGCGGGGCTTCTCTTCCTCCTCCTCCGCGATGCGCCCGGCAACTTCCTTGAGTCAAGGAAGCTGCCGGGCATGCGGCGTGGCGAAGAGCAGGAAGAGGAAGGGGAGGCTCATCCCCGGGGGCGGAGCTTCTCTCCTCCTCCTCCGAGCCAGGAGGAGGAGGTG
Source organism: Anolis apletophallus (assembly GCA_030556195.1). NCBI lineage: Eukaryota > Metazoa > Chordata > Lepidosauria > Squamata > Anolidae > Anolis > Anolis apletophallus. The sequence continues at coordinate 7,912,846 of JARBWK010000007.1, read as the reverse complement.
GGGGGGGGGTGCGGTAGAGGTTGGTTTTGGGGCGTAATTCCAAAGTGTGGCCTAGGGTGCCAAAAGCGGTTAATCCGGGCCTGGATGCAACTGTCTTTCAGGTTGAACCAACACACAGTAGTCTGTGCTTTTATGTTTGATGATATACCATTGGACAAATAATTCCTAGAGAAAAGGAAGAACACATCACCTGGGACAGAAAACCTTTGAAATCCAAAATCCTCCAGGAAATTTTGGTTGCCTACATCAATGGGGAACCTGTAATGATAGCTCCAGTATTGCTCAGGTCCTACCCTTGAGAACATGTTTGATCCTTAATTCTGCTTAAATGCAGACTCAAATCAGATGGCAGTTATGATGCTGGCTTTGGTGGAATAAGCCAGTGACGCATTTACTGTTGCTTAATATGTCAAAGCTTCCTTTGTGTGGTCCACCTACAATACATGCCACACAAGTTAAAAGGCCTTAAGTAAACCTATGAAGAATTGTGATGATAGCATTGGATTGTACAGAAGCATCACACTGCCCTGGTAATAGAAATCAATGTATTCAAGGTTGTCATCAAATGGTTTCTAGTGAAATTATATTACTTTGCTAGGTATATTTTTTACTAAAGTAGCATGACTGAATGCATAAAGCATTGTTCAGGTAGGGCAGATGGAATAGTTTGCAACAATGCTGACTATTGATTGAATTCCTTCTTAGCATTACATGTACAGCTTATATTATCTATATTATTTTAAAGAACTGCTATTAGTTTGTGTGTACAAATCAAATGATGCCAAAACTGCTCAACAAACCTATCCATGCATGTGATGGTAGCACTGCATACAACAGCATTTTAAATGGTTGTAATATTTGTTGCAAGGAAATGGCTATTGTTCTCGCCACATGCACTAAGAATTTGTTTATTCCTCTATCTTCCATGTGTCAACTATGTGAATTAATAAAAGCCCATTTTATGCAGTCTGTTGCTCCCGCATTGGCAGTGTGACATGGTGGTAAACAATATTTGCACTTCTGTCCACTAGCAAGTATCTGGGGAAGACGGAAACTAGAGGGGAATATTTTGCGTAATTAGGGCAACACATGTATACATTTTGTACCATCTCTAATTGCCTTCAAAGGTTACACATATAGTGGGCTTGCTATATCCACAGTCTTATGGTCCACAGATTCAGCTCACTGAAGATTCAAACAGGATAGCTCTGCTATAAATCTCTATTAATGAAATGGCATAGGGGCAGCAATGGAGGTGAGAGCATAGAGCTTCTGTTCATGAGCAAAGATGAGTTAAATAGCAGGAATCCAAGCTTAATACTCATTGCAAATCCATGCCTCCTGCTATATCAGAAATCCTCATATCTCCCTGAAGCCTTGTTTGTGCTACCAGCTAGAGCAGGGGTCGGGAACCTTTTTGACTCAGAGAGCCATGAAAGCAAAATATTTGGAAATTTATTCAGTGAGAGCCATATAATATATATAATATATTTTAAGACTGAATTCAACTAAATGTGAGTATATATACGTACATACTATGAGAAAAGGATTCCCCCGGCAGAATGATGGTGCGTATGTCCAACCAAAGAATCCGTAGACCCCAAAAAATACGGGCAGGAAAGCGGTGTGTAAATAAAGCCCTAAAAAATACTGCAGACAAAATGGAGTTCACATGAGGCTGTTGCGGAGGACCAAAACAATAAATTGGTGAATGGGGGTTGGAGGAACAGTCTAGGCAAGCTGCTTGTCTAGAGCATTCCTCCAACCCCCATTTGGCGATTGATTGCTTTGGTCCGCAGCAGCAGCCTCATAAAACATTCCTCTCAATTGCCAAGCTGAATGGGGGTTGAGAGGCTTTATTCTGCTCCGCGGAGCCTGGGAGCTTTGTAGGGCATTATTTACACACCACTCTTGCCCATATTTTTTGGGGATTGCTTCAGCATTGGTCTTATCTGAAAAGCCGAAATCTGCGAGCCAGATGCAATCATCAAAAGAGCCACACTTGGCTCGTGAGCCATAGGTTCCCAACCCCTGAACTAGAGCAAGAGAAAAATACCCTGGAGTGTGAGAGTGTAAGCAGCTTAGAATTCTACATGCACAATTCTCAGCCAGGTCACATTCTAGGCTAAGACTGTATTCACCTTCTGGACCTTGGGGATAGTATTAGCTTTGAGCCTTTCACTTTACCAGGAAGGATTGGACATAGTGTTGCAAAAGAAGGTGGCTACTGGGGAGGTAGTGGTGGTGACATATCCTTCATCACACTTCTCATGGCCTCCTGTGGAAGCAAGCCCTAGCTGTCTTGGTTGGAGCACATGCCCCACAAGGAGGATGTGTTTCATTCTCCCCCATAGTACTTATGAGTCTCTCATAGGCCAACTTATACATTTCCATTAAATAAGTGACTTATAAGGAGGAAAAGACAGTTTCATTTCTTAAAACACCATGCAATTATCTGACTCAAAATACCACATTCCTTGCTTTACATATTGCAATGTTTATATGCTCCATTTCATTTTTGCTATGTCTAGCTTCCCAGCTTCTTACATTTCGTGTTCCTATAATATGTATTTGACTATCTTTCACTTCTGAACATGTCAACATCTGAACATCCTTTTGGCTTGAGTAGAGTTGAGTGATTGACCCCTTACTTGTCTATATTTGTACCTTTACTCTATCTCAGTAGCTTGCTGGCACTATTACTTGTTTCATGTTGGATTGTCTCATCATACAGTTTCCATAGTAAAAGAACTGCAAAAGGTTTTTTAATGACTCCTTTTTCACAATACTAAGAACTTTTAGCTATGGTGCCACTGCCGTTGTTTTTGAAACATCCTCTGTATTGCTTCTGCCCAGTAATTATTTCACAAATATTGCATTAAATAGAGTAGCAAGGAGATAATTGTTTGTCTACTACTGTTTCAACACAGGTCTGCTTCTATCATTGTCAATATGGTAGCAATGAAATTACTGTTTATTCACTACTGCTGCTGCTGCTCTGTAGCTGTTTCACTTAATTACAATCAATATGGTAGCAATGAGGAGATTGTTTGCCTATTGTTTCCTGTGCTGACTGTTTGGGAATTGTCATGCTTTTCAAAAGTAAACAAATTGCTTTTTTTAATAAAAAAAATGGACCATTGCCTTATTATTCTTATTAAAATTGATTAAAGTTTATCAATTATTTCCTTTTTTGCCTTTTGCATTTATTTGAGTTATTCTCAAGTGCAAACCATTTAGAAATATAAATGAAGTTTTAAAGAAGGGTACACTAATTGCAGAGTTTCTGGATAACAAAAATATTCATGCCAGTTTGCTTACAACTCTTGGTCTAATAGAGCATTATACTAGGCATGGTTTAGAACCAAAAAAATCGTGATTCTAAAATCAAATGGGGGGGATTTTTTTTTAGTAATAGAAAGACTTACAAAAAAAATTCCAAAAAGTTCTAAAATGTAACGTAATTACTAACGAAATTCTAAATTGGTTCTAAAGTCTGAAAAGCAGGGGGACACAGGACGGACACTGTTTTAAGCACAGGCAAATCAAGGGGCAACATTTCCCTTGGTTTCCTTGCAGGAGATATAAAGCATTAATATATTATTAGTATTATTAGTATTATTATTATTAAATAAAATAGTCAAGGCTTGCTTCTCCAGAGCATGTATTAGAATTAAATAATAAATTCTAATAGTAAGAATGTAGTAGCAAGGGTGATAGTGACCTGGAGGGTATGAGGAACGTGCTCTTGGTAAGCTAGAACAGGGCTGTCCAACTGGCCTGGAGTCGGGTTATATCTTGGCAGGAAAGGGCCGCCCGCACGGCAGCCCTTTCCCCGCTAAGATATAAGCCGACAAGCAGCCTGGTCGGGTTATATCTTCGCAGGAAAGGGCCGCCATCGGCAGCCCTTTCCCTCGCTAAGATATAAGCTGACCCAAGCCTGGGTTGGGTTATATCTTCGCAGGAAAGGGCCGCCCTTGCGGCAGCCCTTTCCCGCTAAGATATAAAGCTGACCCAAGCCTGGGTCAGGTTATATCTTCACAGGAAAGGGGCTGCCCGCAGCGCAGCCCTTTCCCCGCTAAGATATGTCGACCCAAGCCTGGGCTGGGTTATTTCTTAGCGGGGAAGGGCCACCGACATGGCAGCCCTTTTCCAGGCTCCTTTCCCTGCAGTTTAAAGCTTTTTCCTGAGTCCTCCAGCCGCCCTAGGACTTCCGGTTTCGATCTCTCTATGGTTCTGGCTGGTTTTCTCTTCCTGGAGGCAAGGCCTTTCAGTTAAAGTAGGCCTCGAGCATGGAAAGGCCCCATCTGACTGTGAGTAATGTCTGGGATTTTGATTTTGAGGGGGTAATAGGGAGCCTTCTGAAATATTTAGAATTCTAATGAAATTTTTGGGCCCAGGGGTTCGAAAAGAAAGTCCACTTCCGGGATTGGCCTTGCGATCCGTAAAAGCTCAAAAGTCCCATTACATACAATCACTTACGACTTCTTTTAATTTCGTTACTTTTTTTCTCATGCCTACAATATACTGTAGTTGGAAGTACAGATCCCTGTATCCAGGGCAGAATCTTTTTTTAAAATAAATATTTTTATTGGTTTTGTGTGGTTTTGTGATACAAATAATAACAGTTTAAGAGAAAAAAATATAAACATAAAAACATGGCGTAGACAACAAAAAATATATAGAAGTGATATGGGTGGATGTGGGAGGGGGAATAGGGGGGATGGGGAAGAGACAAAAGAAAACAGAAAGAAAAGACAAAAGCAAAAAACATTTAGGTGACTTCCACTCTCCTCTTTTGTGGGTTTAAATTATTCATGTATCTTGATGTGTTTCTCCCACCGATTTATCTGCAAATAATTCCTTTTACCTTGCATTTAGTACAAAAAGTATTCCATATATAATACAGTATCGTTAGGTTAACATTTATCATTTAAAAATGTTTTTTTTTCCATATAATCGTTCAGTAAACTCAGTCTGTTTCTTTTCTTGTATTTCCAGTATTTCTACTCAGAAGAAAAGTTAATCTGTCCATATTCTTAAAATCATGGACTTTCTCTAGCCATTGGTCAATTGTCGGAATAATATCAGTTTTCCAATATCTTGCGAAAACCATGCGTGAGGCTGTCGACATATACCAAAAAGTTTGTCTTCATTCATTTCTAAATTTAATTCTTTATCCAATAGACCTAAGAGATAATAGTCAGGTTTCAATGGGATTTTCCTTTTAAAATTTTTTTGTACTTCTTTGTGTATCTGTCTCCAGTAGATTGTTGTTTCTTTACAAGACCACCACATGTGGTAAAAACTGCCTTGTTCTGTGTGGCATTTCCAGCAATTTTTTGGTTGTTTTTATACATCTATATATATAAAAAGGGAGTGGTCATGCAACTCGGCTTATAGACATCAAAACTATAAGCCCCAGAAGCACCTACCACCCCCAACACATTTCACCATAACACGAGGTATGTCCAGGCCACAAAAAACCCGGCCCACATACCTCACAACCCCCGCAACAGAGCCCCCACAAAACGCCCATAAACACCTGCCTTAGCAGCGCATGGTTACTGCCAATGCCCTCCCCCACAACCCCAGCCCCTCGCCCACACCTCGCTAACCAGTTCGTCCCCGCTTCTTCTGCCACCTCCTCGCCGCCCTGGACCCAGCCCGTGCGCCCAGCCCCATGCCCACCTCCTCCTCCGCCTTCTCTACCTCCTTTGCCACCTCCCAGCAGCTCCCCGACCCGAACCGTGCGGCCAACGCCATGCCCGCATCCTCCGCCGCTTCCTCGCCCTCCTCCGCCGCCTCCTAGCTGGTTCCGGACCCGGCCTGCGCCACCGCCTCCTCGCTTTTCTCCGCCGCTTCCCAGAGGCTCCTACACCCGGCCCGCGCGGATTGAGGCAGCCACGGCGCCACCCACACGGCCCGGATCCGGAACCAGCAAGAAGGCGGCGGACAAGGCCGAGGCGGCGGCGGCGCGGCCCAGGTCCGGAACCAAGAAGGAGGCGGCAGAGAAGCCGAAGAGGCGCGCCGTGGTCCGGCTCCAAAACCAGCTGGGAGCCGGCGGAGGACACAGAGGAAGCGGCGGAGAGGCAGCCACGGCACCTCCTCGCGACCCGGGTCCAGAAACGCCTGGGAGACAGCGGAGGCGGCACCACGGACACAGGACTACACTTCCCAGAAGGCCCCACCGGTGCCGCCCCCCCTCCTCCTCCAACGCTCCCTCCCACCCGGCTTCCCTTGCCCCCACCCCCCTCCTCCTCCAACGCTCCCTCCCACCCCGACCGAAAGGAGAGAGAACAGGAAGGAGGGAGGGAGGAAAAGGAAAGAAGGAAAGAAAAAGGAAAGAAAAGAAATAAGTACAGATGCCTGGAAGAAGAATGGACACAAAGGAAGGAGAAAAGGAAAGATGGAGGGACAAAGAGGGGAAAGGGGGAAGGGAACAGAGAAGAAAGGAGGAAAGTTGGTAAACCAGAAGGACCAGTGGGAGTTGCACTCCAAAAACACATAGAGCAGCAAAAAGGGAAACAGAGAAAGGGAAAGAAAGAGGGGTAAAGGAAGGGAAGAGAAAGAGAAGGGAGAAAGGAAAGAGGGAAATAAAACAAAGAAAGAAAAAATATGAAGAGAGAAAAGAGAGAGAAAAAGAGAAAGAGGGGGGGGAAGGTTGGCCACAGCAACGCGTGGCGGGTTACGCTAGTTATACCTAATTTTTGTGGAGAGATGTACCACCTGTGGAACATCTTCATCCAGTTTTCCTGCATGTCTGTAGCGTAAGTGTATTTTATTTTCTTGGTCCAGGTTGTCTGCCACTCATGTAATTTTATTTGTCTTCCAATATTTTTAGCCCAGATTACCATGCAGTTTTTTATTTCTTCCATTTCAGTTTCCCAATCAATTAATTTATTGTATATTTTTGTAATGTTTTTTTTGTCATTTCTTAACAATTGTTCCCAAAAATCTGTTTCCACATTGAAACCTTTCTTCTTATCTTGATTATAAATATCTTTTTTTTGAGGTATTGGAACCAGGATAGATTTCCATGTAGTTGTTTTAACTCGTCTTGAGTTTTTAATTCCATGTTTCCTTTTACCTTTTTAAATAGCTCTTTATATGTTAGCCAGATATTTCCCCCTTGTATCCTCCTATGTTTCGCTTCCATGGGTGAAACCCAGAGCGGTGTCTTCGCATAAAAAATATGTCAAGTATTTCTTCCATACCTTTATTAGGGCTGACCTAATAAAGTGGTTCCCAAAGTTTTTCTCTATCTTGGTGGCCCCGCACCACATATAGGCATGCCAGCCGGTTCTTAAGTCGAACCCTTCTAAGGTCAGAAGATCGTTTTTCTGCAGGGAGATCAATCCTTTGCCCACATTAGAGCACAAGCTTCAAAGTAAGTTTTGAGGTCCGGTAGACCAAAACCCCTCTTTTTTTTTTTTTGTCTATCATTATCTTATGATTTATTCTCGGCCTTTTCCCTTCCCAGATAAATTTTGATAATTCCTTGTTCCATGTCCTGAATATCTTTTGATTTCTAATTATGGGTATGTTTTGAAATAGATATAACATTTTGGGGAGTATATTTGTTGTGATTGAGCAACCTGGATCTGTAGTTGCTCCAAGTAGTAACTCAGAAGAGGAGAGTTTGGAGGACATGACCTTGGAAGAGGGAGGTTTGGGCAGTCCTCCTGCAGCTGGGAGAAAGAGGGCTGCAAGTGATGAGCACTTGGAAGAGGCAGAGCATAGGAGGAAGATCCGACAAATACTTAGGGAGCCTACCAGTGATGGGACTTTTGAGGGGTTTGATGTGGAGTTACCCTCAGACGACAGTGATACGGAGCTGGACTCAGCGTTGGTACAGGATGTCCGGGATGTGGTAAACGCTGAGTCCAGTGAAAGTTCGTTTTTTGGGTTTTCTAGCGACCTAGATTGGCCTAGTGGGGATGTGGAACTGGACTGGGGCCCTTACGGAGCAGCAAAGGTGGAACACACCCAGGGCTGCAGTTGAGGGCACTAGGGCGGAGTTGGGTGTGAGTCTGATGACTCTGATGTGTAAGGGTATAACAGTAAGGCCTGGGGATTTGGGAATCTGTGGTCGGCCAAGGTGTTGCTGTGGGATTGTTGGGTCTTGAATCATGTATCTTGTGAGTTCCTGTCCTGGTCTTTGATTCCCAGCAAGCTGTGAGTATTTGTGGGCTATGTTCATGTTGAAGTTCTGGGAGAGTTGCCATGGCAGCTCTAGCTGATTTTTTTGTATGTTGGGGGTTGGGACTTTAATATATGTGCTTTTATGTTTAGTGTCTACCACGTCCTGTTTGAACATTCCTGTGTTGCTGTGAGTGTCTGGTATTGTATTAAGGGTGAAGGGGAGTTTGCTGTGGGTTGCGGGGGTTTTTCATGTGTTTATTTGTATACGCAGCTCTTGGAATGTGAAGCACTCTTCCTTTCCTTCTCTTGGACGGGTCGTCGCATTCCAGTCTGCCAGCCAAGTTCCAGTTCAAGACTGTTTATTGAAGATGGACGGCTTATCTGCGTTGCTTTGAGTTTCGGGAGTGGGTTATTTTGAAAACGCCGAACGAAGGCTACATTTCTGTTAAACAATAAACTGTATATTTTTCTACTAGCCTGGTTGGTCTTTTGCCATCTGTGGGAATCGTGACAATATTCATCTTTATTGCTGCTATCCTACCTAATAATGATAATTTTAGGTGTTTCCAATTATTTAGATCTTTTTTAATATTAGTCCATGTGTCCTCATAATTATTTTTAAGGAGTTGGGCATTTTTTGCTGTCAACCAAATCCCTAAGTATTTTATTTTTTTGCTTATTTTGTATCTTGATAGGGTTTGTAGTTTTTCTTGGGATGTTTGAGGCATATTTTTTGTTAACATTACCGTTTTTTCTCTATTTATTTTTAATCCTGCGATCTTGCCATATTCCTCTATTTTTTCCGTCCATATGTTTATGTTCTTTATTGGGTCTTCAATTATACATATGACGTCATCAGTGAACACCCTCGTTTTATATTCAAATTTATTTATTTTCAGTCCTACTACCTCTCTGTCTTCTCTTACCGCTTTCAGTAAAATTTCCAGAGCAAAAATATATATCAATGGGGATAGTGGGCATCCTTGGCGTGTACCTTTGTAATCTGGAGATCTTTCGTTTGATGGTCATTTATCTGTATCCTTGCTCTTTGGTCGGTATATATGGCATTGATTGCGTTTTTAAAATGGAAACCTATATCTATTTCTGACAGTAATACTTTAAAAAAGTCCCAATTCAAATTATCGAATGCCTTTTCTGCATCCAAGGAGAGCAGCGCCATTTCTTTCTGAATATTGGTATTATAATATTCTAGTACATCTATTATTATTCTTATGTTATCTTTTGTGCTTCTCCCTGGTAGGAAGCCCGCCTGCTCATCTCCTATCCATTTCATTAGGAATTTTTTGAATCTATTGGCCAAGATATTAGTAAATATTTTATAATCTACATTTAGTAGAGAGATCGGGCGAAAATTTTGGACCTCCGGACAATCAGAGCTTCCTTTTTTAATCATTATTATTATAGCTTCTGACCAAGTTTTTGGAGTTGTTTCCCCCTGCAGAATCCGGTTCATCAACCTCTTGAGGTATGATATTAGTTCCTCCATCATAGCCTTGTAAAAGGCGGCTGTAAAGCCATCTGGGCCCGGGGCCTTGCTTGAGTCTAGTTTTTTAAGTGCTTCTGTGATTTCCTCTTCTTCTATAGGCTGATTTAGCTCTTCCCTTTCCTCATCTGAGATTTTTCTATTTTTGTTGGTTGAGGTATTGATATATTGACTCTTTTGGTATTTGATCTTTTTTGTAAAGATCTTGGTAAAAGTTTAGGAATTCTTCTTGAATCTCCCTAGTATTAGTTATTATTTTATCATTCCTTTTGATTTTGGTAATTTGTTGACTGTTTCTTTTTTCTAATTCGTCTCGCTAGCCATTTACCTGCCAGTTATGCAAACTACGCGCCCGCATGGGGTGCCACATATTCAGGGGTGCATCTGGCTGCCCAATGCCCCTCCTCAGTCTCCGGTAACGCGGAAGCGGACCTGTCCGCACCAAATGCGCAAGCACGGGACCAGCTGGTCCCGTGCTTGCGCATTTGATGCAGTGCGGGCAGGCGGGCCGCCCTATGAGGCCGGAGACTGAGGAGGAGTGCCTGGCATCTGGAGGCAAAGGCCCCTCCTCAGTCTCCAGCCCCGTGGAAGGGGGCCTGCCAGCACTGCACCAAATGCGCACACGCAGAACCAGCTGGTTCCATGTGTGTGCATTTGGTGCGGCGTGGCGGTGAGTGAGCCATCCTACACGAGGCCGGAGATGAGCCTCCCGCAGCGCAAGCCGCCCCCCATGAGGCTGGAGACTGAGGAGAAGTGCCTGGCATCCGGAGGCAAAGGCCCTGCCCAACGCCCCTCCTCAGTCTCCAGCCCCATGGAAGGGGGCCTGCCCACACTGCATCAAATGCACACACACAGAACTAGCTGGTTACATGCGTGTGCATTAGGTGCGGCGCAGGCAGGCGGGCAACCCTACGCGAGCCACCCACATCGCGAGCTGCCCCCATGAGGCCGGAGACCGAGGAGGAGTGCCCGGCAGAAGGCCAGAACATGTGAATACCTTTAATTTTATTTTTATGTGTACCTTTTATTTTTCAGTGATGGGGGGGGGACACCACCCAAAATAATGTTCGCTTACCATTTAAAATTACCTTCATGCAGGCCTGCCTATATCACTGCTTCTTTTAAATTGACCCTAAAGCTTTGCAGTGCTTCTTGTCTTTTAAGAGCAGGCTTCTCAAATGGCCAGATATAATGTTCCCTTTGGACTCAGCCTTGTGAGTCATTGCTGCTGGCATAAAGAGTGGAGCAGATAGACATAGTCCAAAGCAGAGAGGGTAAGCTTTTAATCATATGATTCTGGCATAGCATCAATTAATCTGATATTATACATTTTGGGGAAAATTCTCCATGGGAAGTAGGGTTGCCATTTTTTGATATAAGAAATAAGGGACATTTACGGGATTTTTCATAAAAATAAGGGACACTTCATTAAAAACTTGAAACTCAAACATTAAGTAGAAATAGTTTTATTAACAGAATAAGATAATGATTGAAACTCACAAAAGAAACTGACTTACACCCTCTTAACAGTACATGGTATGTTTCTGCATGCTTTGTCATGCAGAAAAAACATTATTAGAACTACCTAATTTTCTCCATCTGTATTTAGTACTTGACTTTGCTGACTTTAAAAGTGCCCTGTCTAAACATTAAAATAAAATAAATTTTATAGGACAGTACATCTTCATGATTATTATGTCAATAGTTAATGGTATGGTATGGGATACACAGCATTGTATAGTATTGGGATGCACAGCTACGCTTATTTTAAGAGTAACTCTCAAGCAACCAGAAACGATCTTTATCCAACATGATCCAACATTCCTCTTGGGTAACGGTTAATTAGTCTACTGTACTTTGAAAAAGTCCTGTATCGCCACTTCCTTCCAACGGGGAAGCAGGCTGCCCTGCGAGTTGGAATCCCCGGGCAGGCATTGCCGTGGAAACCACAGCGCGCACCTTCCTCTGGTCAACCCCGCCCTGTCCTGCTAGTCAAGAATAAGGGACAGGGCCTGAAAATAAGGGACACAAATTTTAGGGCCGAAATAAGGGACGTCCCTTACAATAAGGGACATATGGGAACCCTAATGGGAAGAGTATGTGTGATGAGGTTTAAATCTAATTGATTCAGCTAGATCCACTGAGCCAATCAGGGCCTAGTAAGTCGGTAAGGTAAAGGTTATTATTATTATCATTAGATTTCATCATACCTGGCCTGGAATTCCAGGCTTCAGAGAAGAAGAGCTAGAAGCTCTGAATGTGAAAGAATCTCCTAGGACTATGGAAGGAAATCATAGTCTTTATATGTTTACATCTTCATGAAATACCAATTGGGGCAAATCTAATTATGAATGAATATTCACATTCAAAGGTCATGTCTACAATAGCTCCATAAAGATTGTAAATTGTCAAATAATATTATTGTTATTATCACACATAGAATACTGTACTCACGGGCCCCAGTCGTATATATACATTCAGTTCATTTCCACAAGGTAAATTTCAATCCACAATTTCATAAAGAATCAGGTCCGGAGGCAGGCAAATTCCAATCACAAGTTCATGAAAATCATCCAAAGTTCATTACATAACGTGCATATTGCAAAGAAACATAAGTTCATAGTAGAAGTCCCAAAGACATCAACAAAACGTGCATATTATGAGCGAAGTCGCATCAAGTGGAGCCAAACATAATTTCATCCAAAGCCGGGTTGACGGAAGCATAAGAATTCTTTCTCTGTTTCGCACCAATAGGTGCTTTATCAAAACCAAGATAACAATATGGCTAGCGGGGCATCCACTGATCACAATCAAGTAGATAGTGAGGCACAGGCCACTATGTGTGATAATAACAATAATATTATTTGACAATTTGCAATCTTTGTGGTTATATACTTCTTGTTTAGTTTGGGTCCTTCACTTGGCTCTGTTAAGGTAATATCAGCGTCTGTTACACTAGCTCCATACCCTTGAATGGTTTCCCCCATGTTAAACAAATTTAGGGAATGCATTTCAGAGTGAATGCGGATAGCTAGCAAGTAGGCATGAGAAAAAAGTTATGAAAATGATTCGTTTCGTAAGAAATTCGTAAGAAATGCTACTTTCGAGCGTTTCCGCACCTGGAACGCCAACCAGGAAGTGGACTTTCTTTTCGAACTTGGGGGGGGGCAGGATTTTCTTAAGTGGCGTTCTTAGGTCGTAAGGGGGGGGGGCACCCTCCTTCTCTCTCACCACCCTCCCGCCTCCCTTGCCAATATTATGACAAGGCAAGCCCTAAACTCGCTCCTTCTTTCGGCTGGAAGGAAGCCTGGAAAAATGTAAACAGAGAGGATTACTCAGAAGAAAATCTGCAAAGGAGGGCACTTTGGATGAAGGGCCCTCCTTTGTGGATTTACTTCTGAGTAAACCTCTGTTTACATTTTTCCAGGCTTCCCTGCCTCTCCTGCCTGCCAGGATCTAAAGCATCAAAGAGTATTGGGGTGAGAAACCAACCTAATGTATAATAGAATGAATGCTACTGTAAGTGCCTAATATTATAAGTAATTCAACTGGTCATACCTACATTCCATGCACATGCAATAATACAGCAGTAATAACAATAACAAGAGGTAAAATTCAAACCGAGTATTCTGACTGGTCCCTGCCTCATGCGGTGCAAACGGGCTCTTCTCTATTAGCCTGGGAAAAGCCAGCGTTTTCTGCTTGGGTGCACACACATACATATTCTTGGGGGGGATTTGCTGCTGAATCCGGGCTCATAGAGAAGATTCTGCAGCAAATCCCCCAAAGAATATGTATGTGTGTGTACCCAAGCAGAAAACGCTGGCTTTTCCCGGGCTCACAGAGAAGAGCCCGTTTGCACCGCATGAGACAGGGACCAGTCAGAATACTTCAGTTTGAATTTTAGCTCTTCTTATACCCATTGTTATTACTGCTGTATTATTGCATGTGCATAGAATGTAGGTATATGACCAGCCTGGGCAAACTTGGGCCCTCGCTCCTCGGGATCGGGTGAGAGAGGCAGCGAGGAGCGAGGGGGCTCCTCCTCCTTTTTTTTTGCTGCTTCCAAGAATATAATACCCCCTTCCCTCCCTCCTTCCTATTTGGAGAGTCCCATGTAGAATTCAGTGTGATTTATTCAAGTTTTGGCCTACAACTCCCAGAAATCCCAGCCAATTTACCAGCGGTTAGGCTTTCTGGGAGTGGTAGGCCAAAACCATCTGAATGCGCATGCGCTGGCATACGAATTACTAACGAATTTCGTTAGTAATTAAGTTACATTTTAGAACTTTTTGGAAATTTTTTTGTAAGTCTTCCTATTACTGATATAACCCCCCCATTAGATTAACGATTTGCTATTTTTGGGTTCTAAACCATGCCTAATAGCAAGCTCCAAAATGAACCTGTTTGCTGTCCACAGGGGCAAGCACTTCCATCCCATTTTCTCTGTTCTCAATAGCATAGGGAAATGGGGATATATCAGGACTGTGTTATTTCTATAGCCATGGCAGATAGCTTTGGAGAGCTCCTGGCTGTCACTAAGGGACGGGTGCTTCCAGACAGTCCCATAATCTGCTCGAAAGAGGGTTTTAAAACCCTCTTTAGCATGGATTCCAATCCCCACTCCCCCAAAAAACATGGGCATTCCCGAGGGGTGGGTAGTGGCTACATGACTTCCTGATTACAAATGGGATGGCATGCAGGCACCCCGAAGCCCCTCAAATTTACCCCTAAAAATAAAATAAAACTTACCTGGCTGCCATAACATTCCTCCTCATGTCAGGACGGCATGAGGAAATGATGCTCCAGGAGGGAGGAGGAGAAAAATCCCTTCTCCCCTCCCCCCCAGGCCCCAGGTGTATAATTTACTCATACCTGGAGGTAGGGTTGCCACTTTTTGATATAAGAAATAAGGGACATTTACGGGATTTTTCGCAAAAATAAGGGATGCTTCATAAAAACTTGAAGCTCAAACGTTAGCTAAAAATAGTTTTATTAACAGAATAAGATAATGATTGAAACTCACAAAAGAAACTGACTTACACCCTCTTAACAGCACATGGTATGTTTCTGCATGCTTTGTCATGCAGAAAAAACATTATTAGAACTACCTTATTTTCTCCATCTGTATTTAGTACTTGACTTTGCTGACTTTAAAATTGCACTGTCTAAACATTAAAATAAAATAAATTTTATAAGACAGTACATCTTCATGATTATTATGTCAATAGTTAATGGTATGGTATAGTATGGGATACACAGCATTGTATAGTATTGGGATGCACAGGTAGGCCTATTTTAAGAGTAACTCTCAAGCAACCAGAAACTATATCAAACATGATCTAACATTCACCTTGGGTAACGGTTAATTGAGTCTACTGTACCTTGAAAAAGTCCTGTATCGCCTCTTCCTTCCAACGGGGACGCAGGCGGGCACACACTCGCAAGCGCGCGACTGTCAGCCTGCCCTGCAGGCATTGTCGTGGAAGTTGCAGTGTGCGCCTTCCTCTGGTCAACCCCGCCCAGTCCTGTCCTGTTAGTCAATAATAAGGGACAGGGCCTGAAAAAACGGGACACAAATTTTAGGGCCAAAATAAGGGACGTCCCTTAGAATAAGGGACATATGGCAACCCTACCTGGAGGGCACAAGGAGAAACTTTATGGTGGCCAGTGAATCTTATTTTATTTTTAGGGGTAAATTTCGGATTGGGGGGGAGAAGTGGATGGCCTCTTGGTTTGGGCCCCAGAAGCTATGTGGATTGGGCCAGGGAATCATGTGAGGAGGTCCAATCCACACCTGGTAAGACCCTGATCTTACTATAAGATCCAGATCTTAACAGGTATTAAATAAATTCGGAACAAACGAGGGAAACCCTGGTTTGTTCTGGATTAATTCAACTTTACTGGAGGTGTTTGGATGCCTTTGGCAAAACTGAGAGAGGCCCCAGTTTTTGGGCCTGTCTGGATGGGCCCCATGTGTTTTTGTTGACACAACTGGGGGGGGGGGGGGTTGCATGGACACGTTTGTCACAATCAGGAACTCTCTGCAGAAACATTCTGGCCAGTTGCCTTGGCAAGGTGGATGGCAGGACAGGTAAGGGTGAAAGCCCAGCAGACCTTTTTGTCCTGTCTGGGACATCCAGAATCTGCCCTCTCCACTGCCACAGGCAGAGCGTTTGTCCTCTGGATGGGCTCCAGATTTTGGTGTAGGTGTACATGAACCCTGAATTAATCCACTTTAGTGGTAGTTTTCTGACAGCAGGCTATAGATTACACAAGGCTGACGTGATCATTTGTTGGTTTTTCAATAATTTACTTAGGCTATGTATTTTATTATTTCCTTTTCATGGTCACTGTGAATCGTACTTGTGGTATTAAGCGCCAGCGCAAGCAATGTCGGAACCTTCTGAAATACAAATGTCAATCATTAATAAGGCCCGCCCACCTCCCTTATAAATAGCCCGACACAGGCTGACCCCTCAGTTCTCTTTTTCCGCCGAGCAAGAAAGGAACCTTCAGAGACAGCTCGGAAGAAGTGAACTTCTATAGCTTTATCTTTGAATTAGGAATTAAACATCAAATATGTCTTCAACAAATTCTTTCAAGAAATGTACAAAATGCCCAAACATTTATCCAGATAATGATGGCCATGATATTTGTCTGATGTGCTTAGGTGAAGGGCACTTAACACAGACTTGTAAGATCTGTAGGGCTTTTACGCCTCAAACTAGAAAAAACAGAGAAAATAGACTTAAAGCAGCATTATATGAAGGAATTGTTTATTCACAAACTTCTCTAACTCAGTGTTTTTCAACCTTTTTTGAGCCGCGGCACACTTTTAACATTAAAAAAATCTGGGGGCACACCACCAACCAAAATGACACAAAATGACACTCTACCACAGTAAAGAATGGCTGGGGGGGGTGGCCTGCTGGGAACAGCTGCTGGGAGTGCCGAAGCTGGGGAGGGGGCGGAGCCAGGCTACCCCCGGCTTCACCTCTCCCAGCAGCTGCTCCAGCCTTGAGGGGGCAGTGCCAAGCCAGCGGTGCCAGAGCCAGCACAATGCTGGCTTGGCACTGTCCCCTCAAGGCTGGAGCAGCTGCTGGGAGTGCCAAAGCCGGGAGGGGCGGAGCCAGGCCGCGCCATGCCCCACCCCTCCTCCCAGCTTCAGCTCTCCTACAGGCCGTGCCATGCCCCGCCCCCTCCCCCCAGCTTCAGCTCTCCTACAGGCCGCGCCATGCCCTGCCCCTCCCACCAGCTTCAGCTCTCCTACAGGCCACGCCATGCCCCGCCCCTCCCCCCAGCTTCAGCTCTCCTACAGGCCGCGCCATGCCCCGCCCCTCCCCCCAGCTTCAGCTCTCTTACAGAGGAGGAGCATGAGCGGTGGATGGGCTTCAGTGGGCGGGGCTCCTCCTCCACGCGGCTTCAGCGAGCGAGGGGCATGAGTCATGGTGGGAGTCATGGTGGATTGGAGGCTGGCTGGGGAAATGGCTGAAGGAGGTGGCGCCCCGGTCCCTTCTTCTTTTTCTTCACCACTGCCCGGCCCTTCCTCCTCCCCCAAGCAGCAGGAGTTTGGCAGGAGGGGGGAGGAAGGGGGGCAGAGAGCTTTTCTCGCGGCACAGCAGGAGGTCCGTCACGACACACTAGTGTGCCACGGCACACTGGTTGAGAAAGACTGCTCTAACTCAAAAAAAATTAGAAAAAGTGACAATTGTGCCTAAAAAGAAGAAAAAGGGCAAAATGGTAAGCCCTGTGGACTTGATAATGGATAGCTTGGCTCATGGGCAGTTGGGACCGTTACAACCGTTGGAGGCAACAAGCCAGTGGCGTGCCCCAACTGTCATCTCAGTATCAGCTGAGACGCCTGTTCCTCCAATGGAACTTGAGGCAGCACGAGAGCCCTTGCTGCCGGTAAGGCAGGAGCAAGCAACAAGCCCGATACGGGCTAGAGGGGAGGAGGCAGTGCAGAGAGGCACAGCCGAGATCGAGGTGCCAAAAGCTCTATCTTTAGTAGAGCAAGGAGCATGGACTCCAAGAATGGGGGCGGAGCAAGATGCTCAGACGCCCGGCCCTCCTCCTCCTTCGGGCCCGTTTTCATTGGGGGTTCGCTCCCCGGCGAGGGAGGACTACGGAAGGAGTGAAGAGTGCTCCCTTTTGAGGGAGCGATCCCATGTAGAAAGGCACTCTCCGGGATCGGGGAGGAGCCTCCCGCTGACGCGCTCCACGGTATCGCAGCAGAGCGGATTGAGGGAGAATATCCGATCGGATGCGCGCTCCCCGAGATCAGGGCGCAGCCGATCGGGGACGCGCTCCCCAAGATCAGGGCACAGCTGATCGGGGACGCGCTCCCCGAGATCAGGGCACAGCCGATCGGGGACGCGCTCCCCGAGAGCAGAGCACCGCAACAACGGAGAAGGCCCTCTGCCTTGTCGAGGACACGGATGGCAAGCCAACACCTTGTCAGCTTGCCAGAACTTGATAGAAGCGCCACCCCAACCTCATCTCTCTCAGCTGCCAGTATTACTTCACGTGCTGCCCTTTGCCTTTCACACCAAGCCATTCGTCTTCTGCAATGACTTAATACACCCCAGCAGGACTCCTGATTCCCATCACTCCAATTTCCATCCCTTGTGAATCCCACAAAGGAATCACTACTAGTAGATTCTGCACAAACATCGCGTATCTGCTGCACCTTGGTCCAGTCCATGTCACTAGACCCCTCTTCCGAGCTCTGTGAACCCCCAACCCCATCTCCCATAGACTGCTCTTCAGCACCACACCCATCATCTTCAGAAAACTCCAAAAATGTATCATCATCAGAAGGCTCATTAAGTATTTGCCGGATTCTCTTCCTGTCCTGCTCCTCGTCTGACTCTTGCTCTCGAGTAGACCGCTTTGCGCTCCTGCCAACAGTCTCCTCTCTCTCAGACTGAACGACAACATATGGCAGTGTTTCTCAACCAGTGTGCCGTGGCACACTAGTGTGCCGTGAGCGATCATCAGGTGTGCCGCGAGAAAAGCTCTCTGCCCTTTCCTTCCCCCTCCTCCTGCCAAACTCCTGCTGCTTGGGGGAGGAGGAGGAAGGGCCAGGTGGCGGTGAAGAAAAGAAGGGACCGGGCGCCGCGCCTACTTCGGCCGTTTCCCCAACCAGCCTCCAATCCGCCATGACTCGCCCTTGCTTGTTGAAGCCGTGCAGAGGAGCCCTGCCTACTGAAGCCCGTCCACCGCTCATGCTCCTCCTCTGTGGGAGAGCTGAAGCCGGGGGGGAGGGGAGGCATGACACAGCCTGGCTCCGCTCCTTCCCCCCGGCTTCAGCACTCCCACAGCTTTGCCAGCCTTCAGGGGGCAGTGCCAAGCCAGCGGTGGCAGAGACAGCACAAGGCTGGCTTGGCACTGCCCTCTCAAAGCTGGCAAAGCTGTGGGAGAACTGAAGCCGGAAAGAGGGTTCAGGGCATGGTGCGGTCTGGCTCGCCTCTTCCCGGCTTCAGCGCTCCCACAGCTTCGCCAGCCTTGAGGGGCAGTGCCAAGCCAGCGGTGGCAGAGCCAGCACAATGCTGGCTTGGCACTGCCCCTCAAGGCTGGCGGTTATGGGAGAACTGAAGCTGGGGGAGGGGGTGGGGCATGGCTTCGCACTCCCAGCAGGTCACCACCCCAACTGTTCTTTACTGTGTTACAGTATCATTTTGTGACATTTTGGTTGGTGGTGTGCCCCCGGAATTTTTTAATGTTAAAAGTGTGCCACAGCTCTAAAAAGGTTGGGAAACACTGACATATGGTGACCCTAAGATGAACTTATTACAGTGTTTTTGGCAAGATTTCTTCAAAAGGGTTTGCCTTTGCCTTCCTCTGTGGCTGAGGAAATTTTGCCCAAGGTCACTTAGAGGGTTTCGATGACTTATAACAGAGCATATGATTGGCTAAATTTTATACCAATTTTAGCTGGGTCTAGCAATTGAATTTTGGGCACCAAAGAGAAAGCTGTAAGCAGCACTTTTGGACAATGCTTCCATGTTTCATCACAGAAGCAGTGAAAATATTTTGATTCCTGCTCATCCATGTTTTATCTCCTGGCTTAGAAGTAGGATGATTAAAAAACAAATAAAAGAGCAAGCTGCTCTTTTAGCAATGTAGTGCGAATTAAAATTATGGCAGATGTTTCGAAATTAAATACAGGCTTACAAGTAGATTCAGTAGGTATTGGCCTAAAAGGCTCTGTAATTCTGAAGAGCTGCATAAATTGAGCATGCATTTTGGAGTCATGCTTTTGGTCATCCTTAACTCAACACATTTTCATTTGCGATCAACACAAGGCCAAAAAACAAGTTCCTTGTTTTGTACAGATTAATATCAAGCTAAGTATTAAAACATTTAGTCATTGGATTTATTATCTCTGAAATAATGGAACATCATGGAGTTATTATTTATTTATTTATTTATTTATGGTATTTGTATTCTCACCCCCGCAGGGGGACTCACCATGGCTTACATTTGCAGCACTACAGGCCGCAACACCACAATCTATATATATAAAAAGAGAGTGGTCGTGGTACCCGGCAAATAGGCGCGAAAACTACATGTCCCACACACACAAAAAACCCCAAGGCCACTGATCCATACCCCTGGGTTCCTATAGGGCCCACAAAAACACCCCAAAACACAACGCAACCCCCTCAAAAACACCCCCGAAAAACAACATTTCCACGCATGCGCGAACGGCGGCGGACGCGGCAGCAGCTAAGACTCCGCGCAACTCCTCCTCCAACGCACCCCCCCACCCCACCTCCACGCGCCAACACATTGCCACCAACCCGGACACGCCACGCCTCTCACCCGCTGCCTGAACCCACCAGCAAGCCGCCGCCGCCGTGCCCCCTCCTCCGCAACGTCCAAACCGCTCTCAACCCGGGACACGCGCCTGCAACCTTGGCCGCCTTCTCTACCGCCTCCTTACTCCTTCCTCACCGGCTGCCATCCCTCCGCCGCCTCACAGAGGGAGACCCGCAGCCGCTCTCCGCCGCATCGGTCGCTTCTGGGGCTCTCCGGGAAGCCACACTGAAAAAAACCCCAAAACTACAAAAAACATGGCGGCCAAACCGCTTCCGGTCCGCCGAAAAGGCTCCGACGGAAGTCAATCCGTCAGGAAAAGGGTCCGCCGGAAACTGACGCCAAAAATGCAGACCGGAGGTCCCGCCCCTCCTGGCCCGAAGTGCCGCCAGGAAAGATGGCGGCCGCCATGGAGCACCGGCTACCATACGGAGACCTCCTGGGTACTCCGAGAAGCTTCCGCGCCCCTGAGCCTGCCCTCCGGAGGACGGAGGGTGAAGAAGGATGAGGCGTGGGGACGCTGCCCTTCGCCGCTACTGCCCTCCGGATGGCAGAGGGTGAGGAGGAAAGGACCGGGGTCGCTACTGCCACCTTCTTTTCCCCTCCTCAGCCCCCTTCTTTTCCTCCATCAGCCTCAGGACCTTTCCTTCTCCCTCAGCCTACGGCCCCAACCCCCCACGCCAGCCCCAGGCTCCTTCTCTTCTCCCCTCACCCTCAGCCCCCTTCTTTTCCTCTCTCAGCCTCAGACCCCTTCTTCCCCCCCCCCTCATGTGTATGTACACATGCACACACATATACAGTACCATACACACGTATACATATATAAACATACATACACATATATACATATACACACACATATATACACTACATACACACATATACACATGCACACACCCACCAAGACCATAAGTAGCATCATTTCAAACCCTTACATACTCAGACTTTCCCGCATCTCCTAAATAGGGCACAGCAACGCGTGCCGGGTTCAGCTAGTACAATATAAAAATACACCATATAATCAATGTCATTAAAAAGCATTAAAAACATTTTTAAAAACCATTACATTAAAAACCACTACATACAACAATAATTAATTAAAGCCATCAAGCGGAACACCTTATCAGTCCAGTCAGGTCCAAAGTGTAAAACCAGTCAAATCCAAAGGTACAATTTACATCTGCTGCCCAAAGGCCTGGTCCCAGAACCATGACTTCAGCTTTTTTCTAAAAGCGAGGAGAGATGGAGTCGAGCTTATTTCGTTTGGGAGTGCGTTCCATAGGCGAGGGGCCACTGCCGAGAAGGCCCTGTCTCTCGACTCCACCAACCGCATTTGCGATGCTGGCGGGAGCGAGAGCAGGGCCTCCCCAGATGATCTTAGACTGTGAGATGGGGCATAGAGGCAAATGCGTTTGGACAAGTAAGCTGGGCCAGAACCGTATAGAGCAGGCCTGGGCAAACTTTGGCCCTCCAGGTGTTTTGGACTACAACTCCGACAATTCCGAATTGTGGGAATTGTAGTCCAAAACACCTGGAGGGCCAAAGTTTGCCCAGGCCTGGTATAGAGCTTTATAGGTCAATACCAGCACTTTGAATTGGGCTCGGAGATGGACAGGCAACCAGTGGAGCTGACACAGCAGGGGGGTGGTATGCTCCCTGTATGATGCCCCAGTTAGCATTCTGGCTGCCGCTTGTTGGAATAACTGCAGTTTCCGAATCGTTTTCAAAGGCAGCCCCACGTAGAGTGTGTTACAGTAATCTATTCGGGATGTAACCAGAGCGTGGACCACCATGGCCAAGTCAGACTTCCCAAGGTACAGACACAGCTGGCGCACAAGTCTTAACTGTGCAAAAGCTCCCCCGGCCACCGCCGAGACCTGGGGTTCCAGGCTCAGCGATGAGTCCAGGATCACTCCCAGACTGCAAACCTGCACCTTCAGGGGGAGTGTAACCTCATCCAACATAGGCTGTAACCCTATGCCCTGTTCGGCCTTTTGACTGACCGGAGGACCTCTGTCTTGTCTGGATTTAATTTCAATTTGCTAGCCCTTATCCAGTCCGAAACAGCGGCCAAGCACCAGTTCAAGGTCTAGACAGCCTCCTTGGTGACAGGTGGGAAGGAGTGACAGATCTGGACGTCATCTGCATACAGATAACATCTTACTCCGAAGCTCCGGATGATCTCCCCAACGGCTTCATGTAGATGTTAAATAACATCGGGGACAGTACTGAACCCTGAGGGACTCCACAAGATAAGTGGTTGTGGGATCCAACAGGTGTCTCCCCAT
Organism: Anolis apletophallus; assembly: GCA_030556195.1. NCBI lineage: Eukaryota > Metazoa > Chordata > Lepidosauria > Squamata > Anolidae > Anolis > Anolis apletophallus. Next base: position 7,890,085 of record JARBWK010000007.1, on the reverse strand, counting down.
AACACCCTCTGGGACCGACCCTCCAGGAATGATTCGAGCCATTGGAGTTATGCCTCCTTCCTGGTTACATTACTAAAATGTTTCATTCATATTCTATGTAGCATTCATTATTCAAACTGTAGCTTTGTGCTGTGATATGAAACAATATTGTGTCTGATGACAAAAATAAAAATAGCCTTGAATATCTTATTGTTTAATAGGAGTGTTGGTAGGCGAAGGATTCATTTAATTTATGTTTTAACATATGGGTACTAGGCATGAGAAAAAAGTTATGAAAATTAAATGAAATCGGAAGGGATTCGTATGTAATGGGACTTTCTAGTTTATACGCATCGCCGCGGCGATCCCGGAAGTACCCTTTCTTTTACGACACTTTGCGGCGCCATTTTTTTATCTGGTGCGTAAGTGTCGTAAGGACGTCGGATGGCTTCTTTGCCCTTACTCGACGTGGTTTCTGATTGGCTAATGGAGACCAGGTGGCACCATAAAACCACCTTCTTTCCTTTAGCCAATCAGTGAGCGAGGGCCTCCTCCTCCTCTCCCGCCTATGGCAGGGCAGCGAGAGAGGAGGATGCCCCCGTGCCCTCGCTGCCTCTCTCTAGCCCCGATCCATGGATCCATGGATCGAAGCTAGAGAGAGACAGCGAGGGGCGCGGGGGCATCTTCCTCCTCTCTCGCCGCCTCCCTCCTTTCCTGCCAATAAACCGAGTATTGGCAAGGAAAGGAGGGGGAAGGAATCGCCTCCTCCTTCCCTCTTTCCCTTGCCAATACTCCGATTTATTGGCAAGAAAAGGAGGGGAAGGAGGAGGCGATTCCTCTCCCTCCTCCTTTCCTTGCTCATCCCACGCTTTACAAGCGCGTTGATGACTAAAAAGGCCAATCTGAGATAGGCAAGTTCGGTTGCAGAAAGCACAGCAGAAATTCCAAAATCATAAGCAAATGCATTAAGCCTTGATGCGCTTTTAGATCCTGGCAGGGAGGAGGGGCAGGGAGGGCCCCGTCTGCTCCTCCTCCTCTGCCAGGATCTAAAGCGCACCAGCAGCAATGCTTTTAGATCCTGGCAGAGGAGGAGGAGCAGACGGGCCCCTCCCTGCCCCTCCTGCCTGCCAGGATCTAAAGCGTGCCAAGCCTTGAAGAGGCTTCATGACTGGCCAACTTCAGCCCTCCAGGTGTTTTGGACTTCAACTCTCACCATTCCTCACAGCCTCAGGCCTCTTACTTTTCCCCTCAGCCTGGGCAAACTTGGGCCCTCACTCCTTCAGGATTGGGCGAGAGAGAGAGAGGCAGCGAGGAGCGAGGGGGGGCTCCTCCTTTTTTTGCTGCTTCCAAGAATAGAATACCCCCTCCCTCCCTTTCCCTCCCTCCCCTCCCTCCTTCAGTTTACCAGCTGTTTGGATTTCTGGGAGTTGTAGGCCAAAACCATCTGGAATGCGCATGCGCTGGCATACGAACTACTAACGAATTTCGTTAGTAATTACGTTACATTTTAGAAATTTTTGGAATTTTTTTGTAAGTCTTTCTATTAGTAATCAACCCCCCCCCCCCTTAGATTTTTGAATCCCTATTTTTGGGTTCTAAACCATGCCTAATGGGTACCTATTTTGACATCTTCAAATCAAAAGGTATCCCAAAACATTTCTCCATATTTTGTAATAAGGTGGTACAGTTTTTAAAAGTGTGTAGATATGTGTATAGCAGGGGAAATTCATATAAAAAGCCATGCATTAATAACATAGGGGAAAGGAGTAATTATTAAGAAAAGTGTTGGCGCAATAATATGGAAAATTTATTTGTACAATCAATATGAATTAACTTTAATTTTGTATATGGACAGTTCATGATCTGTGCCACATCTGCTCATGATCTTGTTTGTGCAGAAAAGATGGAGCTCTTCATTGTGTTCTTTGAAATTATGTATATAGAAGTTCCATATGTGCCATTAGGTAGCATCCATATATACCAGCATTTATTTAGCTCCTTGAAGGATGTTTTCAATGAGCAAATCATTGGCCTCACAAAAGTAAGTCAGTTGCTGTCCTACCAAGAAGAGTAAATTTTATTTAGCAGTGAGTAGTGAGAAGGGTTAGAGCTCACAACTTCTGAGGATGCTTGCCATATATGCAGGTCCTACTAAGAAGAGTAAATTTTATTCAGCAGTGAGTAGTGAGAAGGGTTAGACCTCACAACCTCTGAGGATCCTTGCCATATATGTAGGTCCTACTAAGAAGAATAAATTTTATTTAGCAGTGAGTAGTGAGAAGAGTTAGACCTCACAACCTCTGAGGATGTTTGCCATATACTGTATGCAGGTCCTACCAAGAAGAGTAAATTTTATTTAGCTGTGAGTAGTGAGAAGGGTTAGACCTCACAACCTCAGAGGAGGCTTGCCATATATGCAGGTCCTACTAAGAAGAGTAAATTTTATTCAGCAGTGAGTAGTGAGAAGGGTTAGACCTCACAACCTCTGAGGATGCTTGCCATATATGCAGGTCCTACCAAGAAAAGTAAATTTTATTTAGCAGTGAGTAGTGAGAAGGGTTAGAGCTCACAACCTCTGAGGATGCTTGCCATATATGCAGGTCCTACCAAGAAGAATAAATTTTATTTAGCAGTGAGTAGTGAGAAGGCTTAGACCTCACAACCTCTGAGGATGCTTGCCATATATGCAGGTCCTACCAAGAAGAATAAATTTTATTTAGCAGTGAGTAGTGAGAAGGGTTAGAGCTCACAACCTCTGAGGATGTTTGCCATATACTGTATGCAGGTCCTACCAAGAAGAGTAAATTTTATTTAGCAGTGAGTAGTGAGAAGGGTTAGATCTCACAACCTCTGAGGATGCTTGCCATATATGCAGGTCCTACTAAGTAAAGTAAATTTTATTTAGCAGTGAGTAGTGAGAAGGGTTAGAGCTCACAACCTCAGAGGATGCTTGCCATATATGCAGGTCCTACCAAGAAGAGTAATTTTATTTAGCAGTGAGTAGTGAGAGTTAGACCTCACAACCTCTGAGAATGCTTGCCATATATACCGGTCCTACCAAGAAGAGTAAATTTTATTTAGCAGTGAGTAGTGAGAAGGGTTAGACCTCACAACCTCAGAGGAGGCTTGCCATATATGCAGGTCCTACCAAGAAAAGTAAATTTTATTTAGCTGTGAGTAGTGAGAAGGGTTAGACCTCACAACCTCAGAGGAGGCTTGCCATATATGCAGGTCCTACCAAGAAGAATAAATTTTATTTAGCAGTGAGTAGTGAGAAGGGTTAGACCTCACAACCTCAGAGGAGGCTTGCCATATATGCAGGTCCTACCAAGAAAAGTAAATTTTATTTAGCTGTGAGTAGTGAGAAGGGTTAGACCTCACAACCTCAGAGGAGGCTTGCCATATATGCAGGTCCTACCAAGAAAAGTAAATTTTATTTAGCAGTGAGTAGTGAGAAGGGTTAGACCTCACAACCTCTGAGGATGCCTGCCATATACTGTATGCAGGTCCTACCAAGAAGAGTAAATGTTATTTAGCAGTGAGTAGTGAGAAGGGTTAGACCTCACAACCTCTGAGGATGCTTGCCATATACTGTATGCAGGTCCTACCAAGAAGAATAAATTTTATTTAGCTGTGAGTAGTGAGAAGGGTTAGACCTCACAACCTCTGAGGATGTTTGCCATATACTGTATGCAGGTCCTACCAAGAAGAATAAATTTTATTTAGCTGTGAGTAGTGAGAAGGGTTAGACCTCACAACCTCTGAGGATGCTTGCCATATACTGTATGCAGGTCCTACCAAGAAGAATAAATTTTATTTAGCAGTGAGTAGTGAGAAGGGTTAGACCTCACAACCTCTGAGGATGCCTGCCATATACTGTATGCAGGTCCTACCAAGAAGAGTAAATGTTATTTAGCAGTGAGTAGTGAGAAGGGTTAGACCTCACAACCTCTGAGGATGCCTGCCATATACTGTATGCAGGTCCTACCAAGAAGAATAAATTTTATTTAGCTGTGAGTAGTGAGAAGGGTTAGACCTCACAACCTCTGAGGATGTTTGCCATATACTGTATGCAGGTCCTACCAAGAAGAGTAAATGTTATTTAGCAGTGAGTAGTGAGAAGGGTTAGACCTCACAACCTCTGAGGATGCTTGCCATATATGCAGGTCCTACCAAGAAGAATAAATTTTATTTAGCAGTGAGTAGTGAGAAGGGTTAGACCTCACAACCTCTGAGGATGCTTGCCATATATGTAGGTCCTACCAAGAAAAGTAAATTTTATTTAGCAGTGAGTAGTGAGAAGGGTTATATCTCACAACCTCAGAGGAGGCTTGCCATATATGCAGGTCCTACCAAGAAAAGTAAATTTTATTTAGCAGTGAGTAGTGAGAAGGGTTAGACCTCACAACCTCTGAGGATGCTTGCCATATATGCAGGTCTTACCAAGAAAAGTAAATTTTATTTAGCAGTGAGTAGTGAGAAGGGTTAGACCTCACAACCTCTGAGGATGCTTGCCATATATGCAGGTCTTACCAAGAAAAGTAAATTTTATTTAGCAGTGAGTAGTGAGAAGGGTTAGACCTCACAACCTCTGAGGATCCTTGCCATATATGTAGGTCCTACTAAGAAGAATAAATTTTATTTAGCTGTGAGTAGTGAGAAGGGTTAGACCTCACAACCTCTGAGGATGTTTGCCATATACTGTATGCAGGTCCTACCAAGAAGAGTAAATTTTATTTAGCTGTGAGTAGTGAGAAGGGTTAGACCTCACAACCTCAGAGGAGGGTTGCCATATGCAGGTCCTACCAAGAAGAGTAAATTTTATTTAGCAGTGAGTAGTGAGAAGGGTTAGACCTCACAACCTCAGAGGAGGCTTGCCATATATGCAGGTCCTACCAAGTAAAGTAAATTTTATTTAGCAGTGAGTAGTGAGAAGGGTTAGACCTCATAACCTCAGAGGAGGCTTGCCATATATGCAGGTCCTACCAAGAAAAGTAAATTTTATTTAGCTGTGAGTAGTGAGAAGGGTTAGACCTCACAACCTCAGAGGAGGCTTGTCATATATGTAGGTGAAAATGTCAGGAGAGAATGCTTCTAGAACATGGCCATATAGCCTGAAAAACCTATAGCAATTCAAGGGTTAGAACTGTTTGTGGGATGACTCAATGAGGAAGGAAAGTGATGAACCCGCCACTCTTCCGGGAAAGCCCTCCTCTCGCCCTTGCCAGTCTCACAGACTCATCTGGTGGGCATAAGGGAGAGGGCCTTCTCCTCTGTGGCCCCCTGACTCTGGAACTCCCTGCCTGGAGAGATTAGGAAAGCCCCCACTCTGGAAATCTTTAAAAAGTGCCTTAAAACTTGGCTTTTCCGCGGTGCCTTCGGAGAGTAGACATTTAGCTTGATATTCTCGCTCTCCTCAATGCTCTGCTTCAGAGTCCATTAATCCCCCCATGTTTACATGTGTTCTCCTTTACAAAGAATGCTACCTCGTTTATCTCACCTGAGTTTTTAACATTTCATATTCGTACATACGGCCCGCCTTGTCATGTGTGATTTTAGATATTGTTTGTATACTGTTCTTTTACTTAGATATATGTAGTTTACTGTGTTAGTTGTTGATGTATTGATTCTGTTTTTATTGTAATTTGTTGTTTGGGCTTGGCCCCATGTGAACTGCCCCGAGTCCCCATAGGGGAAATGGTGGTGGGTTATAAAGAAAGTTTATTATTATAATTATATTTACATAATAATAATCTTTATTTATACCCCGCCACCATCTCCCCGATGGGGACTCAAGGCAGCTCACACGAGGCCAAGCCCAAACAACAGATTACAATAAAATAAAAGCAAAACATCAACTATAACACAATAAAAATACTTACCATATTTTTCGCACCATAAGACGCAGTTTTTTCCTCCCAAAGTAGGAAGAAAAATCAGCTGTGTCTTATGGAGCGAATACACTAACATGGAGGGGGGGAGGCGCTGGAGCAGAGGGGGCCGGCGATGCACTTACGCTATATTCGCGCCCCCGGCGGCTCCCGGTGGCTCCCTGCGCATGCCCAGACTCTCGCGGCCATGTCGTCGCAGCCAGCCGGCAGCGTGGAGGAACGGGGGCGGGCTCGCCGCTCACGGACCCGAGGAGGAGGGGGGAGGCCACGAGGGCGGCCCCCGGCGGCAGCGGCAGCCCCGTGGCAGCAGCAGCAGCAGCAGCGGAAGGGCCGAAGCCAGAGGTGCATCTTCGTGACGTCACGAAGATGCGCCTCTGAGGAGGAAAGGGGAGGCGGCCGCGGCTGTAAGGAGGCCCGAAAGAGAGCCGCAGGGAGGAAGGGAAGGAGGAAGAGTTCCCTCCCTCCGGCCTCTTTTCCGGGCGTTCTTACAGCGCGGTTGCTCTTTCCTTCCCCTCGGCAGAGGCGCGACGAAGTGACGTCAGGAAGATGCGCCTCTGAGGAGGAGGGCCTCGCCGGCTGCGCGCTTACAGCGCGCTTATAGCGTAAGTACATCGCTGGCCCCCCTCTGCTCCAGCGCCTCCCCCTCCATGTTAGTGTCTCCCCCTCCATATTAGTGTAGCCAGCCCCCAAATTTTTTTCCAATTTTCCTCCCCAAAAATCAAGGTGCATCTTATCAGCAGGTGCGCCTTATGGTGCGAAAAATACGGTATTTATATAAATAAAAGAACAATATACAAATAGATATCTAAAATCACAAATGACAAGGCGCAAATATAAAATGTTAAAAACTCAGGGTGAGATTTTTGATATCAGAGAATGCCAATTATAAATTAAAAACACAAGAAGAATTAAACCAGCTATCCAAAGAAATAACCTGGCTACAATACTATCAAATCAAAGCAATGTATGAAAAGGACAAAAAATCTGGTTTTGATGAGAAAGAGGATTTCTGGGATAAAATAATAACTTCAGGGGAAAAAAACAATAACAAAACTATATAGTAAACTTTTAGAATGGGCAACAGAAACGGAAACCATAAAAAACTGCATGGTGAAATGGGCTAGAAATATAGGGAGACCAATCAGGTTAAACGAGTGGCAAATAATTTGGTCTAAGAAACTTAAGTACACATATGCGGCAGACTTAAAAGAAAACTGGATGAAAATATTTCACCGTTGGTACATGACACCTAAAAAATAAGCATAATGTACAAAAACAATTCTGCAAGATGTTGGAAGTGCCACAAACATACAGGAAGCTATTTTCACATGTGGTGGACTTGCCCCAAGGCAATATCATTCTGGAGAATGATCCATAAAGAAACACAAATTATTTTGAATTTTAAAAAATCCATTAAAACCAGAGTATTTTTTGTTAGGAATTATAGAGAAAGACATTATCTATTATATAAATGGGTTCACGTCATGTGATGTATACCTCAAACAAAGAAACCATACAACGCAGAAAAACAATACTTGCCAACAGAAATAGGCCTCAAGCAAGGTATGTTTGTAGCAAAGAAACTTTCCCCCCAAAACCTAAAAGGCCCCCAAAACAACGAGTAAAAATAAAACTACATTTCCCAGTATCCTCCGGGGCAGCCAACGACTCACCAAGCCTCTACATTCTGAACAACATGATTGGCTGCCAATAAGGGCAGATTTGCATAACTGCTGTAACCATAGCAACTCTGGCAAGAGCCATCCAAGGCTAGGATAGAATGCTGAGAGATTTCAGTTGGTGTTTGAGGGTTAAACTGCCAAAACCAAACTCTGAGGGAGCAATTCTCCAGCAAATACCTACCCACACAACACAACACAACTTCCAATCACAACCCATCCCACCAACCTTACGGGACCCCGTACACACAACACCTACAAACACCACAAACTAAAACCATTCCTTCCTTCCACACAGACATAAACTGACCCAAAAGACAAGCCATGCCTTATAAAAATAACAGCATCGGACGACACACTCACAACGCTACATACATCAAACAAAAAAGGGCAGAACAAACGCCAGAACAGAAACACACTGCGCAGCAGAGACACAGACAGCAGGTCACTGCACGACGCACAGCTGAGAACCAAATGCAAAGAACTGCACGACAAGAAGAAGGGCGCAGCCAGGAACAACAAAGACGCAGAAATCCAACACAACAGCAGCGCGCAAGGAGCGCAGAAACACGACGTCGCAACACAGAAAACAAACTTCAAAAACACCACAACCAATTCCACCGCCTAGCCTTCAGATACAACGCTGCAGAAGACTACAGCATGGCGCCAGAGGCCGACATTGGCACCCTAACGCACATCTGCACACACTGCAAAGCCCTGAAATACACAGCAGAAACACCAGGAATGTGCTGCCTAGCCGGTAAAGTCTCTCTACCACCACTTGCCACTCCTCCACAACCACTACAGACTTTGCTGAGTGGACACACTCCAGAATCAAAACATTTCCTCCGCTATATAAGACAATACAACTCATGCTTCCAGATGACATCATTTGGAGCACACATAGAAAGTGCGCAATTCATGCCTACATGACCCCACCAAGACCGTAAGTAACATCATTTCCAACCCTTACATCTCGCATCTCCTAAATAGGGCACAGCAACGCGTGCCGGGTACAGCTAGTTGTGGATAAAAATGAAGATAAACTGTTTTTCTATATGTCAACAGCAGCAAGAATAACATATGCCAGATTATGGAAAGCAGATAAGGTATCAGAGAAAGGAGAATGGCTGGAAAAAATCTAAGACATAAAGGACATGGACAAATTGACATTCTATTTAAAGAAGAATACTCCAAATTCTAGACATCAGACGGACTGGACACGGATTGACACATACTATGACGAAAAATACAAAGAAAACTAAGCATACTAACTAAAGAATAAGGATGAACTAATAATCTACCTCCACGAAGGGATTGGAAGTCACATTGTACATATTTTTCCCTCACTAATCTATAACCTTTCCTCTATATTCTATTCCCCCCTATATCTTTTCTTCTACCCTCTTTGTAATTATAATTTAAAGCCTTCTTTATGTCACACTCCCTTTCCCTTCCCCGTTACCAGTAGTTATAATTCAAATAAGTGTAACTCATTCGTTTTCTATTCCACCCTTTCCCCATTGTAACAAAAGTCCATACAAAATTCAATAAACATATTCTTTAAAAAAAAACAACTCAGGGTGAGGTAAACGGGGTAGCATTCTTTGTAAAGGAGAGTACATATATTTATTTATTTGTCACGTTTCTGTACCGCCCCTCTCAGCCCGAAGGCGACTCGGGACAGTTTCAACAGGCAGTCTCTGCCCCCAATACAACACAGCAACAAGGCAACCCCCCCAAAACCATATAATAAAAATTAACCATTAAAAACATACAATTGCAGTCTCAGCGTCATGTTGAAATCAGTTTCCATCGCATCATCGTCATTCCATACATCTGATTAAGCCTTATATTTCATCAGCAAATGCCTGCTCAAATAGCCAGGTCTTGACCTTCCTTCGAAATGTCAGGAGGGAGGGGGCCGATCTGATGTCATTAGGAAGGGCGTTCCAAAGCCGAGGAGCCACCACTGAGAAGTCCCTGTCTCTCGTCCCCGCCAGTCGCGCCAGCGAAAAAGGCGGGACCGAGAGCAGGGCCTCTCCAGATGATCTTAAACACCTCGATGGTTCATAGGGAGAGATGCGTTCGGACAGGTAAGTTGGACCCAAACCGTTTAGGGCTTTAAAGGCTAAAATGTAACACAAACAGGGGAGTGCCAATATACAAACACAACAAGGACCACAGGTCCGTAATAAGTTCAAATAATAAGTTCCCCAATGGGGTTACCGTATATAGGAATTCAGAGTCCAATCTCAGTGTCCATAAATCAAATGTCTTTTATCGTCCACGTGCCGGACAAATACAGTCCATACATTCCAAATGAAAGTTCACAATGCTGGCCGTTCCATGTAAATAAGGTACAGTATCATCAAATCATCCTTCCAACAAGCCGTGTTGGGGAACACATGTTGTAACACTCCTGGCAGTCAATTAATAATTCCAAGTGATATACGCGATACAAGCAGCAGGGGTGATGCAAATACACAGTTGGGTGTACACAGCCGACGAGGCACATTAGCAGAGAACTCCAATCTCTCGTTTCGACCCGGCGAATGGGTCTTTTTCAAGGCTCGGTGTTGTCCCACAACTGGTTCCCACAGTAGCGTGCCCAAACGGCAGTCAATATTCTGTAACATAACATCATATAATCAATTTAAATCCCTTTATAAGGTGGGCCTCTAGGAGGTCCTTAAGGCAACTCTAAACACATTAACAAGGAAAAGATCATATTGTGGGAACCAGTTGTGGGACAACACCGAGCCTTGAAAAAGACCCATTCGCCGGGTCGAAACGAGAGATTGGAGTTCTCTGCTAATGTGCCTCGTCGGCTGTGTACACCTAACTGTGTATTTGCATCACCCCTGCTGCTTGTATCGCGTATATCGCTTGGAATGATTAATTGACTGCCAGGAGTGTTACAACATGTGTTCCCCAACACGGCTTGTTGGAAGGATGATTTGATGATACTGTACCTTATTTACACGGAACTGCCAGCATTGTGAACTTTCATTTGGAATGTATGGACTGTATTTGTCCGGCACGTGGACGATAAAAGACATTTGATTTATGGACACTGAGATTGGACTCTGAATTCCTATATACGGTAACTCCTTTCTTTAAAGGCTAAAGCCAGCACTTTGACTTGTGCCCGGTAGCAAACTGGCAGCCAGTGGAGCTGGCACAACAGGGGAGTTGTACGCTCTCTGAATGCCGCTTCTGTTATCAACCTGGCTGCTGTCCGTTGGACTAGTTGCAGCTTCTGAACAGTCTTCAAAGGCAACCCTACATAGAGAGCATTGCAGTAATCTATACGGGATGTAACCAGAGCGTGGACCACCATGGCCAAGTCAGACTTCCCAAGCTGGCGCACAAGTTTTAGCTGTGCAAATGCTCCCCTGGTCACCGCCGAAACCTGGGGTTCCAGGCTCAGGCCCATATATAAACATGGGGGGGGGGGGTGGGCTCCAAAAACGGAACATTGAGGAGAGCAATGGTAAAAAGTTAAATGACTACTCATATGTAGTCATAATACGCATAGGTAGTTTGCCTCTGTGAAATGAGCTTCTCTTGGAACAGAAAAATGGTTTCAAAGTATGCTAGTCTTCCATTTGGGTACTTGGGCAAGTTTTTGATCTTTCAGCTTCATCAGAGGCCCTTTCACATTGCGACTACTTTAACAGCCATTTTGTGGTCCGTGTCCCCAAAATTACAATGTGCCTATAGCTTCCAAAAATTAGAGATCCATATAAAGCATAGAACCCATTCCTTTTTTGGAATGGGATGAAATTTTCACAGGTCCACAGTTGTAAACAGCCATTGGCACTTTAATGGGTATTGGTATGTATGAGAGGGATACCTTGTTGGTCTTAACATTTGAAACGTACCAATCTGTGACATCAGGTCAAGTAAACAAAACTCAGACCAATGGAACCAAGCCTGGGCATTTAACAAGACTTAGCCTCACAATAATACAGAAACAGATGGAGCAATTAAAAAGGAAAGAAAGAAAAAAACAAAAATGAGTAGGGTATGAGAAACAGGATCAGGTTTAGAGGTTAATGGAGATGATATGAAAGGACAAGGAAGTGAAAGAATCGGGAAGAGTTTTTATTGAAAGCTGGGGTTTTAAAGTCAAAGACCTATTGCATAAAGCAGGGCTGTCCAACTGGCGGGCCCCAGACCGTATACGGCCCCCATCCCCTTCCCCATGGCCCCCTACCCTCCTGCAAGATATCTGCCTTTTAAGATTTAAAAAAAATTGTAAAAATTTTTTTTGGAATATTTTTTTGGAATATTTTTTGGAATATTTTTTATTTATTTTTTTCGCGGCGGAAGGGGGGTGAGGGGTGGGGCAGGGAGGAGGAGCAGGCTCTCTTCCTCCTCCTCCTACTTCCCTCCCTCCCCCCTCTCTCCCCCTCCCTCCTTCTTTCTCTCTTTCCCCCTTTCATTCCTTCCCCCTCCACCACCTGAAGGAAAGAGGGAAGGAGAGAGAGTGCACGAGTGAGAGGGGCGTGGCCAGAGCAAAAAGGGGCGGGGCTGAGTTCGAGCACGGGGGTGCTCACCCATTCCCTTTCCGGCTTCCTCCTCTCCTGAGGCTTCGTGCCAAGTTTGGTCCTGATCCATCATTATTTGAGTCCTCAGTGCTCTCTGGATGGAGGAGAACTACAACTCCCAAACTCAAGGTTCAGTACTTTCTTTTGCTCTCATGAGAGTTTAGGTTTGATTCAACATGGCTGAGGAATGCTTTGATTGCGTTTTCCCCTTATGGTAGAAGGAGATTGGAGGTAGGACTGGATGGCCCTTGGAGGTCTCCTATTCTAGGAACCCATTGTAATTAATATTATTATTATTATCATCATCAGAGGCTGAATGGTCATCTGTGAGGAATGCTTTGATTGTATTTTCCCCCTATGGAAGTTGTAGGTTTGACTTGATGGGCCTGGATGGCCCTTGGAGGTCTCCTACTCCAGGAACCTGTTGTTGTTGTTATTATTATTATTATTATTAGCAGAGGCAGAATGAATATTATGCCTTATCATTCAGGGTTATAGGCCTGTGTGGAAGGGCCCTGGCTTCTTATTTGACTTCCTTTCCACACATCTGAATAAAATCCCATGTTATTTGCTTTAAACCAGATTATATGAGTGTGGACTCCGATAATCCAGTTCAAAAGCAGGTATTCTGGGTTATACGGCTGTGTGGAAGGGCCCTGAATCCACACTGCAATATAATCCAGTTCAAAGCAGGTTTTGTGGGGTTTCCTGCCTGGATATTCTGAGTTATATGGCTGTGTGAAGGGCCCTGAGTCCACACTGCAATATAATCCAGTTCAAAGCAGGGACTGGGACTTGAGCCTGGGATTTTGGTGTTCATCTCTATCTCCAAGTCAAAGCCCCGGTGTCCTCCACAGACACCTCCAAGGCGGGGAGAGGGCGGAGCCGGGGAGGGGCCGGGGCAGGGGTGGAGCCAGGGAAAGGGCAGAGCCTGGGCAGAGCCGGGGAGGGGGCAGAGCTGGGGTGGAGCCGGGGTGGGGGCGCAGCTGGGGGCGGAGGCAGACCCTTCGGCCCCCCAGGTCATCAGTAACTGGAATTCCGGCCACAGGTCCGGTAGAAGTTGGACAGCCCTGGCATAAAGTCTTGCTGGGAAAAATCTCAAAAAGTGAGGCTATTCATAAAAAATAACTTTTTTACTCTGTGGCATTACATAGGCACAATTGGTCTAATTAGTGAATTTGCTGTCATTGAAAAGTTCTCCGGTTCTCTAATTGGAAGTTTTAGCCACATGAGATTTTCAGAATGAACAATATGTGATGACAGTCTTTCAATTTCCTAACACTTACTAAATAGTTGCATCCAACACCCCCCGACAGTCTATTTACTGTTCCAGATTTGAAACATTCCATTAGAATACATCAGAGGCTCTCTTGTGTTCAATTTTAGCTCACAAGCAATGCGCTTCTTTTCTCTAGATTGTGCAGCATGGGCTCAAGCCAGCTGAGGTTCTGAGTACAATACGAACAATATATGCTGCTGGCTTTCCAGTATTTGATGGGCAAGAATGATTATTTTTGGTATATGCAACTGTTCCATAAATTATCGCATACATCTGTTCCATTTTGGGCATAATATAGAGCCCAATAGGTTGGAAAGAATTTAAAAGGCACACAGCAAAAATCATATTTTTTTCATGTTCACGATGAAAAAAATAGTTGCTTGCCCACCCCAAATAAAGAAACCACACAACATTTTCTTGGGTTCAAATTAGGCAAATCTTTTATTTAATTGTTACCTATTTAACGTTCCTTAACTTAACTCAAGGGGTGTCAGGAATATGGTGTATCCAAGCCAGGTAACCTCCCTACCCAGCTTAATATAAGTAATTTACGGATCTAAACACCTGGATTGCCTGATTATCCAACCTGGCAACCCTTTAGGGAAATGAGTGAGAGGGTCTATTCTCAAGTTGGCTGAGATCAGCCTCTTCCCATTCCAGGGCCATTTAACGTTACCTCACCCATCAATCTTGAACTTTATTATTATTATTATTATTATTTGGCAGTTTACTTCCGCTCTTCTCAACCCGGAGGGGACTCAGAGGGGCTTCCAAAGGCACAATTCAATGCCCTCATAACAACACAGTATAAAAACAGTATAAAGCCCTCAAACATTGACACTAAAATACATTAAAAATACAATTACATTCATACAGCCTATGTATTCACTACCTATGTAAAATAATGTTCTGTCCGTAAAAGCATTGAGCCCTATTCACCAGCTTTCCATTAAAACTAGTCTAAAGTGCTGTCCTGTGCTACTATGCAAATGCCTGGTCCCACATCCAAGCCTTCACTTTTTTTCCTAAATGTCAGGAGGGATGGAATTGATCGTATGTCACTAGGCAGCGCATTCCACAGACGAGGCCACCACCGAGAAGGCCCTCTCCCCCGTCCCACCAGCCGCACCTGAGAAGCCGACGGGAGCGAGAGCAGGCCTCCCGGATGATCTTAAAGTACGAGGTGGGACGAGCGGCAGATGCGTTCGGACAAATAAGCTGGGCCAGAACCGTATAGAGCTTTAAAGGTCAAAACCAGCACTTTGAATTGAGCTCGGAATTGACCGGTGCAGCCAGTGGAGCTGACACAACAGGGGGTGGTATGCTCCCGGAAGATAGTGATACTGGACTGGAAGAGCGGGCCGTTCTCATAACAGGCGCAGGGACATAGAGGAGGGCAGGAGGAGCTGGCATCTGTCCCTAGACCGTCGCCGTTCGGAAAGTAGAGACTGGAGACGCCGGGCCCTAGATCGTCGGGGTTCCCGGCCGAGGGATTAAGAACGGCCCCGTGGGAACTGATCTTCAGTTCTCCGGCCACGTCTGATCTGAAGGGCGTGAAGCGGAGTGAATCCTGGAGCCTAGCTTGGCTCGCCTTAGACCAAGACCTTGCCTTGATTCCGATTCGCATTGGTGCGGATCCCTTGCTACGTTCCGGATTGAATCCGGGAGCCTTGCCAAGCTTTTTACCACGTTTGCCTTTGAATCTACCTTTTGGAACTTTGCTTACTTTACTGAACTGCAGCTTCGTGCTGATTGCTTTATTCTATGAACTTTTTAAAGTGAATTGCTTTTTTGGATTTGTTTTACTCAATAAACATAGTTAGCCTTTACTACGTCTCCGTGTGTGTGTTAAAGGGGCAGTTCTAAGTCGGTGATTGTGACATCACCGTTGGTACATGACACCTAAAAAATAAGCATAATGTACAAAAACAATTCTGCAAGATGTTGGAAGTGCCACAAACATACAGGAAGCTATTTTCACATGTGGTGGACTTGCCCCAAGGCAATATCATTCTGGAGAATGATCCATAAAGAAACACAAATTATTTTGAATTAAAAAATTCCATTAAAACCAGAGTATTTTTTGTTAGACATTATTGTGGATAAAAATGAAGATAAACTGTTTTTCTATATGTCAACAGCAGCAAGAATAACATATGCCAGATTATGGAAAGCAGATAAGGTACCAGACAGGCATGTAGCCAGGGGGGGGCTAAGGGGGCTTCAGCCCCCCGAAATTCTCAGGGTGGTCCGCGAGAAGGCCTTACTGGTACATTATTTAAACTGTTATGTTTATTCATATCATGATCTGATCACCATGCTCATTATATCCCACATTAATGGGGCTATTGGGATAACAATACAAAAGGTTTGCTAGGGTAGACCCTCTTTCACCCAGTCTCAGCCCCCCCAGACCAAACTCAGCCCCCCCAACCAAAATCCTGGCTACGGCCCTGGTACCAGAGAAAGGAGAATGGCTGGAAAAAATCTAAGACATAAAGGACATGGACAAATTGACATTCTATTTAAAGAAGAATACTCCAAATTCTAGACATCAGACGGACTGGACACGGATTGACACATACTATGACGAAAAATACAAAGAAAACTAAGCATACTAAAGAATAAGGATGAACTAATAATCTACCTCCACGAAGGGATTGGAAGTCACATTGTACATATTTTTCCCTCACTAATCTATAACCTTTCCTCTATATTCTATTCCCCCCTATATCTTTTTCTTCTACCCTCTTTGTAATTATAATTTAAAGCCTTCTTTATGTCACACTCCCCTTTCCCCTTCCCCGTTACCAGTAGTTATAATTCAAATAAGTGTAACTCATTCGTTTTCTATTCCACCCTTTCCCCATTGTAACAAAAGTCCAGACAAAATTCAATAAGCATATTCTTTAAAAAAAAAAACAACTCAGGGTGAGATAAACGGGGTAGCATTCTTTGTAAAGGAGAGTACATATATTTATTTATTTGTCACGTTTCTATACCGCCCCTCTCAGCCCGAAGGTGACTCGGGACAGTTTCAACAGGCAGTCTCTGCCCCCAATACAACACAGGCAACCCCCCCAAAACCATATAATAAAAAATTAACAATTAAAAACATACAATTGCAGTCTCAGCGTCATGTTGAAATCAGTTTCCATCGCATCATCATCATTCCATACATCTGATTAAGCCTTATATTTCATCAGCAAATGCCTACTCAAATAGCCAGGTCTTGACCTTCCTGCGAAATGTCAGGAGGGAGGGGGCCGATCTGATGTCATTAGGAAGGGCGTTCCAAAGCTGAGGAGCCACCACTGAGAAGTCCCTGTCTCTCGTCCCCACCAGTCGCGCCTGCGAAAAAGGCAGGACCGAGAGCAGGGCCTCTCCAGATGATCTTAAACATCTCGATGGTTCATAGGGAGAGATGCGTTCGGACAGGTAAGTTGGACCCAAACCGTTTAGGGCTTTAAAGGCTAAAGCCAGCACTTTGAATTGTGCCCGGTAGCAAACTGGCAGCCAGTGGAGCCGGCGCAACAGAGGAGTTGTACGCTCTCTGAATGCCGCTTCTGTTATCAACCTGGCTGCTGTCCGTTGGACTAGTTGCAGCTTCCGAACAGTCTTCAAAGGCAACCCTACATAGAGAGCATTGCAGTAATCTATATGGGATGTAACCAGAGAACATAAGAACATAAGAACATAAGAAGAGCCATGCTGAATCGGACCTCAGCCCATCTAGTCCAGCATTCTGTATCACACAGTGGCCCACCAGTTGTACACGGGGATCTCGAGCAGAAGGGAGGGCAAAACCCTGACCTGCTCCCGACCCCCCACAACCAGTACCCAGGGACATCCTGCCTACCTCAACCAACTCCAAGGTGGCACTTGAATGTCCTTTTCAGTAACTACCGATACACTTGGTATCCATGAATCTGTCTAATCCTGCCTTGAAGTTGTTCAGGCTGACAGCTGTCACAACCTCTTCTGGAAGTGAGTTCCATAATATTTCTCTTTATTAGTCCCTTTATTAGTCCTAATTATTTCCCTTTATTAGTCCTAATTTTCCCTTTATTAGTCCTAATTTCCCTTTATTAGTCCTAATATTTCCCTTTATTAGTCCTAATTTTCCTACCTTGGAGCTTCAGGGAGTGCCCTCTAGTCCTAGTGTTTTGTGACAAAGAAAATAATTTTTCTTTATTCACCTTTTCTATCCCATGCATGATTTTATACACTTCGATCAAGTCACCTCTTAAACGCCGTCTTTCAAGGCTGAAAAGACCAAGGCGTTGCAACCTGGTTTCATAAGGGAGCCGCTCCATCCCTTGGATCATTCTTGTTGCCCTTTTCTGAAGAGCGTGGACCACCATGGCCAAGTCAGACTTCCCAAGATGGCGCACAAGTTTTAGCTGTGCAAATGCTCCCCTGGTCACCGCCGAAACCTGGGTAGTAAGGGGGGGGGGCACCCTCCTTCTCTCTCACCACCCTCCCGCCTCCCTTGCCAATAAGTATTATGGCAAGGCAAGCCCTAAACTCGCTCCTTCTTTCGGCTGGAAGCCTGGAAAAAATGTAAACAGAGAGGTTTACTCAGAAGTAAATCTGCAAAGGAGGGCACTTTGGATGAAGTGCCTGTCAGATTATTGCATTTTGAATAGCAATTCATGAGTCAGCACAAGATGTATTTTCTGCAGTGTGACATGTTTGACACCAGATGGCGCTGTCTCAGGACTGATAAATGGAATCTTGGGGATTTGTCAGTTAAGAAGTGACAGTTGGGATCTGACAGTTGGGAATTGTCCGTTGAAGAGGACAGTTGGGATTAAATATCTGTGAGGAAAGGATGTTTAGAAAGGTAGTTCTGATTGCTGTTGTTTTTCCATGCTTAGCATGTTATTGTTAAATACAATTCAATACAAAGTTATATTTTTACCTTGTGAATTGAATGAGAGTGTCATTATTCACACGAACAGAGACTGGAGTTTATTGGGCCGATGGGGAATTAAACTTCTATATTTCTGTTGCCTATTCCGCTGTGGCATAAATACTCGACGCCGAAGAGTGCCTTCCTTTGTGGATTTACTTCTGAGGAAACCTCTTTGTTTACATTTTTCCAGGCTTCCCTGCCTCTCCTGCCTGCCAGGATCTAAAGCATCAAAGAGTATTGGGGTGAGAAACCAACCTAATGTATAATAGAATGAATGCTACTGTAAGTGCCTAATATTATAAGTAATCCAACTGGTCATATACCTACATTCCATGCACATGCAATAATACAGCAGTAATAACAATGGGTATAAGAAGAGGTAAAATTCAAACCGAGTATTCTGACTGTGCTCCTCCTCAAACTGCAAAAGGCTCTTCTCTGAGCCCGGGAAAAGGCAAAACCCGGGCACAGCGTTTGCTGCCTGGGTGCACACACATACATATTCTTTGGGGGATTTGCTGCAGAATCTTCTCTATGAGCCCGGATTCTGCAGCAAATCCCCCCAAAGAATATGTGTGTGTGCACCCAGGCAGCAAACGCTGTGCCCGGGTTTTGCCTTTCCGGGCTCAGAGAGAAGAGCTTTTGCAGTTTGCACCCTTGAGGAGGGAGCACAGTCAGAATACTTCGGTTTGAATTTTACCTCTTTTTATACCATTGTTATTACTGCTGTATTATTGCATGTGCATGGAATGTAGGTATGACCAGTTGGATTACTTATAATATTAGGCACTTACAGTAGCATTCATTCTATTATACATTAGGTTGGTTTCTCACCCCAATACTCTTTGATGCTTTAGATCCTGGCAGGGCAGGAGGAGTGGACGGCTCTCCCTGCCCCTTCTGCCTGCCAGGATCTAAAGCCTTGAAGAGGCTTCATGAGGGGCCAACTTCAGCCCTCCAGGTGTTTTGGACTTCAACTCCCACCATTCCTCACAGCCTCAGGCCTCTTCCTTTTCCTTTCAGCCTGGGCAAACTTGGGCCCTCGCTCCCTCAGGATCGGGGTGAGAGAGAGGCAGCAAGGAGTGAGGGGGGGCTCCTCCTCCTTTTTTGCTGCTTCCAAGAATAGAATACCCCCCTCCCTCCCTCCTTCCTATTTGGAGAGTCCCATCTAGAATTCAGTGTGATTTATTCAAGTTTTGGCCTACAACTCCCAGAAATCCCAGCCAATTTACCAGCGGTTAGGATTTCTGGGAGTTGTAAACCAAACCATCTGGAATGCGCATGCGCTGGCATACGAACTACTAACGAATTTCGTTAGTAATTAAGTTACATTTTAGAACTTTTGGAAAATTTTTGTAAGTCTTTCTTTTACTAATAAAAAAATCCCCCATGTGATTTTAGAATCGCGATTTTTGGGTTCGAAACCATGCCTAGTAGTTTGCCTCTGTGAAATGAGCTTCTCTTGGAACAGAAAAAATGGTTTCAAAGTATGCTAGTCTTCCATTTGGGTACTTGGGCAAGTTTTTGATCTTTCAGCTTCATCAGAGGCCCTTTCACATTGCGACTACTTTAACAGCCATTTTGTGGTCCCTGTCCCCAAAATTACAATGTGCCTATAGCTTCCAAAAATTAGAGATCCATATAAAGCATAGAACCCATTCCTTTTTTGGAATGGGATGAAATTTTCACAGGTCCACAGTTGTAAACAGCCATTGGCACTTTAATGGGTATTGGTATGTATGAGAGGGATACCTTGTTGGTCTTAACATTTGAAATGTACCAATCTGTGACATCAGGTCAAGTAAACAAAACTCAGACCAATGGAACCAAGCCTGGGCATTTAACAAGACTTAGCCTCACAATAATACGAAAACAGATGGAGCAATTAAAAAGGAAAGAAAGAAAAAAAAATGAGTAGGGTATGAGAAACAGGATCAGGTTTAGAGGTTAATGGAGATGATATGAAAGGACAAGGAAGTGAAAGAATCGGGAAGAGTTTTTATTGAAAGCTGGGGTTTTAAAGTCAAAGACCTATTGCATAAAGTCTTGCTGGGAAAAAACTCAAAAAGTGAGGCTATTCATAAAAAATAACTTTTTTACTCTGTGGCATTACATAGGGCACAATTGGTCTAATTAGTGAATTTGCTGTCATTGAAAAGTTCTCCCGGTTTTCTCTAATTGGAAGTTTTAGCCACATGAGATTTTCAGAATGAACAATATGTCATCACAGTCTTTCAATTTCCTAACACTTACTAAATAGTTGCATCCACCACCCCCCCCCCGACAGTCTCTTTACTGTTCCAGATTTGATACAGTCCATTAGAATACATCAGAGGCCCTCTTGTGTTCAATTTTAGCTCACAAGCAATGCTCTTCTTTTCTCTAGATTGTGCAGCATGGGCTCAAGCCAGCTGAGGTTCTGAGTACAATACGAACAATATATGCTGCTGGCTTTCCAGTATTTGATGGGCAAGAATGATTATTTTTGGTATATGCAACTGTTCCATAAATTATCGCATACATCTGTTCCATTTCGGGCATAATATAGAGCCCAATAGGTTGGAAAGAATTTAAAGGCACACAGCAAAATCATATTTTTTTTCATGTTCACGATGAAAAAAAATAGTTGCTTGCCCACCCCCGAAATAAAGAAACCACACAACATTTTCTTGGGTTCAAATTGGGCAACTTTTATTTAATTGTTACCTATTTAACGTTCCTTAACTTAACTCAAGGGGTGTCAGGAATATGGTGTATCCAAGCCAGGTAACCTCCCTACCCAGCTTAATATAAGTAATTTACGGACGAAACACCTGGATTGCCTGATTATCCAACCCGGGCAACCCTTTAGGGGAAATGAGTGAGAGGTCTATTCTCAAGTTATTGAGATCAGCCTCTTCCCATTCCAGGGCCATTTAACGTTACCTCACCCATCAACTTGAACTTTATTATTATTATTATTATTTCGGCAGTTTACCCCGCTCTTCTCAACCCCCGGAGGGGGACTCAGAGGGGCTTCCAAAGGCACAATTCGATGCCCTCATAACAACACAGTATAAAAACAGTATAAAAGCCCTCAAACATTGACACTAAAATACATTTACATTCATACAGCCTATGTATTCACTAGGCATGATAACAAATCAAAAAATGGCGATTCTAAAATCAAATGGGGGGGGGATTTTTTTTATTAGTATATCAAAGACTTACAAAAAAATTCCCAAAAAATTTCAGAAATGTAACTTAAGTACTAACGAAATTAGTAATTCGTATGCCAGAGCATGCGCATTCCAGATGGTTTTGGCCTACAACTCCCAGAAATCCTAACAGCTGGTAAATTGGCTGGGATTTCTGGGAGTTGTAAACCAAAACTTGAATAAACCACACTGAATTCTAGATGGGACTCTCCAAATAGGAAGGAGGGAGGGAAGGAGGAAGGGAGGGAGGGGGTATTTTATTCTTGGAAGCAGCAAAAGAAAAGGAGGAGGAGCCCCCCCTCGGTCCTCGCTGACCCTCTCTCTCCCCGATCCTGAGGGAGCGAGGGCCCAAGTTTGCCCAGGCTGAGAGAGAAAAGGAAGAGGCCTGAGGCTGTGAGGAGTGGTGGGAGTTGAAGTCCAAAACACGTACCTGGAGGGCTGAAGCTGGCCCCTGCGATGGGGCATGGCAGAGCAACGAGGAAGAGAAGCATCTGAGAGAGCGCAGGGAGTGAGAGGAGGAGAAGCGCGCGCGCGTGTGTGTGTGTGTGAAGCAGGCCCCTGCAATGGGGCATGGCAGCAGAGCAACGGGGAAGAGAAGGAGGGGGGGGGGAAGCCTGGAGAGAGAGGAGGAGAAGCGCGCGCGTGTGTGTGTGAAGCAGGCCCCTGCGATGGAGCATGGCAGCAGAGCAACAGGGAAGAGAAGGAGGGGGGGGAAAGCCTGGAGGACTACACTTTCCAGAATGCATTGCCTAGCCTACCTAGCAGCAGCGTCACTTCCAGTTCCTCATAGAAATGCGGGAAAAAGAAGAAGCTGAATGAAGGCGGGAAGGAAATGAGGGGGAGAAGACAGGGAGAAGTGAGTAGTACAATAATTAATTAATTAATACTTAAGAATTTCTTACGACCATAACGCAAATTGTTGGCCTCAAGGACCGTAAAAGGAAGTCTACTTCCGGGATCGCGGCAGCGATACGTAAAACCTCAAAAGTCCCATTACATACGAATCTCTTACGAATCCTTTTAATTTCCGTTTCATTTTTCTCATGCCTAGTATTCACCTATGTAAAATAATGTTCTGTCTGTAAAAGCATTGAGCCCTATTCACCAGCTTTCCATTAAAAACTAGTCTAAAGTGCTGTCCTGTGCTACTATGCAAATGCCTGGTCCCACATCCAAGCCTTCACTTTTTTTCCTAAATGTCAGGAGGGATGGAATTGATCGTATGTCACTAGGCAGCGCATTACACAGATGAGGAGCCACCACCGAGAAGGCCCTCTCCCTCGTCCCCACCAGCCGCACCTGAGAAGCCGACGGGAGCGAGAGCAGGGCCTCCCCGGATGATCTTAAAGTACGAGGTGGGACGTAGCGGCAGATGCGTTTGGACAAATAAGCTGGGCCAGAACCATATAGAGCTTTAAAGGTCAAAACCAGCACTTTGAATTGAGCTCGAATGGACCGGCAGCCAGTGGAGCTGACACAACAGGGGGTGGTATGCTCCCTGTATGTAGCTCCAGTTAGTAGTCTGGCTGCTGCCCGTTGGACTAGTTGTAACTTCCGAACTGTCTTCAAAGGCAGCCCCACGTAGAGCGCGTTGCAGTAATCTGTTCGGGATGTGACCAGAGCGTGGACGACCGTAGCCAGATCAGACTTCCCAAGGTACGGGCGCAACTGGCGCACGAGTCTTAACTGTGCAAAAGCTCCCCCGGCCACCGCTGAGACCTGGGGCTCCAGGCTCAGCGATGAATCCAGGATCACTCCCAAGCTGCGAACCTGCGTCTTCAGGGGGAGTGTAACCCCATCCAACACAGGCTGTAACCCTATGCCCTGTTCTGCCTTTCGACTGACCAGGAGGACCTCTGTCTTGTCTGGATTAAGTTTCAATTTGCTAGCCCTCATTCAGTCCGACACAGCGGCCAAGCACCGGTTCAAGGTCTGGACAGCCTCCTTGGTGACAGGTGGGAAGGAGTGACAGATCTGGACGTCATCTGCGTACAGATAACACCTTACTCCGAAACTCCGGATGGTGAATGTTTAACTTAATGGCCTTCACCCCTGAAGGGGGTGCCTGAGGCGCACACCAACTATGGCGTGCACTTCAACTCTGCCAACTCCTTGTTGAACCAAGGAGATGGTCTAGTTCGGCTACTTAAGAGGGAACGCTCCGGAGCGATCGTGTCTATTGCCCTAGTCAACTCACTATTCCAACAAGAGACCAGAGCATCGACAGAATCACCAATGCCTAATATGAGGCTATCTTCAGTTTTTAAAATACTGCAATATTTTGGTACTGGCGACAGTTGTATGGTTAACCGTAATCAAATCTAAGTGCCTCTAAACAGGCTTCTTGTTCGGAGAATACATATCTACTTTTAGCACACGGTGAAAAGGATTCTACCTTTAACAATAGGATTGTGCATGATTTTGTTTTTGTGTACCAGATTCAAATATTTTGGAGGATTCAGTTGCCTAATGCATGATAATGACCTTGGTGCAGGGCAGGCAAAGCCTTAAATGGAGCAGATCACAGCAGACAGATATTTTTGTCTAATGGGGGCTAATAATGGGACGAATGGGGTTGGGGTTGACTCTGACTGAGGTGGGCAGGTGACAGCCTCACTAATCAGGGCAGGGAGTTGTGGATCCTCCTTTGCTTCCCCCAGCAAGCTCCTCCATCCCTTTCTGAAGGCGCTCCCTGTGCCTACTTGAGGCAAATGGAAACTCACTTTCCCAGCAGCACTTGAAAGAGCATAGCACTCCTTCCTGAATCATGATGTGAGTTGGGCTTTCTCTCTCTATAAGTTTCTCACTTTCTTTTTCAGCCAATCAGAGTCCTGGTTGACTGTGTGCGTCCATTCTCCTCCTCTCTTGTTGTTGTAGTTGAGCAAACTGAGCCTGTAGTTGCTACAGGTAGTAACTGGGCGGAGGATACTGTGTTGGACATGTCACTGGAAGAGGGAGGTTTAGGCGGACTGACTGCAGCTGGGAGGAAAAGGGCTGCAAGTGCTGAGAGTTTGGAAGAGGCAGAGCACAGGAGAAAGGTCCGACAAATACTTAGGGAGCCTACCAGTGATGATACTTTTGAGGGTTTGACGTAGAGAGTTCCCTCAGAAGAGAGTGATACCGAGCTGGACTCAGCACTGGTGCAAGATGTCAGGGATGTGATAAATGCTGAGTCCAGCGAAAGCTCCTTTTTTGGCTTTTTGAGTGACCCTGCTTGGCCTAGTGGGGATGTTGAATCGGACTGGGGTCCTTTAACTGCTCAGCAAAGGTGGGAAGATTGGAGGAACACACCCAGTGATGCAGCTGAGGGGAATGGGGCAGAGTTGGGTGGGGAGTCTGATGACTCTGATTTGTAAGGGTATTAAAGTAAGGCCTGGGGATTTGGGACTCTGCGGTCGGCCAAGGTGTTGCTGGTGGGTTGCTGGTTCCTGTATCTGGTGCTCTTGTTTCTTGTGTCGTAGTTCCTGATTCCCAGCAAGCTGTGAGTATTGGGCTGTTTTCCATTTTGGGTTCTGGGGGAGCTGCCATGGCAGCTCTAGCTGACAATGTTGTATGTTGGGGGTTTGGGGTTTTAATGTATGTTTTTATGTTTAGTGACTACCGCGTTTCGTTTGGTCTTTTCCTGTGTTGCTGTGAGTGCCTGTCTCTTATTTTGGTATTGTATATGGGTGGAGGGGGGGAGTTGCTGTGGGATGCGGGGGCTTTGATGTGTTTGTTTGTATACTTAGCTCCTGGAATTGGAGAAGCACTCTTCCTTTCCTTCTCGGACGGGTCTTCGCATCACAACAGACTTCGAGCCGGAATAAAGCCAAGGACTTCAAAAGACGGACGTCTTCCCTGTTTTTCGTTTATAGGCTTTTTTGGGTGTGGGTTCCTTTTATGCCGGACTGTGGCTGTGTTTTTTTGTTGAAATAAACTGTAAATACTTTTACTAGCTTGGCGTGTCTTCTAGCCATCTGTGGGAGTCTCAACACTTGTGGCATGCACTTTGGATTTCAATTTTCAGAACCCTCTCTTGTAGTGTTTTTAAAAAATGGTATGGTAAAAACTTTAAAAATTTCCCAAAAAATTTAGTAAATTTGTGAAACATTCTGAAACTTAATAGCCTTGCAGTAGAAGATGTGGCCTATTGGTGAGGTGTGTTTCATGCTCAAAGGCCTAAAAATGACAGAGAAATTAGCTTCTAAATTTTCCCATTGGTGCCAATGGATCAAATCTTTCAATCATGAAAACGGAAACCCCGCCTGAATTCAGGAAGTTCCCTCAAAATTCAATGGGGGGGGGGGAGTCAAAAACCATAGGCCTGGCCTTCAAGAATAGCTGTGCTTAGCCATGCCCACCTCATCCCTCTTTGCATCGCCACTCGCCAGGGAAGGGAAACTGCGAGTTTTTGACTGCTGTTAAACTACAGGACTTTTTGCAATCTCTACAGCTGCTTGCCTCCAGCCAATGAGGGGAAAGTACCTCGGCAGGGGCAGGAATCTAAGGCTGATTCCTTTCTGATCCACTTCCTGGATCGGGAAAAGCATGGCTGCTTCAAAATGGCAAATTTACTTCCGGGTTGCTTACATCACTTTGATACTGCTTCAAAAGTGGATTTAATCTGAAATCATTCCAATTTTCGAGCGTTCCCACTGGACCTACCCAGGCCTACCTTTTACCAGTGTCAAGATTGATTGAAGGCATTTTATATTGTTTCTGGAACTGCTGTAGTTTCAAATATTGTCATGCCCCAGCCTGACTCTATAGCCTAGCCAGACAGAAGCCATGTTAAATCCAAGTTACCAGCCAGGCCTGAGAAAGAACCTTTGCAGAGGCTGCCGCGTCAACCAGCGGTCAAGGCCAGATGCAGCCTTCTTTCTTCCCAACTGGATAAGAGGCGCTGGGAAAGCAAGGCCTCGTTATTCCCCGTTCCTCCAGGTGCAGCCGGTAATGAGCTGACATTCTTGCCTGCTGAGAGAGCCCTGGGAAAGTCAGGCCCACAAACTGTTCCTGGGCAAGTAGTATGCCGAAGTCAGCGCCTTCGAGACCAAAACACTGGGGCGCCTATTTAAGTTGGTTCCCGTTGGTGCTCGGCATCTCGTGCCAACGTTCAGCTTGCATTGCCAAGCTCCATGGAACTCAAGTTCAGGACTAGGCGGCAGAGCCTCCCCGTCACCGTATTCAAGTACCAAGCCACGCCATTGTTTGCCAAGGACTTATCCTGGATTTTAGCCCATTGGGGTTTCAAGACTATTTCTTCATTTATTGGATCTTTGAACTCTTTAAAGACTATTGCTTTGCAATAGGCTGGCCCCCTATCTCTCCCGGAACGACCTCGCCACGGTCATCCAAGCCACGGTCATCTCAAGGCTAGATTACTGTAACGCGCTCTACGTTGGCCTTCCTTTGTTGGCGACCCGGAAGCTCAAGCTGGTGCAGAACACTGCCGCCCGGCTCCTGTCTGCCTCCCCAGCAGGTTGCCATATAACACCTGTCTTGCAGGATCTGCACTGGCTCCCAACTGAGCACCGGATCGCCTTCGAAGTGTTGGTTCTTACCTTTAAGGCCTTACACGGTCTGGGGCCAGCGTATCTGAGGGACCGTCTCACTCCATATTGCCCTTTGAGATCACTACGGTCCAAGGATGCCAACTTCTTGGAGGTACCTTCAGCTAAGCTGGCACGTTTGACATCCACCCGCCGGAGGGCGTTCTCGGTCATAGCTCCCACGCTGTGGAACGCCCTCCCGGCCGAAACCCGGGCAATGAAGGACCTGCTCCCGTTCAGACGGGCATGTAAAACCTACTTGTTTAAGCAGGCCTTCGATGGGTAGGCCCGTGCGTTCTTAATTGTGCCACTGCTTCAATTGTCTACTGTTTTATTGTGATGCTCTGCTTTTAACTGTTTTTATGGTTTTGTATTTTATTGCGCCTTCGGCTCGTGTAAGCCGCCGCGAGCCTCCGGGAGTCGGCGGCATAGAAACCCGAATAAATAAATAAATAAATAAATACTTGGATACTGGAAGCATCAGTGGACCATCTTCTATCCTTTTCTCTATTCTAAATAAAGCATTTAATCACGGCTGCTTCGTGGTGGTTTACTGAGGGATCCTCCCGGTCTAGGTTGCAACAAATATACAGAATGGATGGGTGTTTGTTTTCTTCCTCATGCACCTTCTTCATTCCGCAGCAAGCAAGAAATATCCTAAATAAGTATATAAAGCCATTTGTGTTCACTTTGAAACTGTATCCCCCTTTCCTCTGAAGTCAGATTTAATACTACAGTAGTTTCATAAAAGACAGTAGGATCCCTCCAAATGTTTAGAGTTAGGACAAACCTGTTCAAGGCTATACTCCTGTCTTCAAAACATTGTTTTTATCACACTCTTTTTTTTAAAAAAGGCTTGAATGCATTTTCACATAACCAAAATCTTTGAAGAGATTTGGATATTCATGAAGCAGAGAGCCTTTTATTTTGCAGGAAAAAAGAGGCTTTGTGGAATGAGTGCCGCTTGAAGAGGCTTCAGAGAGAGGATTAAATTTTGCTAGACAGTTTTGGAAAAAAAACCCTTCTTGAACCACTGCAAAAGAAGGCTCTTGTACTATGCGGTAGAATAGAATACAGAAACTAGCCTGATAACAAGACCAGGGTGTGCTATAATTGTACACCCACAACCTAAGGAATATGTCATTTTGAATTAGCCATGTAGAATATTAAGCATTTAGCATCAGTACACAGTTTCCAATATTCAGAGTGTGATTACTGTAACTAAAATGATATCATTTAGGATGGAGGGAGAAGTAGGTTTGGAGGAACCCGGGAATTTGATAAATAACGTTTATAAAGAGAGAAAAAAGAACATTTTAAAGACAAGAACTCTTACAACCCACAGATAACTAAGGATACTCAGGTAGTATGAAAAGTTAGATTTAAGTGTGAGGGGTTGAGCAGGCCCGGATTACCCATAAAGCCACCCTAGGCCATGGCCTAGGGCGGCAAACTTGGGGGGGGCAGCAGGTCCGGACCCCCCCCCCCACCAAAGTAAAAAATTCAATAAAAATTCAAAAAAATTCAATAAAAATAAAATAAAAAAGGGTGCATGCGCACGGTGGTGTAAGCGCCACCCACGGCCGCCCCCTCCTTTGCTCTGCTCCCCTCAGCTCTGCCCCCACCTCCGCCCCGCCGGCGGAGGAAGGAAAGCCCCACCACGGCTCCTCCCTCCCTCCTAAAGCCACGATTTTGGCCACTTCTCAGGCCGACATAGTGGCTTTAGGAGGGAGGGGGTAGGAGCTGGCGAGGAGGCAGGGGCGGAGCCGGGGGCAGGGCGGGGAGGAGCCAGGGGTGGGGTGGAGCCACAGGTGGGGCTGGGGCAGAGCGGGGAGGAGCTGGGGGCGGGGCAGAGCTGGGGCAGAGCAGGGAGGAGCCGGGGTGGGGCGGAGCCAGGGGCGGGGGCAGAGCCTTTGGCCTAGGGCACCAAAAGGGCCTGATCCGGGTCTGGGGTTGAGGAGTGGAAAACTGATGGGAGAAGGCATTGAGGACCATTGCACAAGATACAATTCCATACAAACCAGCAATGGGATGTGCGTTTTGCCATGCTGGTTTCTGTATTGGTTTGCTTTCCTTGAGCGATAAACTTGTGAGTGGAGTAGCTCTGTGTGTACTCCAGAGAGTTCCACGTTATGGGGGGAAAGAAGTCCATCTTCCCTACAGAGATATGCTTATTGAAGTTGCCCTTCTGACCCAAATGAAACACTCCTCGCAGAGGGAAAGATGCTTTGCCTGCCAACCCACTAAATAACGAGACCACACACAAGTATTTGGGTTTAAATATGGGCAACGTTTATTAAATTGTTTAACTTTGACTGGAACTCAATCTATGGTTCTTGAACTTGGTGTTAAAGCCGAGGTAGCATCCTTGTTTGGCCTACCCCTCGGCTAGCTAGGGTGAAACACCCGGGTCCCCTGGACACCAATTGTGCAACATCTGAAGGAAATGTGTCAGAGCGGTCTCTCTCAGTGTATCAGAGACCATATTTCTTCAATTCTTAGGCCATTATAATTCCCCTCACCTGTTTGAATTGAACCTTAGGTGAGTGTATTAGTGTATTCACCCCTGAAAGGAGTGCCTTAGACGTATATCAAATTTTAGCTTTTCCTAACTATTTACCATGGCCACCGATTTAACCAAGCACATCCCAATTTGCCTTGTAACAGTATGGGGTAGGCAAAAAACCCTCCTATAACGTAAGATGGGAAAAATTCCTACCCGACCCCCTAATGGCAACATTAATATACTGTTTAATGGATGGGAGTGGTGGGTCGATGTCCGGCTCCAGACTGAGGAAGGGGGCCGGCAAGTGCCTGGAGCCTGGCTCTGCCCCCTTCCAGGAAGTTCCGCCGGAATTAGCCTTCTCCTTCATGGGAGGAGGCAAATCTCTCTACATCTCCACTACGCGGAGGAGGTAAAGCTTAATATGAGTGAAATTTCAAAAAAATAATTTGAAAGAAGTCAGAATCCTGTTTTGGTTTTATGCTGATATCAATATCATTGTGTCCGCCATTGTACTTTTAAGGTTTACTTCATAATCAGACTTGCACAAACAAAATTATGCTGCTTGAACCACTGCACAAATGATTGTGTAATTTAAGATGATGGGCTAGGGCAGTGTTTCCTAACCGCTGTTCCGCGGCACACCAGTGTTCCATGAGCGATCACCTGGTGTGCCGCGGAAAAAACCTCTCTCCCCCTCCTGCTGCTGCTGGTTGGGGGAGGAGGAGGCGGATCCGGGCCTGACGGAGGCGGATCCGAGCCTAGCGGGTGAGGCGGACTCTGAGGCCTCCTTGTGTGTGTGTGTGTGTGAAGAGAGGGTTGGAGGAGAGGGAGGGCGCCGGGCTGGGGGAGGCTTTCCCGCCTGGCCCCCTGTAGCACAGCAGTTCTCGTTTGTGCCTGGGGGGCAGGGACCAGGGCCTGGGGTCCCACTAGCATTAGAACCAGCAGGGCCTGAACTGGATTCAGAGGATGAGCTAGATGACTGGGGTGAAGGGCAGCTTTCCCCTGCTGGGCCTCTTTCGCCCACAGAGAGCTTGGCATGGGAAGAAATGTGTTTCGGTCCAAGGGATGATTCAGATTACCAGGTGCAGTCTGATAGCGATCCAGGGAGTTATGAACACCCGGGGGGGAGATCTTCCCAGGAGTCCCTGGAAGAAGATATGGAGCAAGGCGCTTGGGAACTGGATAGGGAGGAAAGCTCCCAGGGAGATAGCGACACAGCTGCCGAGAGACAAGGTCGAACTTTCGATAAGAGACAGAACATCGAGTCTAGGAGGAGGGATTGGTCCCGGGCCCTAGACCGGCCGAGGTCCGTCAGCAGGGATTGGAGACGAAGAAGCCTAGAGCGCCGAGGACCTCGGCCGAAGGATTAAGTATAGGGTCCGTGGGAGCGCATCCTCAGTTCTCCGGCCACGTCTTACCTGAATAGGCGTGAAGCGGAGTGGGACCACAAGCTAAGCTGTGGTTATCTAGCCTTGCCTTGTTTGCCTTGCCCTTGTTCCTGATTCGCATTGGATGCGAAGCCTTGCCTTGATTGATTAGTCCTTGTTCCTGATTCGCATTGGATGCGAAGCCTTGCCAAGCCTTGGGTCTATTTGCTACGTTATTTTGGACATTCTTACTTCAAGCCTTTTGGACATTTATTTCATATTGGACTATATACTCTTTGGAACTGTTTTTATATTCAATAAAGTAGTTAGCCTTCAGTACGTCTCTGTGTGTGTGATTAAGGGGCCCGCCAAGTCCGTGCATTGTGACACCCCCGCGCTCTTCCAAACTTGGAAGGACGTGACAGCCAGGCGGAGGGCTTCCCCCGCAAGGCCTCGCTGCCTGGGGGAGGATTTTCCACCTGGCCCCCACACCCTTCCGAGGGCCCGCGCCCTTCCAAGGGAGGGCTTCCCCTGCAAGGCCTTGCCGCCTGGGGAAGCTTTCCCTGCCTGGTCCTCGTGCTCTTCCAAGCTCAGAACTACAACTCCCAGAAAGAAAGGTCAGCTCACCCCATAGCTCTCCAGTAAGCCAGTATCAGCATATCAGGTATGTGTGCCAAGTTTGGTCCAGATCCTTTGTTATTTGGGTTCACAGTGCTCTCTGAATGTTTGTCAACTACAACTTCTTCAAATAAGGGTAATTTCCCCTAAAGACCTCCAATATTTTTTGTTGGCAATGGGTATTCTGTGTGCCAAGTTAAGTCCAATACTATCTTCAGTGGAGCTCACTATTGTAGGACTCCCATATGTCTGAACATATGTTCCTCAAACTTCTGTTGGTCATGGGAGTTCTGCATGCCAAGTGTGGTTCAATTCAATTTTTACTGGATTTCAGAATGCTCTTTGATGGCAGGGGAACTATACATCCCAGCAACTGCAACTCCCAAATGTCAAGATCTGTTTTCCCCAAACTCCACCAGTGTTCACTGCAATTATTTTTATTCGAATGTGTCACAGCTATTTGATGTGAGGTTTGCTCACTTCAAAACAGGCCTGGCATGGATATTATTTTGTTGCCTGAGTCAAAGGACAAGAGAATATTTCTTGTCAGACAGAAGAACACAATACAGGTTGGTGATCAACAGAAACTAGTTGATCATCAACATATAATCTTATTCTTTATTTCCAATGGGTTAAGCAGCGGCTTTCTCCCAGGACTGACACGGGAGAGAAAGGGAAGTGAAGGAAAGCCATCCAAACTGGGTTAAACAGTGGCTCTCGCCCAGGACTGACACAGGAGAGAAAGGGAACTGAAGGGAATCCATCCACACTGGTTTTAAAATCTGAATAATTTCTGACTCACTTACTGATTCGTAAGAAAAATGGCAGAAAATGCTTCAAAACGGCAAGGATACTTCCGGGTTCCCAAATTGCTTCGAAATCGCTTCAAAAAGGAATTTGAGCTGAATATATTCCACATTACGAAAATTTCGATCGAACCTAACCATGTCTAATCCCTACAGTGCTAAATCAGTTACCATGATATCTGCTGTCTGGTGCAAAAACACTGAGCAGATAAATCATTTGCACTAAAGCAGCTTACATTACAGACCCTTCATTGACAGTTGACATGCAACTTCAGAGATTGTGATTATCTGTCCAATTTCTATTGAATAATTGTGTAGCACATCGAATGGAAATCTCTTCAAGCCTGAGGGAATGTCTTTGATAATGAGATTTCATTTCTCCAATCTTAACCTTGTCACCAAATCAATAAAATAGAGATTAAAGAAGAATTAAAATCGAATGCCTGCTATCTGATGGTATTGTTTGTAAACCAAGAAAGTAGCTTATTCGTACATCTCCTTTGTATTTTCTTAAAAAACAGCACATCCTCTTCAATGATTGTCAGTGAAGCATAAAAAAGAAATTTGAATGTAGAACCCATGTACTTGGGCCATATGAGTTGGTTTGGGGGTGAACAGAGTCCTTGGTGTCCGCAAGACACACAGGGTCCATTCACCTTAATGCGGTCTTATTCCATGTTATAAAGGAGTAGGCGGCGCCAAGAGCAGCGTCACAGGCCTGGCGTGACGCGCTGCTCTGGCACCGCCTACTCCTTTTTTGGGCGCCCCTCCCTTCCCTAGGCCGGGGGAGCCGCCAAAAGGAGTAGGCGGTGCCAAGAGCAGCGCGATCACGCCAGGCCTGTGACGCTGCTCTTGGCGCCGCCTTCTGCCCTTTATCCGCGCTCCCCTGCCCTAGGAAGGGGGGGGCGCCAGAAAAAGGGCCAGGCGGCGCAGCCCGCGTCACAGGCCTGGCGCGACGCGCTGCCCCTGGCACCGCCTACTCCTCCTTTTCGCGCCCCTCCCTTCCTAGGCTGGGAGCCGCGGGAGGAGTAGGCGGCGCCAAGAGCAGCGCCACGCCAGGCCTGTGACGCGCTGCTCTTGGCGCCGCCTTCTGCCCTTTCGGCGGCTCCCGGCCTAGGAAGAGAGGGGCGCGAAAAGGAGGAGGCAGTGCCAGGGGCAGCGCGTCGCGCCAGGCCTGTGACGCGCTGCCGCTGGCGCCGCCTCTGCCCTTTTCGCGCCCCTTCGGTAGGGGGGGTGCCGAAAAGGAGGAGCTAGCTCTCTTCCTCCTCCCTGCCCCGCCTCCCCCTCCCCCCCGGCCGCCATTTTTTTTAAAAAATCGATTTTTAAAAAAAAATTAAAAATGGCGGCTGAGGGCATAGGTGGGGCCGTGTCCAACAGGCTACGGGGGCGGATCCGGCCCCGGGGCCGCCAGTTGGACAGCCCTGTTATAAAGAATGTTACAGGATGCAGGAGCTTGGCACCACTTTAATTACCATGACTCAAAGCTATGGAAATATGGGAGATATAATGTTTTAGTAAATGTAAAGGTTTCCCCGGACATTAAGTCTAGTCGTGCCCAACTCCGGGGTGTTGGAGCTCATCTCCATTTCTAAGCCAAAGAGCTGTCATTGTCCGTAAACACCTCCAAATTCATGTGGCCAGCATGATTGCATGGAGTGACATTTCTTGACATTCCAGTATTATTTATTTATTTATTTACATTCTTTCTATCCCGCTCATATCAGCTCGAAGGCGACTCAGGGTGGCATACAAAGTTGGCACAATTTGATGCCATATATCAGTGTTTCCCAACATTTTTAAAGCCGCGGCACACTTTTTACATTTGCAAAATCCTAGGGCACACCACTTACCAAAATGACACAAAATGACACTCTAACACAGTAATACATATAGTTAATATGTTTTTAAAATGTATTTATACACTCTGTGAAACCTGGGCCTGTTTCGATGAACACAACATAGATATCCTGGCAGGAATGGCTGAAAGACACAGACTTCCCACACAGAACTCCCATAACCAAAAGAAAATGCTATAAGAGTTTGGTGGGCATTGACCTTGAGTTTTGGAGTGGTAGTTCACCTATATCCAGAGAGCACTGTGAACTCAAACAATGTTGGATCAGGACCAAACTTGGCATGAATACTCAATATGCCCAAATATGAACGCAGATGGAGTTCAGGGGAAATAGACCTTGACATTTGGGAGTTGTAATTGCTGGGATTTATAGTTCCCCTACAATCAAAGAGCATTCTGGACCCCACCAATGATAGAACTGGGCCAAACTTCCCACACAGAACCCCCAGGAGGCAAGAGGAGGTCTCTACTTGGGGAAAGGGAGGCGGGCCTTCCCAATGCATGGAGAGGGAGAGACCAAGTAGACAACGGGTGTGTGTGTGTGTGGGGGGGGGGTGTTTGTAATTTTGTGCCTTTATTGAGGTAGGTTTCTTAGGGTTTTTATACTTAAACACAGTAGACACCCCCCCCCCCCGGAGGTTCCAATTTCCCACAGCACACCTGATGATCTCTCACGGCACACTAGTGTGCCTTGGCACACTGGTTGGGAAACACTGCCATATATAAAATACATACATTGATAAAAGCAAAAAAACAACAGTTACAGTACATGCAAAACCATAAAAACAAAGGGCAGTAAACATTTTTAAAAACTACTGTATGTCTTCATATTCAAGTCCTTATCCGTTTCCATCGTCTTTGCTGTTCCTGGGTCATTTTCTGATTCAAGTTGTCTCGATTATGTTGCTGTTCTGAATGCTTGCTCGAAGAGCCAAGTTTTCACTCTTTTTCGAAAGGTTAGGAGGTAGGGGGCCGATCTGATATCCCTAGGCAGGGAGTTCCACAGCCGAGGGGCCACCACAGAGAAGGCCCTGTCTCTCGTCCTTACCAGACGGGTTTGTGAAGCAGGCGGGATCGAGAGCAGGGCCTCCTCTGATGTTCTCAAGTTCCTGGTGGGTTCATAAGAAGAGATGCGTTCGGCAAGATAAGCTGGGCCAGGACCTTTTAGGGATTTATAGGCTAAAGCCAGCACTTTGAATTATGCCCAGTAGCAAATTGGCAGCCCAGTGGAGCTGATGCAACAGTGGAGTTGTATGCTCCCTGACCGCCACTCCCGTTAGCAACCTGGCTGCCACACGCTGGACCATTTGGAGCTTCTGAGTCATTTTCAAAGGCAACCCCACATAGAGCATGTTGCAGTAATCTATACGGGATGCAACCAAAGCGTGGACCACCGTGGCCAAGTCAGACTTTCCAAGTCAGTATTCTTTGGCAGAGAGGGCTAAATACCTTGTAAAGCCATAACTCCCTTGATTTCATTGCATTCAGCCATGCCAGTTAAAGTGGTATCAAACTGCATTAAGTCTACTGTGTAGATGCACCCTTGGTATGAATCTCTGTGCAGGCAGGAAGCTTATGGGCTGATCTTTGGCCAATCATTGTAGGTCATGAGTTCGAGGTGGGTGCTCGACCTTTAAGTGTAGCCTGCTGTCGATCTTTGCAACCCGAAAGACAGTTGCATCTGTCAAGTAGGAGATAAAGGTACCACATTAAGAGGGAAGGCAAATTTTGACTGAATTATATGATCCCATTAAAGAATTCCAGAAATGCTGAGAAATGTGGAAGGAACAACAAGGGATGCTGGGAATGCTGAGATATGAGGAGTGCGTCAGCTCCCCCTGGTGGCCAGAGTTTGCCTCTGTTCATCTATATGTGTGTATGTGGAAACGGCAGGGATTGTCTGCTAAGTATGTGTACCTGTAATCCGATCTGAGCGGAATATAAATAAAGTGTATTATTATTATTATTATTATTATTATTATTATTATTGATCTGTATTTCTGGGCTTGGCCTCATGTAAGCTGCCCTGAGTCCCTTTCGGGGAGATGATGGCAGGGTACAAATAAAGATGATGATGATTATGGCGCAACTTCGGTGCCCGAAAACTTCACTCGAGGCCTAGAAGCAGTGACAAAATGGCTCCGCGCCCACAAACTTAAAATCAATCCATTAAAGACGGAGATCTTATGGCCGGGCCGCCCAGAACCACCTTTCTCACTGCCCCCCTTTGAAGGGGAACCGCTGATTCCATCCCCCTCAGTAAAAAGCCTTGGTGTTATCCTGGACTCCAAATTGTCGATGGAGGCCCAGTTTGCCTCCACGAGCAAAAGGGCCTTCTTCCACCTGCGCCAAGCGAGACAATTGGCGCCCTATCTTCCGTCGGGAAGCTAGCTACAGTAATCCATGCCACGGTTACATCAAGGCTGGATTACTGTAACGCTTGTATGTAGGTCTACCCCGGTCACTAACCCGCAGGCTCTAGATTGTGTAGAACGCGGCCGCCAGGCTTCTCACAGGAACATCGATGAGATGCCACATTACACCATCTCTGCAGCGCCTGCACTGGCTGCCCGTTGAGTATAGAGCCTTGCACAAGACCTTGACCTTGGCTTTCAAAGCCCTACGGGGCCGGGGCCCAACATAACTAAAAAGACCGCTTGCTGATGCCTGCTTACTCAAGGGCCCCGCGGCCAGCAAACAAGAACCTTCTTCACGTACCAGGCTTGAAAGAGGCCCACCTGGAGACCACGAGACGGAGATCGTTCTCCGTTGTGGCCCCCGTTCTTTGGAACTCGATGCCACCGGACCAGAGAGCCTCCCTCGACCTGCCCCAGTTCCTGACCGCTCTGAAGACCTGGCTATTTAGGAAAGCCCATGGTTAATGCAGAACCAGGAACTCAAATACCGAGCCTGGCCCCCTGCATTTAACCACTGAATATTTTAATCTAGTTTTAAATACTCTATTTTAATTGTGGAATTTGTTGTGTGTAAGTCGCCCGGAGCACTAACGTGGAGGGCGACTCAGAAATAATAAAGTCAGTCAGTCAGTCAGTCAGTCATGATGATGATGATGATGATGATGATGATGATTATTGGCAATAGAGTATGTTTAGGACACTTTTCATCTTTGCTCTAAGAAGGGTATACCGAAATGTAACTAAATGTAAGGAAGAGGGGGGAGGGGATGCAAGGGCACCATTGTACGGTATTATATATTGATCAAAATATGCAAAATCTGTAATAAAAGTGTAGGAAAAATTTTAAAAATAAATTAAAACCATAATGCAACTAAATGTAATTATCAGAGTAATCAAGTCATGCCTTTTTGATAAGTACAATTTTTACCATGCTCAGGCCTATTTGGATGCATTATTTTATTTATTTATTTATTTATTAATTTATTATTCGATCTTGTATGCCGCCACTCCCCGATGGCTCGGAGCGGCTCACAATCTACATAAAATAAACATAACACAGGAGTAAAACATCAATTAAAACAATTTAAAATTTCAGATTTCAGCAGTCAAATGCTTGCCGAAATAGGTAGGTTTTACACACCCTGCGGAAAGATGGAAAATCTCGCAGGGCACGAACTTCGATTGGCAAGGTATTCCAGATGGATGGCGACACAACAGTAAAGGCTCTGCGCTGGGTAGATGTTAAACGGATGACTTTAGAACTAGGCACCTCGAGAAGGTTCTGGTCTTCAGAACGAAGTGATCTCTGGGGTTGGTAGGGGGTGAGACGGTCCAACAGATACATCGGCCCCAGACAATACAAGGCCTTGAACGTTAACATCATCACCTTGAAAGTGACCTGGTGCTCGACCGGAAGCCAATGAAGCTACTGAAGAATTAAAATTAAGAATTAAAGCCAGTACAATTATTATTATTATTAATTTATTAACTTCATTTATACCCCGCAACCATCTCCCCAAGGGGACTCGGTGCGTATTACATGAGGCCAAGCCCAACAACATATAATAACAACACAGCAGCAATTATAAAACAATACCATCAATAAAACTCAAACATAAGCAATAACATACAGTTTAAAACCATTTCGGGTGGTAAGGCATAGGCAAGAATTCCCATGCTTAATAGACCTGGCAACAAAGGTGTCAAGTATACAGTGCATAAGCATCAATGGGACACAAAATATTAGAAAAGAACTAGCTGACCCGGCCACGTGTTGCTGTGGGATGTAGTCATGTATATGTGTATATGTGTATGCATGTATATGTGTGTACTTCTTTATATGTGTGTTTGTATATGTATGTGCATGTATACTGTATGTGTTGATGTGTGTAAGTACAGGTGTGTTTATGTATGTCTGTATGTGTATATTTGTATATTTCTGTGCATGTACATATGTGTGTGTGTGTGTTTCTGTGTTCCTTTCTTCTCCCCTCTTTCCTTCCTTCCTTCACTCCATCCTTCTATCTTTTCCTTCCTTTCCCCTCACCACCTTCCTGCTATCCTTCCTTTTCCTTCCTTTCTTCTCCCCTCCTTCCATACATTCTTACCTATACATTCTTCCTTTCTATCCTTCCTTCCTTTCTTCCTTCCCCTCCTTTCTTTTCTTCTTCCCTTCCTCCCTTCCTTCCTTTCCTTTCCTTTCCCTCCTTCCTGCCATTCCTCCCCTTTCTGTATCAGTCCTTGCTCCCCTTGTCTCAGTCCCTCCATTCCTTTCCCTACCTTTTTCTCCCTTCTTTCGTTCCTTTTGGGGGGAGGTTAAGGAAGAGGCTGGGAGGAGGTGGGAGGGGCGCTATCCCCGTTTGCTGCAGGGGAGTCTCCAGAGGCCCCGGCTTCGGCAAAGACAGCGGGCCTTCCTCCTCCTTTTAGCTCTTAATCAGCCAGCGCCGCTGTGGCTTTTTCTCTTTCCTGTGTCCCAGTCTATATACATATGTGTGTTTTGTGTATGTATGTATATATGTATATATATATGAGTTTGTGTTTATGTGTACATGTGTTTGTGTGTGTGTGTGTATGTGTGTGTACTTATGTATATGTGTACTTCCTTTCTTCCCTCTCCCCCTCATCCCTCAGCTTTTCTCTTCTCTCTGTCCTCCTGCCTTTTCTCCCTCCCTACCACCAACATTCTGACATTCTAAACTGCCAGAAGGGTGTGGTGTGAGGGATCATGGGAGTTGTAGTCCAGTGGGTTTTTTTTGTATTTTTGGTCGTGTTGTTTAATTTTTTATTTTGGGGGTGGGGATGGGTGGTAAACATACCAAGTGGGATTTTGTGTGTATGTGGGCTGATTTGGTGTGTCTGCCTTGTGTGATTTTGCTGTCTATAGGCTACTTAGGATGACAGCTCTCTTTTTATATATATAGATATTGTTCAATATAAAAAGAAAACCTCAACTATTTTTTCTTAGATGTGATGCTCAATTGGTGATTGTTGACAAACTATACTTTTTTTTTCATGGGCTGCCCAATTTTTTTTGCAAGGCTCTAAGCTCCTTAAAAAGCTGAATCAAAATATCTTGAAAACGTATGGATTTTTCTGGGAATACGTCCTATTTTAAAGCAGAATTGGTGCTTT
The DNA here is from genome assembly GCA_030556195.1 of Anolis apletophallus. NCBI lineage: Eukaryota > Metazoa > Chordata > Lepidosauria > Squamata > Anolidae > Anolis > Anolis apletophallus. Next base: position 7,850,357 of record JARBWK010000007.1, on the reverse strand, counting down.
TAGCAGAAGTACAGTCAGAGGAGAGTGATGCACAAGCACAGGCCTTAGTATAGCGAGGTAGCTTGCCAGAAATCATGCTGGCAGACAAGACGAGAATAATGCACTCTGATTGGTACCTAAGCCAAACGCAGTGATTTGCCATGCAACATCATTTGCCTTTACTGATAACACTAGCCGTGATTGGCCTAGCTAGCACCCAGCGTGCGTTGTTTACATTGTTACTGATTGGTAGGAACCGCGCATGGGCAAATGAAACCGTTCCTCCTGCTGGCACAGAGGGACGGCGTGGAATTGTTGCAAATTAAGGACAGGATGCCCATCTAGTAGATAACATACTGTGAGAATGAAGAATTAATACTGCGCAATGCTGTTTAGCAAATGAGGATGCAAGTAGAGTGTGATGCCAAACAATGTAATGTTTAATTGGATAATGAAAATGAATTGATACTGTGAACCAATAATAATGATGAAGAAAGGAGGGACAAGGGGTCTGCCGCCATAGCGTGTATATAAGGGATAGTTGGAGATTGTACGGGGCTCTTGCCCTGAAGCAGCGAGTTCTGTGGGCAGACCCCGTCAGCTGATGTGCAAATAAACTTTGGCTTCATTGACTGCAGTACGTTTGTTACGTTTTCTCGTTCCTGTGCTCGCACGCATGCGCCGCCAGTAAGTAAGGGTACCACCTGGGAGTTTTGGGACTCCGGATTTGCTGCTACATTTAACATAGCGGATCTGACTCCAGAGTAAGCATGGATTAAATAACGTTGTAATTCGCATGGTCCCTTTATTTCCCAACTTCTTTTCCTGATAAAAAAAACCTAGCTACTATTTCCCCAGCACACGTACACTCTCTCTCTCTCTCTCTCTCTCTCTCTCTCTTTCTAGTGCACTTTGTTGAAATATGTGCATTACTTTCTTTCAGAATTTGGACTTGCATTAATGACTTGGTATTCTTTTTACACCACTTTTTTTGCTTTTAATGATTGCAGCAATTTGAATAACAAATAGTGCTATTAGGCGTGAAGGGAATTAAGTACTTTTGAAATGCCAGTGTACAAAAAAATGCATTAATTATATTTAATGGCACTCAGTGATTTAAAAACTTTGGAATATATTTATTTTCTTAAATCCCATAGTGGTTTTTTTTAAGATTTAAAAATCCCCCTTTTCAAAGATTTTTAGTATATACCAACTACTACTACTAATACTTATTGCAGTGTACCTTTCGGAGAACCATAAAAATGACTATATGCATTTTTGATGTTGTTGAGTGCTGACCTTGTAAACATTTCCCATGTAGTTAATGCACATCTCATTACTTTCCAAAGAAATGCCGTATCTTTTTCTTTTGACTTATACAGAGTCCTTAGGCCCTGGGGACTTTCCCCTCCCTGCGCAATTGGGCAGGGAGAGCAATTTGCCTCCTCCCCCAAAGAAGAGATTGGATGGTTCCATTGGCGGGCCTAGCTAACTGCTGTAGCCAGCCTTCTGCCGCATTCTGCCTGGAGATGTTAACCCACCACGCCCGCCCACTGACAGTATTATTTTTGGTTGCTGATTGGGACTGGGTAGGAATTTTAGTAGTGCGTCTCCATGCATCCCGATGTGAGGCCAGGGTGGACCATTGTTGGTGATCAATCTGGCTGAGCCGGAGATGATGTTTCAGGGAGTCCTTATATCTCTTTTGGGGGGCACCTCTCTTGCGCTGACCCGTGGCGAGTTCACCATAGAGTAGTATCTTTGGGAGGCGGTGGTCCTCCATCCTAGAGACGTGCCCTGCCCAGCACAGCTGTGTTCTCAATAGCATGGCCTCAATGCTGGTGATCCCTGCTTGCTCAAGGACAGCAACATTCGTCACATAGTCGGTCCAGTGTATATTTAGGATTGTGCGAAGACAGCGCTGATGAAAGCGTTCGAGGAGTCCTAGGTGTGGGCGATAAGTGACCCATGTTTCAGACCCATAGAGGAGGATAGACAGTATGATAGCTCTGTACACACTGATTTTGGTACTTTGCCTCAGGTTCTTGTTGCTCCAGACTCTTTTGTGAAGCCTTCCAAATGCACTATATGCCTTTGATAATCTGTGATCTATCTCTTTGTCAATCTTGGCGTCTGAAGAGATGATGATTCTCAGGTAGGTGAACTGCTGAACGGATTTAAGCACAGATGTGCCTATGCTGACGTGGAGATGATGGTGTTCTTCCTGTGGTGCGGGCTGGTAGAGGACTTCCGTTTTCTTCAGGCTTACTTCCAGCCCAAACAGTTATGCAGCTGCTGCAAAGCAAGATGTTAGGCACTGCAGGGCTGCTTCTGAATGGGTGACAAGGGCAGCATCATCAGCAAAAAGCAGCTCACGGACTAGATAGTTTAGAGTGTTAGTGCGAGCCCTCAGACGCACTCACCTAGATGTCAGTTAAAGGGTGAGTGGACATCATATGGCTTCGAAACTGGAGAGTCTGCTATCAATAATTTGAGAGAGGCCTCTCCAGTGTTTCCTTTAGAGGTTGCCCAGATTTCATTACCAGGGGACCCTGGTGTGTCGCGCCGAATAGCCGAGGGTTAGACCGATTAAGGACGCTACCCTGGCTTCGCCACACCAACTTCGATTGACACCTAAGTTTAGTTCAGTTGAAAAGTTAAATCTCTTGGCTTTTCTTCGTGAACGAAGATTCAGGAAGGGCCCATCCCACGCTTTCTACAAGCGCGTTGATGACTAAGGAGGTTGGATGTGTCCTTCGAGCCTGTGCAATGGACCTTTCTGGTGGAGCGCAGCGTGCACAGAACTGACCTCACCCTTTAAACCAAAGGTTCTTCTGCCGGGGCCTAGCAAGCTGGGACGGTGGCAGCGAGGTCCTCGGGTCATAGGTTTGGTTCGAGTTTCCTTCTCTAGATGGTTGACCTTACAGGGTTAGATGAGCACCATCTGCCTGGGTTTGAAATCAGAGTTTTCCTTCTCTTAGGATGGTTGCCAAAAGGCCAGAGAGCCCATCCTGACGCTTTTTGTCAGACCCTTCGGTTGTGACCTGTCTGGCATGGGAGGCCCTACCAGTGGCTATTATGTCACCGCCAGCATAGCTCACAACTTCATTAGGGTACACAAGCCTCTCCCCCATGACAAGGGGGCGCCAACGGAGAGGAAAAAGTTAAATAGGTAACCTTTAATAAAAGTTGCCCAAAATTTGAACCCAAAGTTATTGTTGCCTGGTCTCGTTATTTCGGGGGTTGGAAGGCAATTAAATTTCTCTGTCTTCATGATCCTCCCTAGAATTTGATAGTTTACTTATACTTTAGTGATGATCTTGTGTATGTTTTTAAATATTTTGATTGGCATGCAGCCAGCCTGGGCGATCGGCAGGAAATTTCCTGCAGATCTCAGCCCGGGCCCGGAAGCCCATGCTTCCCCCCTCCCAGATCAGAAAAGTACCTAGAGGAGTGCGCGCCTTGTAAAATGCTCCACCCCCGGGCAGCTCACGGAGGCCTCGGGTCTGGCTGAGGAAGGGGATGCGCCTGGCAGTGACCCAGGGAATGGAAAAACCTTTCCGAACATGGCGATTTCTTTATGAAAAATGGCAGTGGTGGCTTCAAATTTGGCAATTCACTTCCGGGTTGCTTACAGCGGTTCAAAAACGCATCGTAAGTACTTTAGAAACGAATTTCATACGAATTTGATCAAGAAACGAAAAACCTAACCATGCCTAGTGCCCAGCTATGTATGGCTACAATTCATTAGCATGGTTTATACTCATGTCAGGAATATAGCTCCATCATCATAAAATTATTCATGATAGCATCTAATGCAGATACTCACGTATTGTATTTTAATTTGTAAATTGCCTCAAGCCTGTTTTCAGTAATAGGAAGGGTAAAGATTAAGTTGTTGTTTATTGAATTACTTTCTAATTGTTCTCTAACATTCTAACAGACATATTTTAATTGCATTTTGTTTAAACTGGCAAACTGGCTGGGTCTAATAATAGGAGGGAAAGGAAGATATTGATTACACCAGGGGTGCCCACACTTTTTCAGCATGCGAGCTACTTATAATAAATCTAAGACAGAAAGATCTACCTTGAGAGAAGCAGGGCAGAGCTGGGGTGGGGGCGGGGCCTGGTGTGGCTTGGCTCCGCCCCCTGGCTGGAGCTCTACCACAGCTTCTCCAGGGCAGAGGGGGTATGCCAAGCCAGTGATGGTTAGCTATCCCACCACTGGCTTGGCATACCCCCTCTGCCCTGGAGAAGCTGTGGGCGAGCTGAAGCTGTGGGGGGGGGCAGGGCCTGGCGCGGCCTGTCTCCGCCCCTCCGCCCCTGGCTGGAGCTCTACACAGCTTCTCCAGGGCAGAGGGGGGTATGCCAAGCCAGTGATGGTTAGCTATGCCACCACTGGCTTGGCATACCCCCCTCTGCCCTGGAGAAGCTGTGGTACAGCCAAAGCTGGTGGGGAGGGGCGGGGCCTGGTGCTGCTTGGCTCCGCCCCCTGGCTGGAGCTCTACCACAGCTTCTCCAGGGCAGAGGGGGGAATGCCAAGCTAGTGATGGCTAGCTATGCCACCACTGGCTTGGCATACCCCTCTCTGCCCTGGAGAAGCTGTGGTACAGCCAAAGCTGGTGGGGGGGGCGGGGCCTGGTGCCGCTTGGCTCCGCCCTCCCCCCCTGGCTGGAGCTCTACCACAGCTTCTCCAGGGCAGAGGGGGGTATGCCAAGCCAGTGATGGTTAGCTATGCCACCACTGGCTTGGCATACCCTCCTCTACCCTTCTCATGGTTGCAGAAGCTGTGGTGGAGCTAAAGCCGGTGAGGAGGGAGCGGGGCCTGGCGCGGCTTGGCTCCGCCCCCCTAGAAGTGCCGCATCAGCTGGGATCGACTCCAGATGGTCTCAGGATCGACCAGTCGATCGCGATCGACGTCCTGAGCACCCCTGGATTACATGAATGAATAAATAAAAAGCAAAATAATTTACATTTTATCGTTCAATGGTAAAGTGTTGTACTATTGCATTGTGAATTGTGTTACAAAAATAATATGAAGTAAGCAACTATTTATTTATAACTAGTTACTGCTGAGGTTGGATTCTTTCTTCCTGCCCTGTTTATGAAAGGAGGGTCTTTGAATCATTCTGAATACTCCCTAGCAGAGATTTACTTATTTTGTGGTGAATACATTTTTTTAATCTGACTCTTTCAGGAAACCTAATCATTACTTATTATAATTTCTGTAACCTAATATGAGCCTTTCTTTTGTGATGAGATTTGGAAAGATGCTACTGGCTGTGTTTGTCACAGCTTTTCTCCCCCAGAATGCTTAACAGAAGATGTTTTCACACACTATATTCCCCTCATTGTATTCTATTCTATATATACATACACATAAACTATATAGTCTATTTAATTCAGTTGGGAGACCACAGAGGGTTTTTACAGAAGTTTGGAGGCTGGCTCATGGTGAAAGGCCCCAATCTTGGCTATTTTAAAACACTATTCGAAAACATCTTTTCAGTTTTTTTTAAAAAATACCCCACATACTGATTTTGCCTCCTCATGCTTCACATTATGCAGACTCACAATTCCCGTAAACCTGGAACTCAAGGAAGCTTCATACACACACACACACTTGCTTGGCCGCTGTGCCGGACTGGATGAGAGCTAGCAAATTGAAGCTAAATCCAGACAAGACAGAGGTCCTCCTGGTCAGTCGTAAGGCCGAACAGGGCATAGGGTTACAGCCTGTGTTGGATGGGGTTACACTCCCCCTGAAGACGCAGGTTCGCAGCCTGGGAGTGATCCTGGACTCATCGCTGAGCCTGGAAGCCCAGGTCTCGGCGGTGTCCAGGGGAGCTTTTGCACAGTTAAGACTCATGCACCAGCTGCACCCGTACCTTGGGAAGTCTGATCTGGCTATGGCCGTCCACGCTCTGGTCACATCCCGAATAGATTACTGCAACGCACTCTACGGGGCTGCCTTTGAAGACAGTTCGAAATTGCAATTAGTCCAGCGGGCGGCAGCCAGATTACTAACGGGAGCTACATACAGGGAGCATACCACCCCCCTGTTGTGTCAGCTCCACTGGCTGCCTGTCCAATTCCGAGCTCAATTCAAAGTGCTGGTTATGACCTTTAAAGCTCTATACAGTTCTGGCCCAGCTTACTTGTCCGAACGCATCAGCCCCTACGTCCCACCTCGTAATCTAAGATCATTTGGGGAGGCCCTGCTCTCACTCCCGCCTACTTCTCAAATGTGACTGGTGGGGACGAGGGAGAGGGCCTTCTCGGTGGTGGCTCCCCACCTGTGGAATGCGCTCCCTATCGGTGTACGATCCACCTCATCCCTCCTGGCATTCAGGAAAAAAGTAAAATCCTGGCTGTGGGGCCAGGCGTTTGCACACCAGCACAAGGCAGCACTTTAGATGGGATTTTAATGGAAAGTGGATGGATAGGGCCAATGCTTTTATGGACAGAACATTGTTTTCATCTGGAATGAATGCACATGATGTTTAGGTAATTGTATTTTAATGTATTTTAATGTAATTTAAATGTTGAAGGGTTCTGGGGTCTTATATTGTTATTGTGTGGGCATCGAATTGCGCCTTACTGTAAGCCGCTCTGAGTCCCCCCTCAGGGGTTGAGAAGAGCGGGGTAAAATCCTGATATATATATATATACACGGTGTGTGTGTGTGTGTGTATGTGTATGTATGTATGTGTATATATATATATATATTTCAGGATATACACGGTGTATATATATATATATATATATATCAGGATATACACGGTGTGTGTGTGTGTGTGTGTGTATGTGTATGTATGTATGTATGTATGTATATATATATATGGCCTGTTTTCGAACGTCGGATACATCCGAAATTTGGATGTATTTCGGATGTTTATGACTTTTGAAGCGATTCTGAAGACAGTTAAGGAAACAGGAAGTGGATTTGCCATTTCGAAGTCTCCGTCGCCATATTCGGATAGCGCTCGTATGTCATTTCCGCCCTTCTCTTTTTTTTGTCTCAGTGCGTTTAAAACACTTTAAATGTTTATTAATGTGTTAAATGTGTTCAATATTTTGTACCAGTGTGGCTAGTTTTGTCCGCATACACTATTTGTTGGCAGATCGGAATTCAACTGTAACAGTTAAAGTGGCCAGTTTTTGCACCACAGTACCCCCTTTTTGGCAAAAATTGATATCATAAACTTAAGGGAGTGTCTACCTGTAGTTAATTATTTTTATTTTTATATAATCTTGTTATTTTATTTATTCATTCATTTACATCATGTATATTCTACCCTTCTCACCCCGCAGGGGACTCAGGGCGGATCACAATGCACATATACAGGCAAACATTCAATGCCATTTAGACGTACAACATATATAGACAGACACAGAGGCTATTTAACATTCCAGCTTCTGGCCACCAGGGGGAGCTGTCGCATTTCTTCATTCTTTTGCATACTTGCATACTTCCTGGAGATTAATGGCCTCATAAATCAGTTAAATTAGCCTCCCCATCAAGTGGTACCTAAATTTTGCTACTTGACAGGTGCAACTGTCTTTTGGGTTGCAAAGGTCGACAACGAACTACACAAATTGGTCGAGAGCTCACCCCGACTGGGGCAGGCCTCGAACTCATGACCTTCTGGCCAGTAGAGATCTTATGCAGCTGTCTCCCAGCCAGCTGCGTCATATTCCTGGCGTTCAGTTCTACTTGTTTGTTCAGTTCTATTTGTTTTATCTGATCTGTTGATTGTAATACATTTATTATTATTAAAAGGTGCGCCTACAATCAGAGATTGACAGAAAAATAGGCATATCGGCATCACTGTATATCCCTGCACTCAAGAAAAACACAGAAGTTTGTTGCGATGCGCTGGTGTGGACTGCTACACTGAATGTATGCATTTTATTTATTTATTTATTTATTTATTATTCGAACTTATAACCAGCCATTCCCCTAAGGCTCGGAGCGGTTTACAACACATACTAAAAACAATACACAAAGAACAGTATAAACAAGATTAAAAATTTAACAGATATCAAGTGCTTGCCGAAATAAATATGTCTTACAGACTCTACGGAAAGATTGTAAATCCCATAGAGTACGAATTTCAACAGGCAAAGCATTCCACAGAGATGGAGCCACAATCATGAAGGCCCTGCGCCTAGTCGCCATCAAGCGGTGGGTCAAACAAATCCTGGTCTTCTGATCTAAGTGATCTCTGGGGTTGGTAGGGGGTAAGGCGGTCTCTCAGGTACACCGGCCCTGGACCATATAAGGCCTTGAAGGTAATTGCCATCACCTAGTCTGATCTGGCTACGGTGGTCCACGCTCTGGTCACATCCCGAATAGATTACTGCAACTCACTCTACGTGGGGCTGCCTTTGAAGACAGTTCGGAAACTGCAATTAGTCCAATGGGCGGCAGCCAGACTACAAACGGGAGCTACATACAGGGAGCATACCACCCCCCTGTTGTGTCAGCTCCACTGGCTGCCTGTCCAATTCTGAGCTCAATTCAAAGTGCTGGTTTTGACCTTTAAAGCTCTATACGGTTCTGGTCCAGCTTACTTGTCCGAACACATCAACCGCTACGTCCCATCCTGTACCTTAAGATCATCCGGGGAGGCCCTGCTCTCGCTCCCGCCTACATCTCAAATGCAGTTGGTGGGGACGAGGGATAGCGCCTTCTCGGTGGTGGCTCCCCGTCTGTGGAACACACTCCCTATTGATATTCGATCAGCTTCATCCCTCCTGGCATTCAGGAAAAAAGTGAAATCCTGGTTATGGGACCAAGGCGTTTGCACTTTAGCACGATACGGCACTTTAGATTGGATTGAGATGGCAATCTGGTGGACAAGACCTAATGCTTATGGATGGAATACTGTTTTAACTGTTGTGAATGTACACGATGCATTTTAATGTTAATTGTATTTTTAATGTATTTTAATTCTAGCTGTATTTTAATGTATTTTATTTTTAACTGTTTGCTTTTATTATATGTATACTGTGTGGCATCGAATCGTTGCTGTTGTTAGGCCGCTCTGAGTCCCCCCCCCCCTCGGGGATTGAGAAGAAGCGGGGTAGAAATTGTGGAAAATAAATAAATAAATAATTGAAGGTGATCCGGTGCTCAATCAGCAGCCAATGCGAATGCTGCAGAATTGGTGTAATATGACATTTAAAACAGTGTTTCCCAACCAGTGTGCCGTGGCACACTAGTGTGCCGTGAGCAATCATCAGGTGTGCCGTGGGAAATTGGAACCCCCAATACCCTTTCTTCCAAACTCAAGGTCAGTTCAATAGGCTAAGTTTGGTTCAATTCCATTGTTGCAAGAGTTCAGGATGCTCTTTGATTGTGTGTTAACTATAAATCCCAGAAACTGTAACTCCCAAATGTCAAGGTCTATTTTCCCCAAACTCCATCTGTGTTCACATTTGGGCATATTGAGTATTCATGCCAAGTTTGGTCCTGATCCAACATTGTTTCAGTCCACGGTGCTCTCTGGCTATAGGTGAACTACAACTCCAAAATCCAAGGTCAATGCCCACCAAACTCTTATAGTATTTTCTCTTGGTTATGAGAGTTCTGTGTGGGAAGTTTGTGTCTTTCTGCCATTCCTGCCAGGATATCTATGTTGTGTTCATCGAAACAGGCCCAGGTTTCAGACTGAGTGTATAAATACATTTAAAAACATATTAACTATATGTATTACTGTGTTAGAGTGTCATTTTGTGTCATTTTGGTTGGTGGTGTGCCCCAGGATCTCGTAAATGTAAAAAAGTATGCCGTGGCTCAAAAAAGGTTGGGAAACACTGATTTAAAATACTGAAACAGCTGATAGAAGCTGAAAACAAAGGAAGCACAAATGGAAAGGAATTTCCATGATAACTATCTGCAACCATTCCTTTGTTCTCATGTTTATGAAATTAAACAGAGCTAGGGCGAATGTGTAGCACAGCAGTTCTCGTTCGTGCCTGGGGGGCAGGGGACAGGACCAGGGGTCCCATTGGCATTGGGGCCTGCAGCAGCGGAGATGGATTCTGAAGAGGATTTAGAAGGGTTAGCAGAAGGAGAGTTTCCCATCACTGGGCCTTCTTCTCCCACAGAAAGTTTGGCTTGGGATGAAGGTTGGCCTGACCCTTACGATGAGGCAGATAACCAGGTGCAAATGGAAAGCAGTGATAGTGAAACTTATGAAAGGCCAGGGGGGAGAGGTTCACAGGATCCTTTAAGCGAAAACATGGAAGAGAGCGGCTGGGAAGAATCTAGGGAGGAGAGCTCTCACGGAGATAGCTCAGCAGATGTTGGGAGGCAAGGCCGTACTTTTGATAGGAGACGGGACATCGAGACTAGCAGGAGGGGCTGGTTCCATAGCCTAGACAGGCCAAGGTCTGAGAGCAGAGACTGGAGACTAAGAAGCCTAGAGTGTCGGGGATCTCGGCAGAAAGATTAAGTATAGGATCTGTGGGAACGGATCCTCAGTACTTCGGCCACGTCTCATCTGAGCAGACGTGTAGCGAAGCTCGACCACGGAGCCAAGTCTGGCTAGTGGCCTACTCAAGCCTTGTATTGTATCTTGCAACCTTGCTTTGTTCCGTGACCCGCTTTGCTGAGCGGAGCCTTGCCAAGCTTTTGGAAACTTACAAAGTGTTTTGGACTATTGATCACCTTTTGCCTTTTGGATTTGCTTTGCTATTTTTATGGACAATAGACCTTTTGAACTGTTTCTATATATTCAATAAAGTAGTTAGCCTTCAGTCCGTCTCTGTGTGTGTGATTAAGGGGCCGGTCAAGTCCGTGCATCGTGACAAAATGTAAAGGCAACAGGAGGGCGAGGAGACATAATGACAAGAAATCTGCTTGTGTGTACATTCATATATCTGCATCAGCACTTATTTATTTATTTATTTGTTCAATTTAGTAGATCGCTCTCTCCGGAGCCCAGAGCGGTTTACAACAATTAAAACCAGATAAAACACAGGTAAAACACATAAAACAGCATTCTAAAACCAATGAAACCCCGCTCCCAACAATAAAAACCCAGCAGATCGGCAACAATGTAGGCGGCACGACGCGGCAGCTTGACAAATTACAGCGGCATCAGTCAGGACCGAACGCCTGTCTGAACAGCCAAGTCTTTACGGACTTGCGAAATGCCATCAAGCCCCGTAGGGCTCGCGTCTCCTCGGGCAGCGAGTTCCAGAGGCTTGGCGCAGCCACTGTGAACGCCCTCTGCCGCGTACTCGACAACCTGTAGGTCTTGATACCAGGCACCTCTAGTAGATTGAGCCCCTCGGAATGCAGTGATCTTCTGGGCACGTATGGGGTAAGCCGCTCCCTCAGGTACACTGGCCCCAAACCATATAAGGCCTTAAAAGTTAGAAGTAACACCTTGAAGGCGACCCGGAATTCAATTGGAAGCCAGTGCAGTTCGTGCAGGAGTGGGGTTACATGGGCAGATCTTGGAGCTCCTGAGAGCAGGCGTGCTGCTGCGTTCTGCACCAGCTTAAGTTTCCGGATCGCCGACAAGGGTAGGCCAATGTACAGCACATTACAGTAATCGAGCCTCGAGATGACCGTGGCCTGGATCACCATGGCCAGGTCGCAGCGGGAGAGGTAAGGAGCCAGACGTTTTGCCCGTCGCAGGTGGTAAAACGCTGTCTTGCAGGCACAGGCAATCTGCGTCTCCATAGACAGCTGGGAGTCCAGCCGGACCCCTAAGCTCTTTACTGACGGTTGCGGGCGAAGTGCCACACTGTCAAACGTCGGCAGCTGGATCTCTAGCCCCCCCCCCCCCGGGCGGCCCAGCCACAAGATCTCTGTCTTCGCTGGGTTCACCTTCAACTTATGAGGTCCAGCGCATCTCAGAGCATCAATCAAAAAAAATTTACAAGAAAACTTCCAGTGGATGTCTCTCATGCATTTTGTGGATTCCTAAACTCTGCTACCACCAAACCTGTCAGGAGGGCGGGGGGACGATTTACCAGGACACACAGCTCCATGTTTGGGCAAACCTACTTATTTGTTCTGCATTATAAAGCTGTCTGGATGGGCCCTGTATGAGAAAAGCTAGTTTCTAGGTCACGTCATTGAATAATCCATCCTTTGTCAGAATAGAGCGAGAGCTAAATTTCAGTTAGGAAATGTGAATGATAATAGTCGATGTCTCTAGCAAAATAACTTGACAAGGGCCAGGCATGTAGCTAGGGGGGGGGGGGGCTAAGGGGGCTTCAGCCCCCCAAATTCTCAGGGTGGTCCACGAGAAAGCCTAACTGGTACATTATTTAAACTGTTATGTTTATTCATATCATGATCTGATCACCATGCTCATTATATCTCACATTCATGGGGTTATTGGGATAACAATACAAATGGTTTGCTAGGGTAGACCCTCTTCCACCCAGTCTCAGCCCCCCCCGAAAATGGCCACAGATTAGAGCAGTGGTTCTCAACCTTCCTAATGCTGCAACCCCTTAAGACAGTTCCTTATGTTGTGGTGACCCCCAACCATAACATTATATTATATTCGTTGCTACTTTGTAACTGTAATTTTGCTACTGTTATTAATCGTAATGTAAATATTAGGCATGGTTTCGAACCCAAAAATGGCGATTCTAAAATCTAATGGGGGGGGGGGATTTTTTTTGATTAGTAAAAGAAAGACTTACAAAAAAATTTCCAAAAATTTCTAAAATGTAACTTAATTACTAACGAAATTCGTTAGTAGTTCGTATGCCAGCGCATGCGCATTCCAGATGGTTTTGGCCTACAACTCCCAGAAATCCTAACAGCTGGTAAATTGGCTGGGATTTCTGGGAGTTGTAGGCCAAAACTTGAATAAATCACACTGAATTCTAGATGGGATTCTCCAAATAGGAAGGAGGGAGAGAAGGAGGGAGGGAGGGGTATTCTATTCTTGGAAGCAGCAAAAAAAGGAGGAGGCCCCCTCTCGCTCCTCGCTGCCTCTCTCTCACCCCGATCCTGAGGGAGCGAGGGCCCAAGTTTGCCCAGGCTGAGAGGAAAAGGAAGAGGCCTGAGGCTGTGAGGAATGGTGGGAGTTGAAGTCCAAAACACCTACCTGGAGGGCTGAAGTTGGCCCCTGCGATGGGGCAAGGCAGAGCAACGGGGAAGAGAAGGGAGGGGGGAGAAGCATCTGAGAGAGCGCAGGGAGAGAGAGGAGGAGACGTGTGTGTGTGTGTGTGTGTGAGAAGTTGGCCCCTGCGATGGGGCAAGGCAGAGCAACGGGGAAGAGAAGGGAGGGGGGGAGAAGCGTGGAGGACTACACTTTCCAGAATGCATTGCCTAGCAGCAGCGTCACTTCCAGTTCCCCATAGAAATGCGGGAAAAAGAAGAAGATGAATGAAGGCGGGAAGGAAATGAGGGGGAGAAGACAGGGAGAAGTGAGTATGTAGTACAATAATTAAGAATTTATTACGATCATAACGCAAATTGTTGGCCTCAAGGACCGTAAAAGAAAGTCTACTTCCTGGTTAGCTGCCGTGATGCGTATAAACTAGAAAGTCCCATTACATACAAATCACTTACGATTTCTTTTGATTTTCATAACTTTTTTCTCATGCCTAGTAAATATCTGATATGCAGGGTGTATTTTCATTCACTGGACCAAATTTGGCACCAATACCCGATACAGTGTTCCCTCACTTATTGCCGGGGTTACGTTCCAGGGCCTCCCGCAATAAGTGAAAAACTGTGATGTAGGGACGCTCTGTTTATTTAAATATTTATACATTATTTTAGTAGTTATACACTATTTTAAGTCTTTATAAACTTAAAATAAAGTGAAGGAAAGACCCTTCAAGGCTGGAGGGAGGGAGGACTGAGGGGGAAAAGGGCCTTGGAGAGCAGCGGCAGCAAAACCTCACAAAACACTGAAAATACCATGATATATGTTTTAAATTAATATTTTTTTAAAATCCGCAAAACAGCTATTCCGCAATAAGCAAACCACAATGTAGCAAGGGAACACTGTACCCCCAAATTTGAATACTTGTGGGGTTGGGGAAAATGGGTTTTGTCATTTGGGAGTTGTAGTTGCTGGGATTTATAGTTCGCCTGCAATCAAAGAGCACTCCACCAATGATGGAATTGAAACAAACTTGACACACAGAACTCCCATGACCAACAGAAAATACTGGAAGGGTTTGGCGAGTGTTGACCTTGAGTTTTAGAGTTGTAGTTCACCTACATCCAGAGAGTACTGTGGACTCAAGCAATGATGGATCTGGACAAAACATGGCACGAATACTCAATATGCCCAAATGTGAACACTGGTTTAACTTGTGGAAAATAGACATTGACATTTGGGAGTTGTAGTTGCTAAGATGTATAGTTAACTTACAATCAAAGAGTATTCTGAACCCTACCAACAAGAGAATTGAGCCAAAATTCCCATACAGAACCCCCATGACATAAAGAAAATACTGTTTTTTTTCTGATGGTCTTTGATGACCCCTCTGATACCCCCTTGTGACCCCCACAGGGGTCCCGACCCCCAGGTTGAGAAACGCTGGATTAGAGTAACGCAGGTGAAAGAGAATACTGTAAAATATATAATTCAGAAGTTCCTTTTGATATGTGCTGTGCATACTTTCTTATAATGTAACATGTGAATCAGCAGTTAGCAAAAACAGCTATGCAAAGATTGCTAACTTTAAACAAACAAAAAATAGGGCATCCGACTTTCCATTAGATATTTGTGTCTTCGGAAACATAGTAAAAAGGTGGTTGTGGGAATGAAAGAATGCAATAGCATTTAATATGCATGTCCTACTTGAGTTGAGGCGGATCTTTACTCAAAGCGGGATTTAACGAAACACTCAACTAAATCGTAATTGCTCAAATGTATAAAAATCAAAACCGACAATGATCGGGACCAAGAACCAGAAGATGTGTGTTTTGAGGTTGTGTTGGTATTTAGATTGGATTGGTACTATCTTGGAGTAAAGAGGGGCAGGGATGGGTCGCATGAAATAATCAGCTTCCCACTTCCACAGACATCAAAATATATTGACTCTCAAAATGGATATTTGGAGGAAAAGTAGTCAGAGAAAATAGAAAGCATTGGTTATTTAGCTGGATATTTATGGAATCCTTTTGTGATGCTTCCATCTAGTGGTCAAAGTGAATATAATTGCCAAGCTTAAAGTGTTTTTGAACTAGATGCATTTCCTCCTTAATGTCTGCCTGATTTTAGCAGATGTTTTATTTGTTTACTAGCTGAGGACCCAGCGGTGCCCGGGTTATTTGAGGAAGGCATTGAGGAAGGCCCCTAACCCTAACCCTAACCCTAACCCTAACCCTAACCCGGTTCCTATTAGATCAGTGCTTCTCAACCTTCCTAATGCTGCGACCCCTTAATACAGTTCCTCATGTTGTGGTGACCCCTAACCATAACATTATTTTCATTGCTACTATTTTTTGTTGGGGATGAGGGGTTGATTTTGTCATTTGGAAGTTGTAGTTGCTGGGATGTATAGTTCCCCTGCAATCAAAGAGCATTCTGAACTCACCAACAATGTAATTGAACCAAATTTGGAACACAAAACACCCATGACCAACAGCAAATACTGGAAGGGTTTGGTGGGCATCGACCTTGAGTTTGGGAGTTGTAGTTCACCTACATCCAGAGAGCACTATAGACTCAACAATGATGGATCTGGACCAAACTTGACACGAATCCTTAATATACCCAAATGTGAACACTGGTGGAGTTTTGGGAAAATAGATCTTGATATTTGGGAGTTGTAGTTGCTGGGATTTATAGTTCATCTGCAGTCAAAAAGCCCCTTGCACCCTACCAATGATAGAATTGGGTCAAACTTCCTACAAAGAACCCTCATGCCTTGAAGGAACTAGCTGGCGCGAGCCTCCATCCCACCTCACACACTCTCCCTCACCCACCCATGCGCATCATGCTGCCATGCACCAAGCACGCCTGCTCTCCCATCCCCCGCTTGGAGTCTGAGAATCAGCCCTCCCCTTGGCTGGGAGGCCTGCCAATCACAGCAGAGAAGAACTTTAGATGGGAGAATTCGCAGTCTGTTTCCAAAAAGAAAGAGAAGAAAAAGCGGAGAGATCTTCAACCCTCTCTGCCAAAGGGCTTCCTAAGACCATCAGAAATACATGTTTTCTGATGGTCTTTGGCGACCCCTCTGAAACCCTTTCGCGACCCCCCCTGGGGGTCCCGACCCCCAGGTTGAGAAACACTGTATTAGATGTTTATGTGGCTTGAAGTGGTCTCAGGAACTTAGTGAAGGTACTGCAAGTCCCATTGGCCATGGACCATCCCACTCCAAACAGCACCCGGATGTAGAGTGGGTCATGGGGGCTCTGTGTGTCACATTTGGTCTTGATTATTCGCTGGATGAGGGATGCAGCGGTCTCTGGAAGTGAGGGAAGGAAGTGGAAGTCCCATCATCCATGGTCCCTTGTTCTCCAAACTGCACCAGGATGTAGAGTGGGTCATGGGGGCTTTGTGTGCCAAGTGTGATCTTGACCAGTCATTGGATGAGGGTCGCAGCGGTCTCAGAAAGTGAGTGAAGGTACTTCAACTCCCATCATCCGTGGTCCGTCCCACTCAAAACTGCACCAGGATGTAGAGTGGGTCATGGGTACTCTGTGTGCCAAGTTTGGGCCCCGGTCTCTGGTTTGTAGACGCTGTTCTGTGGGAAATGAATTGGGTGAAGGTACTGCAAATCCCATCATTTGTGAGCCATCGTGCCGTAAACCGCAGCAGGTTTGTAAAGTGGGCCAGTGGGCCTCTGTGTGCCAAGTTTGGTGTGGGACACAGTGCTCTAAGGAAGTGAATTGAAGTACTGCAAGTCCCATCATCCATGGTCCATCCTCCCTCAAAGTGCACCAGAATGTAGGGTGCACCTTGGGGGGTCTGTGTGCCAAGTTTGGTCTTGTTCTGTCATTGTTGGGGGCCTAGTCAGGAAAATCAAGTTGAGGAAGCCTAACAATATCTCATGAGCTAAGGCCTAGTCAGGAAAATCAAGTTAAGGAAGCCTTGCTGTCAATTGTGGGCCTGGTCTGTGATTTATAGGGGCTACAGTGTTGTTTGGGAAGAATGAGGTGAAGGACTGCAAATTCCATCATTCCACTTTGCTGGAAGGATGTCTAGCTTGTAATGCTAGTAATGCTCTCAGTACATTAGGAAACCCTCTCACTGTAGTGAAATCCTCTCAGAAAATGAACATTCCATTGCCAACGGAAAAAAACTGTCATCTGGCCAATGGAAAAAAAACTGTCAAAAAAACTGAGGTGAAGGTACTGCAAATCCCATCATTCGTGGTCCCTCCTGCCCTAAACCACACCAGGTTGTGAAGTGGGCCATTGGTCCCCTGTTTGCCAAGTTTGGTCCTTTGCTGTGGGCCGCAGTGGCTGACTACCTGAGGCCTTTCCCTTTCCCTCTGAGTCACCTTAGAATGTTGGAATGTTGTTGGCCAATCGGAGCCCTTTATGCAAATACCATTTTAGTGGCAACCAATCCCCTCTGTCTCGGGCTGTAGAATTTTGGAGTTCCGAGGCTGGCCAGTCAGAGCCATTTATGCAAATAATACCAGAGTGGCAGCCAATCGAAACGCTGGCACGTATTCCTCCCACCGCACCACCGCAAACACTGACTTTTATTATATAGATAGATTTAATTATTTATTTATTCCTGGTATTTCTATTCCGTCTCTTCTCTACCCCCGAAGGGGGACTCAGGACGGCTTACATATTAGTAGCGGTACAATGCCGCGACAAACAATTACAATAGTAAAAATCACAATTAAATACAACAGCAATCATTAAAACAATAAGTACAGCATTAATTAAAACCGTAAACATTATCACAATATATGGAATCGAGACCTATGGAACGATGACGATGCAACGGAAACCGATTCTAATAAGGAGACGCTGAGATTTGTATTTTATATTTTTAACTGTGAATTTTGGCTTTTATATGGGTGTTTTTATTAATTGTTATGTATTTATTTGTTGGCATTCATTTGCCATTGTACACCGCTTCGAGTCACCTGAGAGGGGCGGTATAAAAGTATATTAAATAAATAAATAAATATCATCAGCCATGACGTCATTCCAGACCATATCCAACTACAATTCTCCTTCTGTCTATTGTCCAAAAGCCTGGTCCCAAAACCACGATTTTAATTTCTTCCTGAAGGCCAGGAGGGATGGGGTCGATCTTATTTCATTTGGGAGTGTGTTCCATAGGCAGAATTGACAAACATTTCATGAATATCAAGGTAATCTTCAAATCTATAGGACAGTGTTTTTCAACCTTTTTTGAGCCTCGGCACACTTTTTGTCAGATTATTGCATTTTGAATAGCAATTCATGAGTCAGCACAAGATATACTTTCGCAGTTTGAGATGAACTGCAGTGTGATATGTTTGACACCAGATGGCGCTGTCTCAAGACTGATGAATGGAACCTTGAGGAAGTGACAGTTGAAAGTGACAGTTGGTGTCAGTTGGTTTAGAATATCTGTGAGGAAAGGATGATTAGTAAGGTAGCTGTGAGGGCTGTTGTTTTTCAATGTTTTGCCAGTTATTGTTAAATACAATTCAATACAAAGTTATATATTTACCTTGTGAATTGTATGAGAGTTTCATTATTCACACGAACAGAGACTGGAGGTTTTTTGGGCCGATGAGGAATTAAACTTCTATATTTCTGTTGCCTATCCGCTGTGACATAAATACTCGACGCCGAAGACTTTTTACATTTACAAAATCCTGGGGCACACCACCAACCAAAATGACACAAAAGGACACTCTAACACAGTCATACATATAGTTAATATGTTTTTAAATGTATTTATACACTCAGTGTGAAACCTGGGCCTGTTTCGATGAACACGACATAGATATCCTGGCAGGAATGGCAGAAAGACACAAACTTCCCACACAGAACTCCCATAACCAGGAGAAAATGCTATAAGAGTTTGGTGGGCATTGACCTTGAGTTTTGGAGTTGTAGTTCACTATATCCAGAGAGACTGTGGACTGAAACAATGTTGGATCAGGACCAAGCTTGGCATGAATACTCAATATGCCCAAATGTGAGCACAAATGGAGTTTGGGAAAAATAGACCTTGGCATTTGGGAGTTACAGTTTCTGGGATTTATAGTTAACACACAATCAAAGAGCATCCTGAACTCCTGCAACAATGGAATTGAACCAAACTTGGCATATTGAACTCTCATTACCAACAGAAAGTACTGAAAGGGTTTGCTTGGGAATTGACCTTGAGTTTGGAAGTTGTAGTTCACCTACACCCAGTGAGCACTGTGGACTCAAACAATGTTATGTTATGTTGTTGTTTGTTTTCTATCCAGAATCACAATGTTGGAAGGAGGCTCACCACTTTAAGGTCCCTCAAACAGGCATGGGAAAACTTCGGCCTTCTGGGTGCCTTGGACTTCAATTCCCACCATTCCTAACAGCCAGAGGCCCTTTCCTGCTTAAGTGGCTGAGGGGGGGGGAGGAAAAGGGCCTGAGGCTGCTAGGAATGGTGGGAGTTGGAGTCCAAAACACCTGGAAGGTCCAAGTTTGCCCATGTTGCTTTCGACAGAGGCCTCTTCCCCCCCCTCCCCCTTCGCGCCCTTTCTTCCCCCTCCTGCCGAACACTTACTTTTTCTCTACACTGCCGCTTCTGCCGCCATTTTGATCCGAGGGGGCAGCGTGAGTGTGTTCAGGAGGGGAGGGGGGAGGGAGGAAGACATTACCCATGCGGGCGCTACTGCGCAGACTCGCCTCAGATCAAAGCGAGGTAAAGCGAGCAGAGCGAGGCTGGGAAGAAGGGAGCCCGAGTGGAGAAGAAAAAGTCTTCGGCAGGAGGGGGAAGAAATGGTATTGGAGGTTCCAATTTCCCACGGCACACCTGAAGATTGCTCACGGCACACGAGTGTGCCACGGCACACTGGCTGGGAAACACTGCTGTAGGATATATAACAAATGAACATATTGAAAACCTGTAGACATATTGTAATGTAGACATTTTCAATGCGCTTGTAAATAGTATATTCTGCTCTCGCCTTGATGCTGTCTTCGTAAGCAGTGCAGACATTTGATGTTAGTCAAGAATCCAAAATAATGTTTTGTTTTGTTTTTTAGAAAAAGGAAGATGAAATACAGAAACACAGCCAGGCAGGAATGTTTTAACATAATTTTCATGAGCCAGTAGACACAAAAGAATCCCTCTTCCTTTTGGTTCATTATGCAACTGCTTTCAATATTCATGAACACGCTGGATTTGCACCAATGTGAGGAGTCAAAACACCATTGAAATCTTAGCCCAAACCTGAATTTAGTGTAAAATCTGTAACAGCGCCTATATTATGCATGTCCTGTGGAGAGAGAAAATATTGCTGCTGGCATCTTAGTTTAACACAGGCAATGGATAGTTTGGAGCCCCCCCCCCCCTCGTAGAAACTGAGCTGTGAACGGTGCTGCCCAAAAATGGGGAATGGACAGGTCAGTTTAGGAATGTTTGAGGGACTTCAAGCATCTGCTGCTCAAGATGTTTGTTTCATTTTTGCTAATAGAACTGACTGACAATGCAAGCGACTGAATTACCTTATTTGTCTTCACCAAGTTATTTATTTATTTATTTATTTATTTATTTATTTATTTATTTATTAGTCAATTTTATATTCCGCTCCTCCCTGCAGGCTCGGGGCGGATCACAATAACAAGAATAAAATGCACAAATACAAATGCACAGCGAATTTCCATAAAAGCAGTAAAAACAACAGTCATAGACAATAGCCAACTGATTACAGATTGTCAATCCTAGATTCAGGCGTTAGAGCCTCTTCCTTCGGGTCAGCCAAAAGCTGCTCTAAAGAGGACAGTCTTACAGGCTCTTCGAAAAGAACCAAGTTCATGTATTGCCCGGACATAGTTGGGTAGCGAGTTCCAGGTCGTGGGGGCCACAAATGAAAAGGCCCGTTGTCTTGTACTGGACAGGTGGCAGGAGCGGGGTGATGGAACAACCAACAGGTTCTGCTCTTCCGAGCGCAGTGATCTCGGGGGAACGTACGGGGTAAGGCGGTCCCTTAGGTACTCAGGCCCTAGACCGTGCAAGGCTTTAAAGGTTAACACCAACACCTTGAAGGCAATCCGGTACTCGATGGGAAGCCAGTGCAGTTGCCGTAGAATAGGTGTAATATGCTCCCTCACTGGTGCTCCCATCAGCAAGCGAGCGGCGGCATTCTGCACCAGCTTGAGTTTCCGGATTGTCGACAGGGGAAGGCCCACGTAGAGGGCGTTACAGTAGTCCAACCTCGAGATGACCGTCGCCTGGATCACCGTGGCCAGGTCGTCCCTTATGTGATGTGGAGCAGATTAAGATTTTATTAACCAGGGAAATATTCAGAAGAATCCCACCACCTGTTTGTCTTCCAACCCCCTGAAATAACGAGACCAACACATAATCTGTATATATTTTTTAAAAGTCAATGTTTGTATGTGTGTATGTGTGTGGAGGGCGGAAGGATATGTGGCAGCTTTCTGATTGGCTCCCACTGTGGGACTATTTGCATAAAAGACGCTGATTGGCCAGCACCCCCAACATTCCGACACTCTAACGTGGCAGGGGGGGGAAAGGGAAAGGCCTGAGGCAGTCAGGCATGGTGGGAGTTTAAGGCCAAAACACTTTGCGCCCCCCAACAATGAGAGAACAATGTGTCAGTGGTCTTATGCTAAAAGACCTTGGCACACAGCACACCCAAGACCTGGTGCAGTTTGAGGGAGGATGGACCATGGATGACGGGACTTGCAGTACCTCAACTCACCTCCCGAGACTGCTGCAACCCTCATCCACTGACTGATCTAGACCACACTTGGCACACGAAGCCCCCATGACCAACTTTACATCCTGGTGCAGTTTGGAGGAGGATGGAACATGGATGATGGGACTTGAAGTACCTCCACTCACTTCACAAGACTTCTGCCAACCTCATCCAATGACTGATCAAGATCAAACTTGGCACACGAAGCCCCCATGACCAACTTTACATCCTGGTGCAGTTTGGAGGAGGATGGAACATGGATGATGGGACTTGAAGTACCTCCACTCACTTCACAAGACTTCTGCCAACCTCATCCAATGACTGATCAAGATCAAACTTGGCACACAGAGCCCCCATGACCCACTCTACATCCTGGTGCAGTTTGGAGGAGGGTGGACCATGGATGATGGGACTTCACTCACTTCCTGCAACCCCTGCGAGCCAAATAAACAAATGATAAGGACCCACCTTGGCACACAATGCCTTTCTCAAATAACCTGGGCAGGGCTGGGTTCCCAAGCTAGTATGGATAAAAAATTTGGCCAACTTTATTGATTGTCACCTATTTAATTTTTAACTCAACTAACTTTAGGTGTCAGTACAACTTTGTGTGTCTAAGCTGAGGTAGTGTCTTGTACAGTCTACCCCTCAGCAATTCAGGTGTAATACCTGGGTCCCCTGGCGATTTAAACCCGGGCAACCTGTAAGGGAAACGTCCGGAGAAATCTCTCTCAATTCTTGAGACCAGACTCTTCCCATTTCTGGGCCATTCTAAATTATTTTTTAAAATTATTATTATTATTATTCGTATTTATATACCGCTCCATTCCCTTAGGCTCGGGCGGTTTACATAGATAAAAGAGGCAATAACAATAAAACAAATTTAACACGATACATTGAAACACTATAAGCTACTAACAACTGTCCCAATTTATCACAACACAGTCAAGTAGGACCATTGATCACCTCACCCCCTAAAATTAACCTCTAGGTGAGTGTTTGAGTAATGGCCCACACCTTTAAGGGGTGCCTTAGGTATACACCAACCTTTGTATTACAGTTTGAGCCATACAAGATAATGACCTGAAATTTAGTGGATTAGTTCCTACTGAATGGTAAGTGAACTCATAAGTTTTATTTGCCTTCCAACCCCTGAAATGACGAGACAAGACAACAACAATATGGATTTAAGATTTGGGCAACTTTATTGCCCAACCTATTTAACTTTCAACTCAACTAACTTAGGTGTCAGTTCAACTTTGTGCGGCAAAGTCGAGGTAGCATCTTATACAGTCTACCCCTCGGCTATTTATTTATTTATTTATTTATTTATTTATTTATTTGTTCAGGCTTCTATGCCGCCGACTCCCGGGGGCTCGCGGCGGCTCACAGGAGCCAAAAAGGCAACAATAAAAACAGTGATAAAAACAATAAAACAAATTAAAACAGCAGAACAAGTAAGACAGCTAAGCTATACAGCAGTAGCATACATAAAATGCATGGGCCTATTCTCCAAAAGCTTGCTTGAATAAGTGGGTTTTGCAAGCCCGTCTAAACGGGAGCAAGTCCCTCAGGGCCCTGGTTTCGGCCGGGAGGGCGTTCCATAGCGTAGGAGCTATAACTGAGAACGCCCTCCGGCGGGTAGATGTTAAGCGTGCCAACCTTGTTGATGGTATCTCCAGGAGGTTAGCGTCCTCAGACCTTAGTGATCTCGATGGGCAGTATGGAGTGAGACGGTCCCTCAGATACGCTGGCCCCAGGCCATGTAAGGCCTTAAAGGTAAGAACCAACACTTTGAAGGTGACCCGGTGCTCAATAGGTAGCCAGTACAGCTCCTGCAAAACAGGTGTTATACAGCAACCTGCTGGGGTGCCAGACAGGAGCCGGGCGGCAGTGTTCTGCACCAGCTTGAGCCTCCGGATAGCCGACAGAGGAAGGCCAACGTAGAGCGTGTTACAGTAATCTAGCCTCGAGATGACCGTGGCTTGGATCACCGTGGCCAGGTCGTTCCGGGAGAGATAGGGGGCCAGCCTCCTTGCCTGGCGGAGATGGAAAAAAGCAGCCTTGCTGACCGCAGAGACCTGGGCCTCCATGGTCAGCTGGGAGTCGAGATGGACCCCCAGGCTCTTCACAGACGATGATGGGCATAGCGCCGCACCATCCAGGGTCGGAAGCTGAGCACCTACCCCACCCGGGCGACCCAGCCACAAGATCTCCGTCTTCACCGGATTCGCCCTCAACCTATTTAAGATGTAACACCTGGGTCCCCTGGAAATTTAAACCCAGGCAACCTCTGAGGGAAATGTACGGAGAAGTCTCTCTCGAATTAGTGAGACCAGACTTTCCCCATTTCTGGGACATTCAATATCACCTCACCCCTAAAGTTAACCTCTAGGTGAGTGTTTGTGTAATGACCCACACCCCTAAGGGGTGCCTTAGGTATACACCAACCTTTGTATTTCTAATCTATTTACGCTAAGTCTACTTATAAACCGACCATCCCAGCTAGCCCCTAAATAACAGTATAGGGTAGGCAAAAAACCCTCTCAAAACATAAGAGGGCAAAATTTCCTCCCCATTCCCGATGGGCGACCATTACTATACTGTCAATGGGCGGGAGTGGTGGGCAATGCTTTCCAGCAGAATGAGGGAGAGGGGCTGGCATACAACAAGGCCAGTCCCACCTCCCCTACTGGAAGGTTCCATGGAACCAACCAATCTCTTCTCTTGGGGGGGGGGGGGGACAAATTGCTCCACTCTCCAATCTTTGTTGGAGGGTGAATGGTTTTATATAGTGAGTAGAAGAGGAAACTGGAACTTTGCCCCTGAAGGGAATTAGGTTTGCCAGGTTAAATATATGTAGAAGGTTGTAGTCGTTTTAATCCGGACAAGATCATGGACCAGGCCATGGTACCATATAAAGCTCCATCAAGTGGAATGAAGGTCTCTGGAAGCTTGAATTCAGCTTCCAAAGCCAAACTTTCGCCTGAAGCCCATCTGCTTCCATGGTCTCTCTGGTAGCAGTGGAAGGAGAAGTATGCAAGAGCATCCGATGGTGTCATTTTCATTGGATGCCTTATTGCTTCTGGAAAAGAAAAGAAAAACCCTTTTCCCTCTAAAGTGATTTTATTTGCAATGATGAAGGAACAACAAAGATAGAATTAAGCTTTCCCAACTCCGCTCAGCTGAGGAGAGAGAGAGATTTGCCTCTTCCCACAAAAAGAGAGGCACTCATTCCTCATTCTGGAGCCATGCATCGAACCACCACCCCCGCCCATTAAACAGTATATTAAGGTTGCCATTAGGGGTCCGGGTAGGATTTTTTCCCTCTTCTGTTTTAAGAGGGGTTTTTTTTGCCTACCCTATACTGTTGCAAGGCAAACTGGGAGGTGTGGCATTAAATAGGTGGCCACGGTAAGCAGTTAGGAAACGCTAAGATTTGATATACGCCTAAGGCACCCCCTTCAAGGGTGAAGGACATTAACTAAAACACTCAGCTAAGGTTCAATTTAAAGAGGTGAAAGGAATTATTTATTTATTTATTTATTTATTTATTTATCCTTCTTGTATGCCGCCACTCCCCGAGGGCTCGGAGCAGCTCACAATCTCAAGCATGAAACAGATAAAAACATCAGATGAACTATTCTAAATTTAAACTAAAACTAACTCTGCAGGATTACAAAAATCAACAACTAAATGCCAGTTTGAAGATGTAGGTTTTACAGGCCCTTCAAAAGGTAAGGAGGTCTTGCAGGGCACGCACTTCAGCTGGCAGATTATTCCAGATAGTTGGAGCCACCACAGAGAAGGCCCTACGTCGGGTTGAGGCCAGATGGATGGTCTTGACACCAGGCACCTCGAGGAGATTCAGATCTTCAGAGCGGAGTGATCTCTGGGGTTGATAGGGGGTGAGACGGTCCCTCAGATACATTGGCCCCAGACCATATAAGGCCTTGAAAGTTAACACCATCACCTTGAAAGTGATCCAGTGCTCGACCGGGAGCCAATGAAGCTGCTGTAAGATGGGAGTTATGTGGCTCCTCGCCGGCACTCCAGCGAGGAGTCGAGCAGCGGCGTTCTGGATGAGCTTAAGCTTCCGGATCGCGGACAAGGGCAGGCCAATGTAAAGGGTGTTACAGTAGTCTATCCTTGAGATGACCGTGGCTTGGATAACTGTGGCTAGGTCGTCTCTAGATAAGTAGGGGGCCAGCCGCCTAGCCTGTCGCAGGTGGAAAAAGGCGGTTTTGCCGACAGTGGAGACCTGGGCCTGGAAACCGAAAAAATATTTATTTATTTATTTATTATTCAAATTTGTGAGTCACCACTCCCGGGTGACTCGGGGCGACTTACACCATGAATTCAGAATTAGAAACAGAGTATAAAACACCGTAAAACACATAAAACACTGTAAAATACAATAAAATACACAGCAAGCCAGTGGCACAACTGCATCGGCATACGCAACACAAGGAGGCGAAGTAGCCTACAGATCCCAGCATTAATACCCAAAGGCCTGCCGAAACAAGAGGGTTTTGCATGCCTTCCGGAATGCCACTAAGTCCATAAGGGCACGGACTCCGCAAGGGCAAAAATATGGTCTCTGATATACTGCGAGAAACTTCTCCGACACATTTCCTTCAGAAGTTGCACGGATTGGGTGTCCAGGGGACCCGGGTGGTTCGCCCTAACTAGCCGAGGGGTAGGCCAGACTGGGACGCTACCTCGGCTTTGCCACCAAGTTCAGGATTCATAGTTTGAGATCCAGTCAAAGTTAAACAGGTAACAGATATAAAAGATGCCCATATTTAAAACTCAAATACTTGTATGTGGTCTCGTTATTTCGTGGGTTGGCAGGCAAATGGCAGACTACCCTCCCACTCTTTCTTTAAATAAAACCATTTATCCAATATATTAGTTATAGTTAGAGAACTAGGTGTTATTATTTTCTCCATCTGCAGTTTGCACATGTTTAAATTTATGTATATTTGCTAATTAGTCGCCTTCACAATAACATGTTATTCAGAGCCAGTGCTATCCAAATTAGCATAAACGTAATTACCAGTCTTTTGTGTGTTGGTTGTTCACAATGGCTGGTCTTTGGCATTGTCTCAAATATCTGCATTGCACAGATTTTGGGTAAAGCTGTAGCAGTCCAGATGCTAATAATAATTTAGCCTTTCTAGGGTCCATCTTTATTAATGACATTACAAATTTGGGCTGGTTGCTTTAGTTCAGTGTTTCTCAACCTGGGGGGTCGGGACCCCTGGGGGGGGGTCGCGAGGGGATGTCAGAGGGGTCACCAAAGACCATCAGAAAAGACAGTATTTTCTGTTGTTCATGGGGATTCTGTGTGAGAAATTTGGCCCAATTTTATCATTGGTGAAGTTCAGAATGCTCTTTGATTGTAGGTGAACTATAAATCCCAGCAACTACAATTCCCAAATATCAAGTCTCTTTTTCCAAACTGTACCAGTGTTCATATTTGGGCATATTGCCAAGTTTGGTCTAAGTCCATCATTGTTTGAGTTCACAGTGCTCTCGGGATTTAGGAGAACTACAACGCCAAAACTCAAGGTCAATGCCCGCCAAAACCTTCCAGCATTATTCTGTTGGTCATGGGAGTTCTGTGTGCCAAATTTGGTTCAATTCCATCAATGGTGAAGTTCAGAATGCTCTTTGATTGTAGGTGAACTATAAATCCCAGCAACTACAAGAACATAATCAACCCCACCCCCCACCAATATTCAAATGTGGGCACATCGGGTATTTGTGCCAAATTTGGTCCAGTGAGTGAAAATACATCTGGCATATCAGATATTTACATTACTATTCATAACAGTGGCAAAATTTAGTTATGAAGTAGCAATGAAAATAATGTTATGGTTGGGGGTCACCACAACATAAGGAACTGTATTAAGGGGTCACCGCATTAGGAAGGTTGAGAACCACTGCTTTAGTACGAGGCTTGAATCCAGATGTGTTCATTCTAAAAAGTAGACCCTTCCAAACGGTGAGATTATTGTATGATGCATTTGTCCCATTGATTTGAATGGGTCTATTCTAAGCAACAGCTGCAGAGCTGTTTGGGCTGGAAGTCAGCCTGAAGAAAACGGAAGTCCTCTACCAGCCCACACCACAGGAAGAACACCACCATCCCCACGTCAGCATAGGCAAATCTGTGCTTAAGTCCGTTCAGCAGTTCAC
This sequence comes from Anolis apletophallus, assembly GCA_030556195.1. Taxonomy (NCBI): domain Eukaryota; kingdom Metazoa; phylum Chordata; class Lepidosauria; order Squamata; family Anolidae; genus Anolis; species Anolis apletophallus. The sequence continues at coordinate 7,822,335 of JARBWK010000007.1, read as the reverse complement.
CTCCCTGGGAAGCATCATCTCTTCAGACGCCAAGATTGACAAAGAGATAGATCACAGATTATCAAAGGCAAATAGTGCATTCGGAAGGCTTCACAAAAGAGTCTGGAGCAACAAGCACCTGAGGCAAAGCACCAAAATCAGTGTGTACAGAGCTATCATACTGTCTATTCTCCTCTATGGGTCTGAAACATGGGTCACCTATCGCCAACACCTACGACTCTTTGAACGCTTTCATCAGCGCTGTCTTCGCACAATCCTAAATATACACTGGACCGACTATGTGACTAATGTTGCTGTCCTTGAGCAAGCCGGGATCACCAGCGTTGAGGCCATGCTATTGAGAACACAGCTGCGCTGGGCAGGACTCGTCTCTAGGATGGAGGACCACCGCCTCCCAAAGATACTACTCTATGGTGAACTTGCCACGGGTCAGCGCAAGAGAGGCGCCCCCAAAAAGAGATATAAGGACTCCCTGAAACAACATCTCAGGTTTGGCCAAATTGATCACCAACAATGGTCCACCCTGGCCTCACATCGGGAGACGTGGAGAAGCACTATCCACAATGCGGCGGCCTCTTTCAAGAAGACACGCCGAATGGGTCTCGAAGAGAAACGACAACGCAGAAAGAACCACAACTTGGAAACAATATCACCCAAGAAGACTTTCTGCTGTGCTTTCTGCAACCAAACGTGCCTATCTCAGATTAGCCTTTTTAGTCATCAACGCGCTTGTAAAAAGCGTGGGATGAGTCCTTCCTGAATCTTCGTTCGCGAAGTAATGCTGAGAGAGAGATTCTAAGCATGACTAATTCAATTTTGCAGTGTTATTTTTCCTTTGGAAGTATTTGTTGAAATTATTGGTGACTATTTCTCTATGTGTTCCTTTCTTCCGTCAGCCTTATAGAAAAAAGGGAAGTATTGCTGTTGTAACAGCTGGAAAACCAGCTGCTCTTTAAATTACACAAGTTGTCAATCAAACTTAAGATGTTTATCTCGTCATCATGAGTAACCACATCTTCTATCTGTATTAATGCAAATATTAGAACTATCCACCAGCTTTGGAGCAACAGTATTTTTGGATTTCTGATTCTTCCTTCTATCTCTGGGGTGCAGGCCCGGATTACCCATAAGGCCAACCTAGGCCATGGCCTAGGGACGCAAGCCAAGGGGGGCGCAGATCACGGAACCAAAAAATAATAATGTTGAAACAAATAAAAACGCAATGTGTTTTTCCCACCCTCTCTCGGCCTCGCCCATAGATGTCTATGAGAGCGGGCCCTGTCCTGAAGATTACACTTCCCATCATGCACCTCTCTCTGCTTCTGCCTCCCTCTCTGCAGGAGAAAAACTACACCTCCCGATATGCCCCGTGGGAGCTGCGGTGGGGCTGGGCCAATGGGAGGTGGCGAGGGCAGAGCCAGGAGAGTGGGCGGGTGGCAGGCATGTAGCCAGGGGGCTTCAGCCCCCACGAAATTCTCAGGGTGGTCCGCGAGAAGGCCTTACTGGTACATTATTTAAACTGTTATGTTTATTCATATCATGATCTGATCACCATGCTCATTATATCCCACCTTCATGGGGTTATTGGGATAACAATACAAAATATTTCCTAGGGTAAACCCTCTTCCACACAGTATCAGCCCCCTCGAACCAAACTCAGCCCCCCCCGAACCAAAATCCTGGCTACGGCCCTGGCGGGTGGTGGAGAGAGAGCAGGTGGACTCACAGGGATAGCGAAGGACGCCGAGAGGGTCTGCCCTTCCAGCTGGGCAGGGCGCGCTTCGAGCAGGTAAGTGCCGGGGCGCCGTGGTGCCACGCAATGGGGACCGGGAAGGCCCTCCCAGAGATGGAGTCGCTCCCTCAGGGAGCCCGCATCGCTTGTTTCAGGTGGCCCCGCCCCCTCAGCGCCATCCTGTCCCCTCATTGGCCCTGCTGGGTGTCACTCTCCCATTTGAATTCCCGCCCTTGGGAAAGCGCTTATGTGATTGGCTCCCACTTTCCTTGACTCCTCTTCGGGGGCAGTTATTCTGTGTTAGCGTCCTGAATTCGAGTCCCGCTTCGGGCAGAAAGCGTGACTGTGGAACTCCCTGTCACTGCATTGGGATGGCATTTTAAAAAATGGGCCCGAGCACAACACTGCTGCAGGTGTGTCCGGCCCAGGCGCCCCGTGAGCCCAGTGGATACACCTGCGCTGATTGGCGCGGGTTGTTGTTGATTTATTTATTTGGATATTACTGATCAACTAAGATGTATTGGGCTACCTGAGTGAATTTGAGGTAAGTTGTATAATATGATTTATTTTTAGTGTGGGTCTGAGTGATGTGGGGGGGGGGTGCAGTAGAGGTTGGCTTAAAGGGGGCGTAATTCCAAAGTGTGGCCTAGGGGGCAAAAAGGTGTTAATCCGGGCCTGCTGGGGTGGATTTCAGAATAAAAGTAAGATATTTGGGATACATATTAGGCATGAGAAAAATGAACCGGAAATTAAAAGGATTCGTAAGAGATTCGTATGTAATGGGACTTTTGAGGTTTTACAGATCGCTGCTGCGATCCCGGAAGTAGACTTCCTTTTACGGTCCTTGAGGCCAACAATATGTGTTATGATCGTAAGAAATTCTTAAGTATTAATTAATTAATTATTGTACTACTCACTTCTCCCTGTCTTCTCCCCCTCATTTCCTTCCCGCCTTCATTCAGCTTCTTCTTTTTCCCGCATTTCTATGAGGAACTGGAAGTGACGCTGCTGCTAGGTAGGCTAGGCAATGCATTCTGGAAAGTGTAGTCCTCCAGGCTTCCCCCCCTCCTTCTCTTCCCCGTTGCTCTGCTGCCATGCCCCATCGCAGGGGCCTGCTTCACACACACACACGCGCGCGCTTCTCCTCCTCTCTCCCCAGCGCTCTCTCAGATGCTTCTCTTCCCGTTGCTCTGCCATGCCCCATCGCAGGGGCCAGCTTCAGCCCTCCAGGTACGTGTTTTGGACTTCAACTCCCACCATTCCTCACAGCCTCAGGCCTCTTCCTTTTCCTCTCAGCCTGGGCAAACTTGGGCCCTCGCTCCCTCAGGATCGGGGTGAGAGAGAGGCAGCGAGGAGTGAGGGGGGGCCTCCTCCTTTCTTTTGCTGCTTCCAAGAATAGAATACCCCCTCCCTCCCTCCCTCCTTCCCTCCCTCCTTCCTATTTGGAGAGTCCCATCTAGAATTCAGTGTGGTTTATTCAAGTTTTGGCCTACAACTCCCAGAAATCCCAGCCAATTTACCAGCTGTTAGGATTTCTGGGAGTTGTAGGCCAAACTCATCTGAATGCGCATGCTCTGGCATACAAATTACTAACGAATTTGTTAGTACTTAAGTTACATTTCTGAAATTTTTGGGCCATTTTTTGTAAGTCTTTCTTTTACTAATCAAAAAAAAAAAATCCCCCCCATTTGATATAAGAATCGCCATTTTAGGATTCTAAACCATGCCTAATACATATAGTGTAATTAAGGAGGCTGTATAACTCCATAGTAATTACTTAGGATAGGATTCCTACTTAGGACCAACATGGTAATCTTACTACATGCTGGGGGAAGTCTTGAATGAAGAAAAACCCCAAAACGTTCCTAATGATAATTGTCTGCTTGAACCAAATCAACCAAGATTCCTAGACATCTTACAGAAAGATACTTGTGCAGAGAGAAACAGCCAACCATAACTTTATTTAATGTTACTTAAAAAATCCCCTGCCTGATTTACCAGACAGGACAGTTACAGTCGCAAGCACTTCCTCCACCCACCATTTGATCCCTTGTCTCCTTCCCAGTAAGCTCCGCTCTTCATGCACTTGCCTGCACATGAGAGCACCCCAGCCAATGAGGGAGCCACTTAGCTCACTCTGATTGGCCAGCTAGAGAAGACCCAAGTGAAGCCTGTTTTAGATTAGATTAGATTTATTACTTCTAAAGTAATAAGAAGGCTCGGAGTGGTTTATAGAAAGGCACAGTATACATACAGAGAACATCTATGTATATAGTAAAAGTCAGTGTTTGCAGCCGAGCGGTGGGAGGAATATGTGGCAGCGTTTCGATTGGCTGCCACTCCGGGATTATTTGCATAAATGGCTGTGACCGACCAGCCTCCCAACATTCCACCACAGCACAGAGAGGAAAGGGAAGGGCCTGAGGCAGGCATAAATGGCTGGAGTTGAAGTTACCCAGTTGACAGTTTTTTCTGTTGGAAATGGAATGTTCAGTACCATCACCCAATACACTTCTAAGGCGACTCAGAGGGAAAGCAAAAAGCCTCAGGCAGTCAGCCAGTGCGGCCCACAGCAGTGACGGATCAGGACCAAACATGGCAAACAAGGGACCAATGGCCCACTTCACAACCTGGTGTGGTTTAGGGCAGGTTGGGCCACAAATGATGGGATTTGCAGTACCTTCACCTCATTCACTTCCCAAACAACACTGCAGCCCCTATAAATCACAGACCAGGCCCAAAATTGACAACACGGCTTCTTTAACTTGATTTTCCTGACTAGGCCTCAGCTCATGGGATATTGTTAGGCTTCCTCAACTTGATTTTCCTGACTAGGCCCCCAACAATGACAGAACAAGACCAAGCTTGGCACACAGACCCCCCAAGATGCACCCTACATCCTGGTGCAGTTTGAGGAAGGATGGACCATGGATGATGGGACTTGCAGTACTTTAATTCACTTCCTTAGAGCACTGTGGCCCACACCAATGATGAACTATGGCACACAATGCCTTCCTCAAATAACCCGGGCACCGTCGGGTCCCCAAGCTAGTAGGCATGGTTTCGAACCCAAAAATAGGGAATCGAAAATCTAATGGGGGGGGTTATTAGTAATAGAAAGACTTACAAAAAAAATTCCAAAAATTTCTAAAATGTAATGCAATTACTTACGAAATTCGTTAGTAGTTCTAAAGTAGGCAAAGCAGGGAAACAGGACTGACACTGTTTTAAGCACAGGCAAGTCAAGGGGCAACATTTCCCTTGGTTTCCTTGCAGGGAGATATAATGCATTAATATATTATTATTAATATTATTAAATAAAATAGTTGCCAATACCCACCTCTGGTGCAGGCCTTGCTAATCTGTAGAGTTCTCCTCACTCCAGCTTTTTCCCATTCAGTTTTACCATAGCAGTCTAGGACCTCCGTTTGAACTCTATGGCTTTTCTTGATTCTGAACTCTTCCTTCTCCTCTCCGTGCTCTTTTCACTCCTGCTGCCCTTCTCTCAGCAGTTCTTATGTCCTTCTACTCTGTCCTTCTATCTAAACCCCCTTCCTGGGTGTTTAAATCGCTTTTTTCGTCAGTCCTCCAGCCCCTCTAGGAGTCCCGATCTGGATCTCTCTATGGTTTCTGGCTCCTTTTTCACTTCCTGGAGGAGGCCCTTCACTCTAATTAGGCTCCAAGCATGGAAAGGCCCCCATTTGACTGTGAGTTATGTCTGCAAAGCTATTTTGGAGGGGGAAATTTTCCTGTTGGGTGGGCATCCGAAATAGTTACTAATCTAACAAAAATTTGGGCCCAGAGAGTGCGGAAATGAAAGTCCACTTCCGGGATTGGCCCTGTGAATCGTATAAACTTGAAAGTCCCATACATACGAATCCCTTCCGATTTCTTTTCATTTTCATAACTTTTTTCTCATGCCTACAAGCTAATACAATCTATAAAAATTAGACTATATAAATAAATAATAAGGGCCTAATCTACAGATCAGAAACTTCGCCAAGAAAAAGGGGGCATAAGGTCTGGGGATCTATGGTGCTCAGTAAAGCCGGCAAATGGTCGAGGGGCTGGAGTAAAGGTCAAGTCCTGTGGTGGCAATTGTAACATCAATGGGGACTGACCGGTGATGTTTCTAGTCACACAGTTGAAAAGAGGAGCCATGGTATTCCTTGGGCCCCACAGGAGGTCACCCATCCAGGGGATACCAAAACAGCTGGGACCTCTAGACCCATTTTTTTCTACCTTGGCTAAATGGTTTCCCCTTTTTCTTTCCCTTTTGCTTTTCACACATACTCAAAAGTAATTCTGGAGGCAACTGCTTATCTTGCCTATAGTAGGAGCAAGATAATAGATAAATAGAGGAGAATCCCCCTTTTTTTGCTGGGTTGAGCTTTTTTTTTTCACCACTAACATCAACACTGTGGCAATCCAAAATAATAATAATAAATAAATAATAAACTTTATTTGTACCCCGCCACCATTTCCCCAACGGGGACTCGGGGTGGCTTTCATGAGGCCAAGCCCATCAACCTAACAACACAATAAAATCAATCAAAACGATTACACAAAACATACACTATAAGATACCACAATCAATATAAAATTGCAGTAAAATAAAACAATTTCAGACACAGGAAAATGAGCGGGCCGCATGTACAGATTAAAATAGAAAGATAAAAACAGGGGGATGAGATAGCTGTGGGGCAAGGTATTTGTGAGGGAGAAAGCTCTTTCAAAGGGAGGTCATACAAAAGAAAGGACATTCATATAAAGGGGGGAGGGGTGTACACTCGAAACAGATATTGTCACACCCCAGACACTTTCCAAGCCCAAACCAGAGCAACGCCATATTACAGCCCTGGACTCAAAGAGGCCTGAAAGCAGGTCTCTGCAGTCAGCTCCAAGTGAACCCCAAGCCTCCAAGGCCAGGCGCATCCCTGTTAGTTCTCACGCCGATAAGGCAGCTAAGATTCATGAGACTAGCAATACTCCCCAACCTCCAGGTGTTTGCTCTAATGAGGGAACATTCCAATCTGGCCAAGAAGCGGTGGGAACCGAAACCTTCCCAGCCGATCCTGGGAAAGTTGTCCGACGCAGCCAGTGTATTCGGAAACGGAGTCATTGGGGCTCTTAAAAGCAGGGTCCGGAGAGGGTTCTGCATCTCGAGTCAACTTTTTATTTCCTTGCCTTGCCTTTGGAACTGTGTTGGACCACGGTGGTCTTCTAGTGGAACTATCCTATACTTACTAAGCTTTGATTCAAAGACTTTTCAAGACTAGCCATTTGCGGCATTTCTACATTGCTCTACTTTGGAACTATTTCAAGCTTTTGGGGTGCCTGGACCCGGGATTGGGTGCAACCTTGCTGATTTCTATTTTGCCTTTTGCTTCTCTCATTTATTCTTAACTAGCTTGGGGACCCGGCGGTGCCCGGGTCATTTGAGAAGTGCAGCAGGATGTAGAGTGGGTCATGGGGGCTCTGTGTGCCAAGTTTGGTCTTGATCCATCATTATTGGGAGTTGCAGTGGCATCATGAAATTACTGAAGGTAGTGCAAGTCCCATCATCTCTGTCCCCCCCCCCCCCCCCAAGTGTAGTAGGATGTAGATTGGGTCATGGGGGCTCTGTGTGCTAGGTTTGGTCTGTATTGGTGAATGGATGAGGGATGCATTGTTTTTCAGAAGTGAGTGAAGGTACTTCAAGTCCAATCATCCGTGGTCCGTCTCACAGAAAACTGCACCAGGCTGTAGAGTGGGTCATGAGGGCTCTGTGTGCCAGATTTGGTGTTGATCAGTCATTGGATTAGGTTTGTAGCAGGCTTGGAAAGTAAGGGAAGGTACTGCAAGTCCCATCATCCATGTTCTGTCCCCCTCCAAACTTCAGTAGGATGTAGAGTGGGTCACTGGGGCTCTGTGTGCCAAGTGTGGACTTTCTCGGTGTTTGTTGGGGACCGCAGTTGTATGTGGGAACAGAGGGGTGTGAAAATACTACAAATCCCATCATCCATTGTCAGTCCTCCCTCAAACCTCACCAGGACTTGAAGGCCATCATGGGGGTTATGTATGGCAAGTTTGGTCTCGATCAGTGATTGGATGAGGGTTGCAGCGGACTTGGGAAGTGAGTAGAGGCACTTCAAGTCCCATCATCCATGGTCCATGCTCCTCCAAACTGCACCAGGATGTAGAGTGGGTCATGGGGGCTGTGTGTGGTGAGTGTGGTCTGTATTGGTTCTTTTTGGTGGCCTCAGTGGTCTGTGGGAACCAAAGTGTTGGAAAGTACTACAAATCCCATAATCCGTGGGTCATGTCCCCCGACCCGCTCCAGGACATAAAGGGGGTTAGGGGGGTTATGTGTACCAAGTTTGGTGCAGGTCCATCACCCGCGCTGGTCGCTGTGGCCTGTGAAAGTGGTTGCCACATATCCGCCCTGGCCTGTGAAAGTGGCTGCCACATATCCGCCCTTCCGCCCTCCGCATACACACATACATACATACAAACATTCCGTTTTATAAAGGTATACAGACAGATATACAGATAAAGCATTTAACCGCTGAAACTGTGTATTGGTTTACTCAGGGTCCGGTTCAAGCTCTAGTCGCAACAGATGTTGAGGGTGAATGGTGGCATAGGATTATATGACTAATCTTCAAAGGCACAGCGGAAGAGCAAGGTCTTGAGATTCTTCTTGAAACTCTCTAGAGTAGGGGCTCGCCTAATCTCACCAGGCAGTGCATTCCACAGACGAGGGGGCCCACCGAGGAAAAGCTCTCTCCCTCATTCCCACGAGGCGGGACTGGGACAATGGCAGAGGTGAAAGGAGAATACAAAGTGGAAAAGACAGCGTGTAGGCTGATAAATAAACAATAAAGGCAAATACACAATGGGCAATTATGTGAGCAATAATAGAGCCATCTCTAGTTCATACACATATATTATAGAAAAGGAATACAATCATGAAAATATACAAATATCACCAGGTAAGTACCAGCATAGTATGTGTAAAGAGGCTATTCAAGTGAACCGGCTGGACAGGGTGGACCCTCTTTTACTGATCCCACCACTGCCACAAATTTGTAACGATGAGGTCACTACGTATCTGACCTAATATAAAAGGGTGTTGTATAACTTTAATTTAAGGATCCCTTAAACATGAAGAGATTAGCCACCAGATTGTGAGGACTGTTGTTGTTATCTGTTATCTAGGAGGGTCTGTCACCAATTATTGTGGGACTTCAAACTGTGTAACAAGACAGGTTAAAAACACTTTCCTGTCTTGCTTTACTCTGAGGCTGGACTTTTAAAATATGGAACAGAGAGAGATTGTTGATGAAAAGAATAATAACGGTTTATTTATAGCTTGGCACAAAAAAGCGTGATGGATACGTTATAACTTCTTAGAGGCTCAACTCATCATGGTTACATTGGTATTGTAGAAGATACAAAGTTTAAAATGTTTGACTGTTACTATTACTCAGTTAGATCAGTATGTAACTATCTCACACACAGACCTTCTTTCCTCCTACAGGCACCTTGCCTATCTCTAGCCCTCAGGTTCTATACAAACAGACTGGCTCGCAAGCTCAGCCTACTAGAACTGTCTCTCTACAGCTCCAAAACCAGACTGCCCTCAGAACATGCTCTCTCCTAGAGCTGGTCTGACAGTTAAACTGTCAAAATTCAAACTTCCTCAGAATTCTGTTCTTGGCTGTGGCAGAAAGCTGTTGACTCCTCCCACCTCTGCCTTACAGCCATGTTGCTATGGCAACTCTTCCCCAAGGTGGGCCTTCACTGAAGAAGTGCACCTTCCCTAAACATCTAAACATCTCAATACATATTCAATCCTCAATCCTATAATAAAAAATAAACACTTCTGCACAGTATGTATCAACATAATAGCGGTGAACAGGCTCACACAGGGGTGAACCGAGACGCCCAGGCTCAACGGAGGAATGTTGTGGTAAATGACCAGGCACAGTCCCAGAAGCCTTCCCAAACAGAGGAAAATGTTCAAAATAATATAAAGTTCAAGTGAGTTCTCACAGCAATGTGGCAATCAATAGGGAAGGTCGTCCTTGGGCCGACGAAAGGGTCTCGCGCGCCTTCGTTTCTCCCCCGTAGGGGCTTCCTCAGGGCCGGGGGCGTGGCCTAAATGGTGAAATCTCGCGAGCGTCTCATGAGTGTCGAAGCACTAGAGTTACAATAATACAGATTGATTATAGTACATATACAGTATTTACATAAGAACGCTACCAGCAAGGGAACAGCAAGGGTCATTGGGAAAATATCTAAACACACAGTATAATACAAAAGAGACAGGCAGGTACATACCAAGGCAAGGAGCAACAGGAAAGGAGAACCTCCCCCGAAGATCGAAGGGATTGGGCTGGTTCATGGATTGAGAAAGTTTGCCTTTCTCCAGCCTTCCTTCACTATCCTCCCAAAGTGCATATCACTCCGAAGGTACATTCCTCCACACTCCAAATGCAACATTTACTTACTCAGAGACTACATTCCAAGAAAAACACCAGAACTCCACCTCATCAGAAACTAACCCTTTCATATCACTCATTTGGAAAACTCTAAAACACTGTAACTTCCCTGGCAGCACAAAGAATAGTGCGCTTTTAGACTGGGAAGCCAATAATACACAGCTCTACGAAGGGTTCTCATTCTAAACACCAAACCACATTATAAATCAAGACAAATAACCCTAATCAACTTTTTATGTGAAAGCTTAATCAGTAGTTACCATAGTAACCAAAATAAGGTCTTGGACTGGCACATAGCCCAAAATTACTTTTTTTAACCTAATAATACAGTAATGCTTTCCTTGATCAGGGTTTTGCCTTGATTGTTTTTATGTTTACAAGGAACCAGTTGTTGTTTGACCCCTTTAAATTAAACTTGCTTCATGTAACTCTAAAACTTCTTAAACTATTTTTTGGAAACAGATGTCTTGCCAAAATACAATTCCCCTGAACTTGATTCAATCCTTACTTTGTTCGAGTGTGAGTCAGGTAGCTCAGTGTTTCCCAACCAATGTGCCGGGGCACACTAGTGTGCCGTGAGTGATCATCAGGTGTGCCGTGGGAAATTGGAACCTCCAGGAAGGGGGGGGGGGAGAGTCTAGTGTGTTGAAGTATAAAAACCCTAAGAAACCTACCTCGATAAAGGCACAACATTACAAACACCCCCTCCCCACCCGTTGTCTACTTGGCCTCTCCCTCTCCATGCATTGGGAAGGCCCACCTCCCTTTCCCCAAGTAGAGACCTCCTCTTGCCTCTTGGGGGTTCTGTGTGGGAAGTTTGGCCCAGTTCTATCATTGGTGGGGTTCAGAATGCTCTTTGATTGTAGGGGAACTATAAATCCCAGCAGCTACAACTCCCAAATGTCAAGGTCTATTTCCCCTGAACTCCATCTGCGTTCATATTTGGGCATATTGAGGATTCATGCCAAGTTTGGTCCTGATACAACAGTGTTTGAGTCTGCAGTGCTCTCTGGATATAAGTGAACTATTTATTTATTTATTTATTTATAGTTCACTTTTATATTCCGCTCCTCCCAGCAGGCTCAAAAACTACAACTCCAAAACTCAAGGTTAATGCCCACCAAACTCTTATAGCATTTTCTCTTGGTTATGGGAGTTCTGTGTGGGAAGTTTGTGTCTTTCTGCCATTCCTGCCAGGATATCTATGTTGTGTTCATCGAAACAGGCCCAGGTTTCACACAGAGTGTATAAATATATTTTAAAAATGTATTAACTATATATATTACTGTGTTAGAGTGTCATTTTGTGTCATTTTGGTTGGTGGTGTGCCCCAGGATTTTGCAAATGTAAAAAGTGTGCCGCGGCTCAAAAAAGGTTGGGAAACACTGAGGTAGCTGATCACTGTTACAGCTGATAGCTGGTTGCCACTGGAGTCGGCTGTTTCCCCACGCGTCTGTTGCGCCTAGCTAGTGTCTGGGGGCTATCCCCAGAAATTGGCAATTGGACATGATTGCTGGCATCCACCATTCTTCATCACACCATCAACGCCCACCATCACGTTCCACACCGATGTTGCCAGCATCAATTATCAATTACCATTTTGTTCAGTGTTTTATCGCTACTTCCCTATGGCTCTCATCACCCAACGAAGCCTACCGTTCAAAGGTTTACATCTTACACTTCAGTTGTTGGGAGGCTGACATTTGGGGAAGGGGGACTTACTACTTGAATGTCAGACTATATATAGGAATAAAAGATCAGAGAGCACTGGGCCAAATCGGTTACACCAGGGCTGCTCACAACATCGATCGCGATCAATCAGTCAATCGCGGTCCCAGAGCTGGTAGATCGCAGCCGGAATTCAAAGGGGTGCTTCTGCCCCGCGCGCAGCGCATCTTCCGCCGGGCTTCCTCATGCTGCTCCTGAGGTGACTCCCCTGCCTCCATCCTCAGTGCCATCGCAGCATGGCCTGAGGAGGAGGGAGGGAGAAGGAGGGCAGCAGAGCAAAGGAGGGGGCGGGTGCCCGGTCCGTGCATGCACATTTGGAGCGTGCGGCGATACACGAAGACGGGCCACAAGGGAGGACAACCACAAGGAGGTTTTGGCAGCCATTTCCTGCCAAAGCCACCTGCAACTGCGAGGAGTTCATCTGCTTGGCCACATTGATCAGCATTGAATGGCCTTGCAGCTGAAAGGTCTGTGTGCTTTCATTCTGCCCGTTTATATCTGTGGAATTATATCAGGGTGAGAGAAGGAACTGTTGCCTGGATGCATTTTTGAATGTCCCATTGGCCACATTGATCAGCATTGAATAGCCTTGCAGCTGAAAGGTCCGTGTGCTTTCATTCTGCCAGTTTATATCTGTGGAATTATATGTTTTACATTTCTGTAGTGGGTAGGTGGACCATTGTGACTTGGTTGTTTTATAAGTACCTCGCATGCTGAAAAGGTGTGAGCACCCCTGGGTTACACTGTTACCATGAATTGACTATGCTGCTAAGCGTGCTCAGTATACTTGCACTTTATCTTATGAACTACCTCCCATTGACTGCACTTTATACTTTAATCTACCGTGCACTTTAACAACTGCAGATCCCACTAGCACTTATAGACTTGATATACTTTACCAGCACTTATAGACTCTGTTTACTGTTCTATTATTTATTTATTTATTTATTTATTTATTTATTTATTTATTTATTTAGTTATTAGTTCAGCTGATTATACTGCTCTCTCTGGAGCTCAGAGCGGTTTCAGGATTAAAATAACAGATAAACACATAAAAACATAGTAAAACCCGATTAAAACCCCCAGTTAAAATCCCATTCCCAACAGTACTGCAAAAACAGCATAAGAACAGTATAGGTGCAGTGGCGGAGGCATGGTAGATTGCTGATTATAACAGGCACTGGTTATGGGCCAAATGCCTGTCTAAACAGCCAGGTCTTGACGGCAGCAGGTCCCGGATGACTCGTATCTCCTCAGGGAGGGAGTTCCACAGAGTCGGTGCAGCTACAGCAAACGCCCTCTGCCACGTTCGCGAGAGCTTGTAGACCTTGATGCCAGGCACCTCCAATAAGTTGAGCCCCTCTGAACGCAGCGATCTCCTGGGCACATAAGGGTAAGCCGCTCCCTCAGGTACACTGGCCCCAAACCATATAAGGCCTTGAAAGTTAGAACTAACACCTTGAAGGCGACCCGGAATTCAATTGGGAGCCAGTGCAGCTCGCGCAAGAGTGGAGTCACGTGGGCAGATCTTGAGGCTCCTGAGAGCAGGCGTGCTGCTGCGTTCTGCACCAGCTTGAGTTTCCGGATCGCCGATAGAGGTAGGCCAATGTACAGTGCATTACAGTAGCTGAGCCTCGAGATGACCGTGGCTTGGATCACCGTCGCCAGGTCGCAGCGGGAGAGGTAAGGAGCCAGACATTTTTGCTGACGTAGGTGGTAAAATGCTGTCTTGCAGGCGCAGGCAATCTGCGCCTCCATGGACAGCTGGGAGTTCAGCCGGACTCCTAGGCTCTTTACTGACGGTTGCGGGCAAAGTGCCACGCCATCAAACGTCGGCAGCTGGGTCTCTACCCCCCCCCCCCCGGGCGGCCCAGCTACAAGATCTCCGTCTTCGCAGATCTCCATCCAGTTACGGCTTCTAGGCAGAGATGGAAATTATCGGGTACAGATTCCACCCCGGCGTCCATCCTCAGAATGAGCTGGGTGTCGTCAGCGTATTACCTGACTTTACAACACTATGCACCTTAATGTTCTCTAGAAAGGAAATGTGCTCTAGAGATTTTAAGCTTCCTCTGCTTTGGAAATGTATCATGATTGGGGTGGCTTCCCTTTAAAGTATGCAGTAGGTGAAATATATTTTCCACCACAGAGCAAGATATTTCAATTACTGCATATATTACAGGGATAAGAAGAATAATAGCAGAAAGTTACTTCACTAGATAGTAGATAACACTGTTTGGACTTGGGTGGTTTTTTTGTTGTTGAGCTCTATGGTTGTAATAAACAATCTCATAACCCTCGTTTATGTCATTTCCTCAGAGCTTTTCTCAAAAAAAAAATCTGTCAGCTAAAGAGGACCAGTTTGTGAAACTTAATAAAAGTTGGCTTTTATCTTTTATGTCTTGCCATCTATTTATTTATTTAAAATTTTGTATCTGTGGTATCCCAGCCTCCTAGTGTGGCCTCACCTCCAACTTGTGTGACCCCCCAGCCTAGTGGGCCAAGTCAGGTACCCTTGGTACCAGATGATCAGGCCCAGGATGAAGAGGATGAATGGCCTGAGGTGGACACATCTATGGATGCAGACCTATCATGGGATAATGCTTGGGTTGCATGGGAATTGGCCAGAGGAAGGGGTTAATGAAGATTCTATGGAAATAAGCTTCGAAACTGCAAGTGAGAATTCGTTCGACCTTGACTCTCACAGGAGCCCTTCTCCTTTGCCAGCTGGGGCCGAGGGAACTAGGGAAGATTTTTCCCACCAAGATAATAGTCCACCTGGTGCGACTAATGAGCAGTGTTTTGATCAAAGGGCGGATTTCCGTGCGAGGCGGAGAGATTGGAATGTAAAACATGGGATGCAATGGACTCACAGAAGATAGATTTGCTTTTAAGACTGACTCTGGGAAAAATCCAGTAGATTGGAAGCTACATTTGGAGTGAACATATCTCTGCATCAAGCCTCTGAGTTTCAAGTCACAGCTGGGGCGGGTTTGTCCTGGTGCTCCAAGTACCTGGTTGACCATTGTTCCGGTCTACCTAGACTCTAAGTTCCTGTTTTCGGCCACCGGAGCAGCCTACCTCCGTTTTGGATTGCTTTCTTTGGGATTATTTTATTATTTATTATTATTTGTCACGTTTCTATACCACCCCTCTGAGCCCGAAGGCGACTCAGGACGGTTTAAACAGGCAATCTCTGCCCTCAATACAACACAGCAACAAGTCACCCCCCCAGAAAAAAAATATAATAACAATTTAACAATTAAAAACATACAATTGCAGCCTCAGCGTCATGTTGAAATCAGTTTCCATCGCATCGTCGTCATTCCATATATCTCATTAAGCCTTATATTTCATTAGCAAATGCCTGCTCAAATAGCCAGGGCTTGACTTTCTTGCGAAATGTCAGGAGGGAGGGGGCCGATCTGATGTCTTTAGGGAGGGCGTTCCAAAGCCGAGGAGCCACCACTGAAAAGGCCCTGTCTCTTGTCCCCGCCAGTCTTACTCCGTTTTGGTAAATCTTTCCAGTTTTACCTTGGGACTTGCTTTTGCTTCATACCTTTACCTTTTTGGACTATAGTTATCTGTATACCTTTATAAAACGGAATGTTTGTATGTGTGTATGTGTGTATGTGTGTGTGTATGCGGAGGGCGGAAGGGCGGATATGTGGCAGCTATTTGCATAAAGTCCTTTGATTGGACAGCCTCGCCACTCCAAAATTCTAAGGCACCAGACAGAGGGCATTGATAGCCACTGATTAGCCAGCAACCCAGAATCCAGGCCTCTACATTCAAACAACAGGATTTCTTCCCACTGAGGGGAAAAAAGCCAGCAACCCAGAGTCCAGGCCTCTACATTCAAACAACAGGATTTCTTCCCACTGAGGGGAAAAAGCCAGCAACCCAGAATCCAGGCCTCTACATTCAAACAACATGATTTCTTCCCACTGAGGGGAAAAAAGCCAGCAACCCAGAGTCCAGGCCTCTACATTCAAACAACAGGATTTCTTCCCACTGAGGGGAAAAAAGCCAGCAACCCAGAGTCCAGGCCTCTACATTCAAACAACAGGATTTCTTCCCACTGAGGGGAAAAGGCCAGCAACCCAGAATCCAGGCCTTTACATTCAAACAACAGGATTTCTTCCCACTGAGGGGAAAAAGCCAGCAACCCAGAGTCCAGGCCTCTACATTCAAACTACATGATTTCTTCCCACTGAGGGGAAAAAAGCCAGCAACCCAGAATCCAGGCCTTTACATTCAAACAACAGGATTTCTTCCCACTGAGGGGAAAAAGCCAGCAACCCAGAGTCCAGGCCTTTACATTCAAACAACAGGATTTCTTCCCACTGAGGGGAAAAGGCCAGCAACCCAGAATCCAGGCCTTTACATTCAAACAACAGGATTTCTTCCCACTGAGGGAAAAAGCCAGCAACCCAGAGTCCAGGCCTCTACATTCAAACAACATGATTTCTTCCCACTGAGGGGAAAAAACCAGCAACCCAGAATCCAGGCCTTTACATTCAAACAACAGGATTTCTTCCCACTGAGGGGAAAAAAGCCAGCATTCCAGAATCCATTCCATGCAGGCCTTTCCCATTTTTTTTACTCCTTTCTGTTTTACACCGGTATACTTTCACAGGCCAGGGCGAATATGTGGCAGCCACTTTCACAGGCCACAGCGACCAGCGCGGGTGATGGACCTGCACCAAACTTGGTACACATAACCCCCCCTATGACATGACCCATGTATTATGGGATTTGTAGTACTTTCCAAGACTTTGGTTCCCACAGACCACTGAGGCCACCAAAAGGACCAATACAGACCACACTCAGCACACACAGCCCCCATGACCCACTCTACATCCTGGTGCAGTTCGGAGGAGGGTGGGCCATGGATGATGGGACTTGAAGTGCCTCTACTCACTTCCAAAGTCCGCTGCAACCCTCATCCAATCACTGATCGAGACCAAAATTGCCATACATAACCCCCATGACTGCCTTCACGTCCTGGTGAGGTTTGGGGGAGGACTGACAATGGATAATGGGATTTGTAGTACTTTTACACCCCTCTGTTCCCACAGACCACTGTGGCCCCCACAAACACCGAGAAAGTCCACACTTGGCACACAGAGCCCCAGTGACCCACTCTACATCCTACTGAAGTTTGGAGGGGGACAGAACATGGATGATGGGACTTGCAGTACCTTCCCTCATTTCCCAATCCTGCTACAAACCTAATCCAATGACTGATGTACACCAAATCTGGCACACAGAGCCCTCATGACCCACTCTACAGCCTGGTGCAGTTTACTGTGAGACGGACCACGGATGATGGGATTTGAAGTACCTTCACTCACTTCCGAAAAACAATGCATCCCTCATCCATTCACCAATACAGACCAAACTTAGTACACAGAGCCCCCATGACCCAATCTACATCCTACTACACTTTGGGGGGGACGGGACACACAGAGATGATGGGACTTGCACTACCTTCAGTAATTTCATGATACCACTGCAACTCCCAATAATGATGGATCAAGACTAAACTTGGCACACAGAGCCCCCCATGACCCACTCTACATCCTGCTGCACTTCTCAAATGACCCGGGCAGGGCCGGGTCCCCAAGCTAGTTCTAAATAAAAGTAGTTTTTAGAGCCACCTGTGTGTGTGTGGTCTAGGGGGGGGGCATGTTCCGGTCTGAGACGCAACAGTATCCCGATCTTCTCACCTCCGTAGAGGGACTCAGACCGGCTCATGTGGAGTTTAAGAAGTAAAATAGCTTCCTTCCTTCCTCTAATATCCCTTCATTCTCTTACAATATGAAAACACCTTTTTCTTTTAAAAAATTGAATAAACTTTATATTTAAACCAAGCATTTGACTAAAAAAAAAGAGTTCAAATGCAGTGAGTAATGAATTCAATAGGAATTACTCTGAAATATGTGCATATTTCAGACGAAGTCCTGAAACCTATTGATTAGTTCCAACCAGTTTCAACTAGAGTACACTTACTGAATCAGTTGTAAATCCTAAATAAATCCTACTCGTCCAATAGGATTACTGTGGTGAGAGATAACCAGTAGAATTCAGGTCAAAACGTGCTAATACAAACAAACCCCAAAGAACTTTATTGCACGCCATTTCACTTCTGGAAGGGCAACTTTATTAGAGATTTTGTTTTAGATTTCTTCTTCCAGCAACGAAGAGGATCTTTGCTGCTTTTCTTTGACAAATGGCAAGCTTTCCCTGGTAGAATTTCTATCAGTGGTAAGTCCCAAGTAACACATTCTACAGATAGAAAGAGAATAGCTTTGGATTTGATGGATCCAAAATTATTCCACTCTACAAAGGGAAACCCAAGATGAGTGTGGAGCTGGTGGAGCCGATTTTGGGGAAAACACGAGAGAAGCTTAACTGAATGATCCAGCGGGCTGAAAAGTCTAATCAAATGTATTGCAAATTTTGTCCTAACTGGTATGATGAAGTCAAATTAGGCTGGGGTGAATGTAGGGTTGCCACTTTTTGATATACATGTACAAAATCCTGGGGCACACCCAGGGGCGGTCTAAGGTAATTTTAAATGGTAGGCGAGCATTATTTTGGTGCCCCCCCAAAAAACATTATTTTGCCACCCCCCATGTAAAACAAATATACAATTATAATATCACAATACCATTAGTAGTATTATATTGTATCAATGTATATAAAATATATTATACCATACTCATACTATATTATATCATAATTATATTATACTACATTACAATATAATTATATTATAATATAATGTAACATTCTATTGTATTATTATAATAAAATAATAAAATTATTTATTTAAATAAAATTATCCTCTACTAAATATTTTCATTACTCCTATAAAACTCAAATAACCCAAAATAAAGTAAAATAAAATATTATATACTACTATTTTGTACAATACCACTATACTGCAATATTGTTTGTAATATTACATGTAATATAAAATATATCATCATTCTATTGTTATATTGTATTTGTATTATATTATATGACAATATTAAGCAGAACTGTATAATAATCAACAAGAAATGCAATGTAAATGCATCAAAATCAGAATATATTACCTACCACCCGTCTCATAATTCATAGGAGTCTCCCATAAGTCCAAAATTAGGATCCCAATGTAAATGTAAATAGAAAAACAGCCAAAATGTTCAAATGAGGTCGAATACGGGCAGCGCGGCCTGGGCAAACTTGGGCCCGGCCTCCCTCCTTCTAAGTGTTTTGGCCTCCAACTCCCACAACTCCTCATAGCCTCAGGCCCCTCAGGTCTAGACAGAAATAGAGCCGAAGAAAGGAAGGAGGGAGAGAAGAGGTCACAGAGGAGGAGGAGGAAAGCCCTTCATTCATTCCTTCACTTACACTTCCTTCACTGATTCTTTTTTCCTTCCCTGTAAACGCGCGCGCGCAGCGGAGGCAAAGGGAGAGGGGAAGCACTCCCTGCCTGCCCGATAGTGAGTGCTTTGCTTACAGGCTTCTGCGCACGGGAGCTACTGGGCATGCTCCAGAGCAACTGCGCCTGCGTGAAAACCTCCGCGCGTGCCCAGAAGCGGCGTCGGAGCGCACAAGGCCGGGGTCAAAAAGCAGGCAGCTGCAGCACTGCCTGAGGAACATCGGCAGGGCCAGGATGGCGCCCCATGCGGCCAGGATGGCGCCCCCTTCCCAGATGGCGCCCTAGGCGGCCGCCTACTTGGCCTATCTTGTAGGACCACCCCTGGGCACACCACCAACCAAATTGACACAAAATGACACTCTAACACAGTAATACCTATAGTTAATATGTTTTTTAATGTGTTTATACACTCAGTGTGAAACCTGGGCCTGTTTTGATGAACACAACATAGATTTCCTGGCAGGAATGGCAGAAAGACACACACAAAGGTCTTGCTCAACAGCTGGGAGTTATAGTTCACCCACAATCAAAGACCATTCTGAACTCCACTAATGATGGAATGGAATCAAACTTCCCACACAGAACTACTATAACCAAGAGAAAATACTATAAGAGTTTGGTGCGCATTGACCTTGAGTTTTGGAGTTGTAGTTCACCTATATCCAGAGAGCACTGTGGAGGGGAGGGAGGAAGACGTGGGGCGAGTCTGCGCAGTAGCGCCCGCACGGGTCACGTCTTCCTCCCCCCCTCCCGCAGAAGCGGCAGCGTGAGCAAAGCAAGACAAAGCAAGCAGAGCGAGGCTGGGAAGAAGGGAGCCCGAGTGGAGAAGAAAAAGTGTTCGGCAGGAGGGGGAAGAAAGGGTATTAGAGGTTCCAATTTCCCATGGCACATCTGATGATCGCTCATGGCACACTAGTGTGCCACGGCACACTGGTTGAGAAACACTGCGTTAGGCAACCCTAACTATACTCCTTTTGATGCCGCCTTGGCTTTTTCAGCTGCAGCATCACACTGTTGACTAGGGTTCCCATATATGTCCCTTATTCTAAGGGACGTCCCTTATTTTGGCCCTAAAATTTGTGTCCCTTGTTTTCAGGCCCCGTCCTTATTTTTGACAAGCAGGACAGGCCTGGGCGGGGTTGACCAGAGGAAGGTGTGTGCTGTGGTTTCCACGGCAATGCCTGCCCGGGGATTCCCACTCGCAGGGCAGCCTGCGTCCCTGTTGGAAGGAGAGGCGATACAGGACTTTTTCAAAGTACGGAAGAGCAATTAACCGTTACCCAAGGGGAATGTTGGATCATGTTGGATAAAGATAGTTTCTGGTTGCTTGAGAGTTACTCTTAAAATAGGCCTAGCTGTGCATCCCAACACTATACAATGCTGTGTATCCCATACTATACTATACCATTAACTATCGACATAATAATCATGAAGATGTACTGTCTTATAAAATTTATTTTATTTTAATGTTTAGACAGTGCACTTTTAAAGTCAGCAAAGTCAAGGACTAAATACAGATGGAGAAAATTAGGTAGTTAATAAAACTATTTCTGCCTAATGTTTGAGTTTCAAGTTTTTAATGAAGTGTCCCTTATTTTTGTGAAAAATCCCATAAATGTCCCTTATTTCTTATATCAAAAAATGGCAACCCTACTGTTGACTGATCTTTAGACTGGTGTCTAACAGAATCCTCCTTTCGCATGCATTCAGGGCAGTACCAACTACTTGGGCCATTCTGCAAGAAAGCACAACCCAAGCCCTCCCGACAGATGCCCGTCTGGCTCAAAAGCCCTCCAGAGACTCCCACCCACCCCTCAGCCCCGATGTGGTTGTGATTTGTGTGCCTGGCAGGGGGTCACCTTCCTTCTTCTCCCAGCGGTCAATGGTGAAGGTGGCCCCATGGTCGAGGTGGGCGAGGATCTCCATGATCAGCAGCTCCATGCAGGCCCGCATCTCCCTGCGCCGCGCCTGCAGCTCCCTCAGGCCACTCACCGGCGGCACCATGAAGACCGGCAACCCCCTTCTCTCTCTTCCTTTTCCTCCTCCTCCTCCCCCCGAGAGCAAAGGCTCTTGGGAAATGGAATCCCGCCCAAAAGGGCCGCACGTGCCTCTCAATCAAGAGGAGGCAGCCTTGGACTACAATTCCCGGCCGCTTGCAGGGAGGCGAGATGAAACGGGAGGAATCAAAAGGGATAGCAGGATGGAGGAGGAGGAAGGAGGAAGTATGTGTGTATATGTACTGGCCCAGCCTCGCCTCCTGCTGCCACCTGTCCCGTCAATACAGGAGGGACGACTCTTAGAATAAGGGACAGTTGGCAACCCTAGGCGAATGATCAGCTTGCAGTGCATATTTGAAGCTCTCTAGTCATACGTGGAAGCACACCATCATTCTAAACCAGGGGTGCTCACACCTTTTCAGAATGGGAGCTACTGATTAAAAAACCAAGTCCCAAAGATCACCTACCCAGAAATGTAAAACGTATAACTATTTTCTTATTTATTTATTTATATTTATTATTCATTTTTATGTACCGCTCCTTCCAGCAGGCTCAGGGCAGTTTACATAAAATGAAGTTATAAAACATCAACATTTCAATTTAATAACAACAATATAAAACAGAGCATAAAAATACATCCAACCACCCCATTTCTCCCCCACTGCCATATTACCACACATATTATCCGCCAGAAAGTAAGAAGAGAGGCTGTTGAACTGCAAGGCCATTTAATACTCAGCAAGGTAAACAAAGGGACATGCAAAAATACATCCAACCACCCAATTTCTCCCACATTTCCATATTCCCCAACATATATTTCTCAAGGAACAAAGCAAGCAGAGAGGCTTTGGAGCTAAAAGGCCATTTTTAAACATTAAAAATAAACAAAGAGACATGCCACAGAACAATCAACCACCCACCCCAAAGTAAAAAGACCGACCTTTGAGATGCGGTAAGGAAATGACCCCAAAGCATTCTTCTCCTCCTCCGTCGTTGCTCCTATTTCCATGCTGCCAGCATGCGTGCCGCCTCCAAGAGCTCACGAGAAGTCCGAGAGGCAGAATGGGCGCTTCTGCGCATGTGCGCGGGGCCAGCCATGCATCGCGTCATCCAGGCCCGCCTCCTTTGGTCTCCTACGACTCTGAGTGGCTGGAGAAGGACGGAGGGAGGAGGAGGAATCCCAAAGAGGGGGCCCATCCTGCCTCTTGGACTCTGGAGCTTTTGGAGGCGGCGCACGAGCAGGGAGCGGGGAGGAGCAACGACGGAGGACTTCTTTGCAGCATGCAGGGGCGCATGAAGAGGACCAACAGCAAAAAACCTGGTCAGGGGCCTGAAGATCACCAGGATGAGGCCCGAAGATCACCCTGGTGATCGCGATCACCATTCTGAGCACCCCTGTTCTAAACTCACTCCAAAACAGTTGTCAATTAGTACAAAGCAGTCTTTTTAAATGAATGGGGGGGGGACCCTGTTTTTAGACAGCTGAAAGTGCTTTCAATTAGTGTTCAAAGTGTTTTCAATGGGTACAATAATTTAATAACCCGTCTGCAGGGAGTTTGAGGATAGTGATATTTGGGCATTCCTTTGAACCAATATGTTTTCTTATTCCAAAATGACTGGCCATTCCACTTCAAGAAAGCAGCCCAAAAAAACCTTTGGCTCTAAAGCCATTAGTTCCCAGTTTTGTATTGCTTGCTTTAAAAAAAAAGTTCAAGGAACTTTACAGCTTTGCAGATAATTCCAGGCGCTAATAGAGATTTCCCTTCTTATTTTTTTCTCTTTACAAGTCCATTTCACATAACTTCCAGCTCCTGCATAATTCTACAATGTTTGTCAATCAAAAGTATACTTCTGCCTTGCATAATCTCTCGGCATTACTTCGCGAATGAAGATTCTTTAGGAAGGACTCACCCCACGCTTTTTACAAGCACGCTGATGACTAAAAAGGCCAATCTGAGATAGGCAAGTTCGGTTGCAGAAAGCACAGCAGAAAGTCTCCTTGGGTGATGTTGTTTCCAAGTTGCGGTTTTTTCTGCATTGTCGTTTCTCTTCGAGACCCATTCGCCGTGTCTTCTCAAAAGAGGCCGCAGCATTGTGGATAGTGCGTCTCCATGCCTCCCGATGTGAGGCCAGGGTGGACGGACCATTGTTGGTGAGCCTGAGATGTTGTTTCAGGGAGTCCTTATATCTCTTTTTGGGGTGCCTCTCTTGCGCTGACCCGTGGCAAGTTCACCATAGAGTAGTATCTTTGGGAGACGGTGGTCCTCCATCCTAGAGACGTGCCCTGCCCAGTGCAGCTGTGTTCTCAATAGCATGGCCTCAATGCTGGTGATCCCTGCTTGCTCAAGGACAGCAACATTCATCACATTCCTCTCCGTTGGCGCCCCCTTGCAGTGGGGGAGAGGCTTGCGTACCCTATTGAAGTTGTGAGCTATGCTGGTGGTGGCATAATAGCCACCGGTAGGGCCTCCCATGCCAGACAGGTCACAACTGAAGGGTCCGACAAAGACCATCAAAGGGCAGGATGGGCTCTCTAGCCTTTTGGCAACCATCCTAAGAGAAGGAAAACTCTGATTTCAAACCTGGGCAAATGGTGCTCGTCTAATCCGGTAAGGTCAACCATCTAAGAAAAGGAAACTCGAACCAAACCTATGACCTGAGGACCTCGCTTGCATAATACATAAAATAGAAATAGGCTTGTAAGTGCAAAGTTCATTTTGATCTTTTTATTTATATTGTAAAAGTTTGTAAGGACAGAGCTTGTGAACTTTGAAAAGGTAGAAATAATTAAGTGTCAAAACATAGCATCATGGATGTTTAACTCTTGTGGTTGTGCAATTCTTCTCGGAAGAAAGGTAAACTAGAGAGAGAGGGTAATAGACAAAGAGAGACAATGCACAGGTTGGGAAGAATTATGTCCTAGGAGCTGCAGTAAACTAAAATCAGCTTTCTGAGGGCCCTTCCAGATAGACCCAAATTCCGAGAGGAACTGGGATTTCAAATTCGAGTTCCTCTTGGGATTCAGGTCCCATAGCAGAACCAAACCCTGGGATATTGCAGGGGTGGTGGTGGCGGCTATATGTTCTCATAGGTCAACTGGGGGGGCAGATAGCCAGCCCCCACCCCATTTTCCTTCTAAGCATATCAGCAGGGCCTGACTTTATCCTCAGAACACTTGGAGAAAGCTCTCCCCCTTCATCAAAGCTACCGCTGTGTCATTTTTATGTGTCAGGAGCTTTCTTTGAGGGGCTGAGGATGCAGCTAGTGCCCCTACTCCCCACCCATAACAATAATAGTAACTTTCATTTTCGACCCCGCCTCCATCTCCCCGAAGGGACTCGGAGCAGCTTACATGGGGCCATGCCCAGAGAACATACAGTTAAAAAAGAACAGCAAAATGTAAAACAGCATAAAAACAGCATAATCATAAACAATAAAAGCAATCATCATAAGCAACAACATAAGTACTAGGCATGAGAAAAAAGTTATGAAAATGAAATGATTCGTAAGAAATTCGTAAGAAATGCTACTTTTGAGTATTTCCGCACCTGGAACGCCAACCAGGAAGTGGACTTTCTTTATAGAACTTCGTGGGTCAGGATTTTCTTAAGTGTCGTTATTAGGTCGTACGGGGCACCCTCCTTCTCTCTCACCACCCTCCCGCCTCCCTTGCCAATAAGTATTATGGCAAGGCAAGCCCTAAACTCGCTCCTTCTTTCGGCTGGAAGCCGGAAAAATGTAAACAGAGAGATTACTCAAGTAAATCTGCAAAGGAGGGCACTTTGGATGAAGGGCCCTCCTTGTGGATTTACTTCTGAGTAAACCTCTCTGTTTACATTTTTTCCAGGCTTCCCTGCCTCTCCTGCCTGCCAGGATCTAAAGCATCAAAGAGTATTGGGGTGAGAATCCAACCTAATGTATAATAGAATGAATGCTACTGTAAGTGCCTAATATTATAAGTAATCCAACTGGTCATACCTACATTCCATGCACATGCAATAATACAGCAGTAATAACAATAACAAGAGGTAAAATTCAAACCGAAGTATTCTGACTGGTCTCTCCTCATGCGGTGCAAACGGGCTCTTCTCTTATTAGCCCGGGAAATTAGCCTGGGAAAAGCCAGCGTTTGCTGCTTGGGAGCACACACATACATATTCTTGGGAGGGGGGGATTTGCTGCAGAATCCCGGGCTCATAGAGAAGATTCTGCAGCAAATCCCCCCCAAAGAATATGTATGTGTGTGAACCCAAGCAGAAAACGCTGGCTTTGCCCGGGCGCACAGAGAAGAGCCCGCTTGCACCGCATGAGGCAGGGACCAGTCAGAATACTGGTTTGAATTTTACCTCTTCTTATACCCATTGTTATTACTGCTGTATTATTGCATGTGCATGGAATGTAGGTATATGACCAGCCTGGCAAACTTGGGCCCCTCGCTCCCTCGGGATCGGGGGTGAGAGAGAGGCAGCGAGGAGCCGGGGGGCTCCTCCTCCTTTTCTTTTGCTGCTTCCAAGAATAGAATACCCCCTCCCTCCCTCCCTCCTTCCCTCCCTCCTTCCTATTTGGAGAGTCCCATCTAGAATTCAGTGTGATTTATTCAGGTTTTGGCCTACAACTCCCAGAAATCCCAGCCAATTTACCAGCTGTTAGGATTTCTGGGAGTTGTAGGCCAAAACCATCTGAATGCGCATGCGCTGGCATACGAACTACTAACGAATTTCGTTAGTAATTGTTACATTTCAGAACTTTTTGGAATTTTTTTTGTAAGTCTTCCTATTACTAATAAAAATCCCCCATTAGATTTTCGATTTCCTATTTTGGGGTTCTAAACCACGCCTAATAGCCAGCCCCCACCCCATTTTCCTTCTAAGCATATCAGCAGGGCCTGACTTTATCCTCAGAACACTTGGAGAAAGCTCTCCCCCTTCATCAAAGCTACCGATGTGTCATTTTTATGTGTCAGGAGCTTTCTTTGAGGGGCTGAGGATGCAGCTAGTGCCCCTACCCCCACCCATAACAGTAATAGTAACTTTCTTTTTCTACCCCGCCTCCATCTCCCCGAAGGGACTCGGTGCAGCTTACATGGGGCCATGCCCAGAGAACATACAGTTAAAAAAGAACAGCAAAATGTAAAACAGCATAAAAACAGCATAATCATAAACAATAAAAGCAACCATCATAAGCAACAACATAAGTACCTCTAAACTCAATTTTTTGGAGGAGGGGATCAATATGCAAGTGAGTTAAAGGATAGGTTGGCCAAAAAAGTGGAGAGAAGTAATAGTAGAATAGGAAAAAAAGCAATTATAACAGGATCATTACAACTTAGTGTAAAAATATAGTAATCAAATATAGGAACTGAGTTCAGGTCATGGTTAGGAGCCATCTATCAGGAAGTGTCAATCAACAGCATGATGAAACATTCACGTCTTCAATTCCTTACGGAATGTGGATAAGGCGGGAGCCAGCCTGATCTCCCTGGGGAGGGAGTTCCAGAGACATGGGGCCACCATTGAGAATGCTCTTTCCCTCATCCCCATCAACCGTGCCTGAGACGGGGGTGGGAGAGAGAGAAGAGCATCCCCGGAAGATCTTAGGGACCGTATGGGCTCGTGGGAAAGGATGCGGTCACGCAGATAGGCAGGACCTGAACTGTAAGTTTAGTGGAAGTGAAGCAGGGAAAATCCTTCTAAATAATACCCTTTCCCCTTCAAGGCTGCTTTCCGTGCGGGCGCAGGAACGAGAAGACGTGACAACTGGGTTACTTCTCAGGAAACACAGTTTATTTCGAATCCACAGCTGTAGAGGTCTGCCCTATGGCGCAACAAGACGCAAGGGAAAGAACCCCTCCTCCTTCCAGTCATTCAGTTTTTATACAATCAATGGAGTCGGTCTAAGCACCGCCTCGTTCATTCATTTCACTGGCTAACACTTATGATGTGCTCTGATTCTAACCAATTAACAATGCATTATTTAATCTAATAATCCATTGGCTAACAGACATTGCGCAGTTTATTTTCCTGACCAGTTATTAAAGCTTTGTCTATGTGCGTAGATTGTCCCTATATTGTTACTTTTCTGATAAGCGTTCCCAGGGACCGGCCAAATGGGTGTTTCATTAGGCTAACATATGTGATGTCTCCTAGACCAATCACTGACTAGTAAACAAAGAGCACATGGTGTTTCTCTAAACCAGGGGTGCTCACACCTTTTCAGCATGGGAGCTACTGATTAAAAAACCAAGTCCCAAAGATCACCTACCCAGAAATGTAAAACGTATAACTATTTTCTTATTTATTTATTTATATTTATTATTCATTTTTATGTACCGCTCCTTCCAGCAGGCTCGGGGCAGTTTACATAAAATGAAGTTATAAAACATCAACATTTCAATTTAACAACAACAATATAAAACAGAGCATAAAAATACATCCAACCACCCCATTTCTCCCACACTGCCATATTACAACACATATTATCAGCCAGAAAGTAAGAAGAGAGGCTTTAGAACTGCAAGGCCATTTAATACTCAGCAAGGTAAACAAAGGGGCATGCAAAAATACATCCAACCACCCCATTTCTCCCACATTTCCATATTCCCCAACATATATTTCTCAAGGAACAAAGCAAGCAGAGAGGCTTTGGAGCTAAAAGGCCATTTTTAAACATTAAAAATAAACAAAGAGACATGCCACAGAACAATCAAGCACCCACCCCAAAGTAAAAGACCAACCTTTGAGATGCGGTAAGGAAATGACCCCAAAGCGTCCTCCTCCTCCTCCGTCGTTGCTCCTATTTCCACACCGCCAGCATGCGTGCCGCCTCCAAGAGCTCACGAGAAGTCTGAGAGGCAGAATGGGCGCTTCTGCGCATGTGCGCGGGGCCAGCCATGCATCGCGTCATCCAGGCCCATCCCCTTTGGTCTCCTACGACTCTGAGTGGCTGGAGAAGGATGGAGAGAGGAGGAGGAATCCAAAAAGGGGGGCCCATTCTGCCTCTTGGACTCTGGAGCTTTTGGAGGCGGCGCGCGAGCAGGGAGCGGGGAGGAGCAACGACGGAGGACTTCTTTGCAGCATGCAGGGGCGCGTGAAGAGGACTAACAGCAAAAAACCTGGTCAGGGGCCTGAAGATCACCAGGATGAGACCCGAAGATCACCCTGGTGATCGCGATCACCATTCTGAGCACCCCTGCTCTAAACCAATTGTAATGCACCAGGACAACCAATGAGGTGGCGTCCCTTCTAAACCAATCACTGCTGTTCTCTAACGTGCTTGCTAACTCTGCCTTCTTCTCTATGCCTATGCCTATGCTTGGGTAGCATTCTCTCCTGACGTTTCTTCTGTAACTCAATGAGTCTCCTTCAGAAGAACAGGGGGCTGGGAGAAGAGGGTAGGGGTGTCTGAAGAAACAGGATGGCAATGGGGATTGACCACCAGGATTGTGGAAGGCAGTCCCGAGAGTCAACCCACACAAGCTCAACACTTGGAAAGATTTAGATATTACAGTAAAGACTGGATCTCTCCAGGTGTTTGTTTTTGTAAATCCAGAGTACTCCAGATTAGTTCAAATTAACCTGAGGTGTTGTTTGGATCACTGGTTTTGTGGCTGTGTGGAAGAGCCCCAAGAGCACTTGTTGAAAAGATTGCTGCAATAAGATCAGTGGCTATCCAGGTGTTCCCCATTCCCAAGCAATATGGGTTTGACAAAACTTGGTTTTTGAGCCTCAAACGATAATGATCCCAAGCAAATATGAGCTATCAATCTATACATCATGGGTGGGTAACGCGTGTTCTACAGAATGCATATGAATGCTAGATTCCACTGTCATGGCCTCTATAACCCCTTTCCACTCCCATAAGCCACTTCTAAAAATAATATAATTTGGGGACGCTTTCATCCATAAATTGTGTAGAAAGCTTCAGTGTGGAAAAATGTAAAAATACTCTAGTTCTTACATGCACCTCAGATTTCTAGTAGCAGCAAAACCTTCCATTTTCTTCTGCACTCTCAGTCAATATGATGTCACAAAGTGAAACAATACTTCCAGTTGTCATTTTGAGAGATAGTGAGAAAATCTGAACCATTTGAGCTTGCTGTGTGTGTGTGGGGTGGGGGGGGGGGGGGGGGTTGTGTGGTGAAGTCATATTTCTTTGTTACAGTTTTTAAATATGATATATATATATGTGTGTGTGTGTGTGTGTGTGTTAAAGGAGTAAAACTTGGCAAACCCTAAAGGGTTAACAGGGATATTAGAGTGCTCGGCCTCTGAGAAGTTCTGTTGCCATAGCAACACGAGGCGGAGCCTAACACTAGCTTTAGAATTTCCAGGTTTGAAATACTTCAGGTAGTCAGGTGCACTTAGACTAGGTGGTAGCAGTTTTGGAAAGCTGCTGTTATCTGTTCTGAGAAGAACAGAAAAGGCTGTGTTTTGATACTGCAGAAAGGCAGTTAGGTTTAGAAAGCCTATAGGAACCGCTGTTTGTAGGTTAGGTTGGAAAGCTAACCTAGAAGATAGATAGAAAGCCTATTGTGGCAGAATATCTGTATCTGTATACCTTTATAAAACGGAATGTTTGTATGTGTGTATGCGGAGGGCGGGAGGGCAGAAGGGCGGAAGCAGCCACTTTCACAGGCCAGGGCGGATATGTGGCAGCCACTTTCACAGGCCACAGCGACCAGCGCGGGTGATGGACCTGCACCAAACTTGGTACACATAACCCCCCTAACCCCCTTTACGTCCTGGCGCGGGTCGGGGGACATGACCCACGAATTATGGGATTTGTAGTACTTTCAAACACTTTGGTTCCCACAGACCACTGAGGCCACCAAAAAGGACCAATACAGACCACACTCAGCACACACAGCCCCCATGAACCACTCTACGTCCTGGTGCAGTTCGGAGGAGGGTGAACCATGGATGATGGGACTTGAAGTGCCTCTACTCACTTCCCAAGTCCACTGCAACCCTCATCCAATCACTGATCGAGACCAAACTTGGCACACATAACCCCCATGACTGCCTTCACATCCTGGTGAGGTTCGGGGGAGGACTGACAATGGATGATGGAATTTGTAGTACTTTTACACCCCTCTGTTCCCACAGACCACTGTGGCCCCCAACAAACTCTGAAAAAGACCACACTAGGCACACAGAGCCCCAGTGACCCAGTCCACATCCTACTGAAATTTGGAGGGGGACAGAACATGGATGATGGGTCTTGCAGTACCTTCCCTCACTTTCCAAGACTGCTACAAACCTAATCCTATGATTGATCAGCACCAAACTTGCCACACAGAGCCCTCATGACCCACTCTACATTCTGGTGCAGTTTGGAGGAGGGTGAACCATGGATGATGGGACTTGAAGTACCTCTACTCACTTCCCAAGTCTGCTGCGACCCTCATCCAATTACCGATTGAGACCAAACTTGGCACACATAACCCCCATGACTGCCTTCACGTCCTGGTGAGGTTTGGGGAGGACTGACAATGGATGATGGAATTTGTAGTATTTTCACACCCTCTGTTCCCACAGACCACTGTGGCCCCAAAAAACACCGAGAAAGTCCACACTTGGCACACAGAGCCCCAGTGACCCACTCTACATCCTACTGAAGTTTGGAGGGGGAGAGAACATGGATGATGGGACTTGCAGTACCTTCCCTCACTTCCCAATCCTGCTACAAACCTAATCCAATGACTGATCAACACCAAATCTGGCACACAGAGCCCTCATGACCCACTCTACAGCCTGGTGCAGTTTTCTGTGAGACGGACCACGGATGATGGGACTTGAAGTACCTTCACTCACTTCCGAAAAACAATGCACCCTCATCCATTCACCAATACAGACCAAACTTAGCACACAGAGCCCCCATGACCCAATCTACATCCTACTACACTTTGGGGGGACACAGAGATGATGGGACTTGCACTACCTTCAGTAATTTCATGATACCACTGCAACTCCCAATAATGATGGATCAAGACCAAACTTGGCACACAGAGCCCCCATGACCCACTCTACATCCTGCTGCGCTTCACAAATAACCCAGGCAGGGCCGGGTCCCCAAGCTAGTCTATAATATAGTTGAGTCAGTTAGGCATGGTTTCGAACCCAAAAATCACGATTCTAAAATCAAATGGGGGGGATTTTTTTTGATAGTAAAAGAAAGACTTACAAAAAAAATTCCAAAAATTTCTAAAATGTAACTTAATTACTAACAAAATTCGTTAGTAGTTCGTATGCTAGCGCATGCGCATTCCAGATGGTTTTGGCCTACAACTCCCAGAAATCCTAACAGCTGGTAAATTGGCTGGGATTCTGGGAGTTGTAGGCCAAAACTTGAATAAATCACACTGAATTCTAGATGGGACTCTCCAAATAGGAAGGAGGGAGGGACGGAGGGAGGGAGGGGGGTATTCTATTCTTGGAAGCAGCAAAAAAAAGGAGGAGGAGCCCCCGGCTCCTCGCTGCCTCTCTCTCACCCCGATCCCGAGGGAGCGAGGGCCCAAGTTTGCCCAGGCTGGTCATATACCTACATTCCATGCACATGCAATAATACAGCAGTAATAACAATGGGTATAAGAAGAGGTAAAATTCAAACCGAGTATTCTGACTGGTCTCTCCTCATGCGGTGCAACGGGCTCTTCTCTGTGACCCGGAAAAGCCAGCGTTTTCTGCTTGGGTGCACACACATACATATTCTTTGGGGGATTTGCTGCAGAATCTTCTCTATGAGCCCGGATTCTGCAGCAAATCCCCCAAGAATATGTATGTGTGTTCACCCAAACAGAAAACGCTGGCTTTTCCCGGCTAATAGAGAAGAGCCCGTTTGCACCGCATGAGGCAGGGACCAGTCAGAATACTTCGGGTTTGAATTTTACCTCTTGTTATTGTTATTACTGCTGTATTATTGCATGTGCATGGAATGTAGGTATGACCAGTTGGATTACTTATAATATTAGGCACTTACAGTAGCATTCATTCTATTATACATTAGGTTGGTTTCTCACCCCAATACTCTTTGATGCTTTAGATCCTGGCAGGCAGGAGGCAGGAAGCCGGAAAAATGTAAACAGAGAGGTTTACTCAGAGTAAATCCACAAAGGAGGGCACTTCATCCAAAGTTCCCTCCTTTGCAGATTTACTTGAGTAATCTCTCTGTTTACATTTTTCCGGCTTCCAGACGAAAGAAGGAGTGAGTTTAGGACTTGCCTTGCCATAATACTTATTGGCAAGGGAGGCGGGAGGGTGGTGAGAGAGAGAAGGAGGGTCCCCCCCTTACGACCTAATAATAAGAAAATCCTGGCCCCCCGAAGTTCTATAAAGAAAGTCCACTTCCTGGTTGGCATTCCAGATGCGGAAATACTCAAAAGTAGCATTTCTTACAAATTTCTTACGAATCATTTCATTTTCATAACTTTTTTCTCATGCCTAGAGTCAGTGTTTGGAGAAATACAGTCAAACATTGTATTTAGAAACCTAGTAACTGTCACGATGCAGGGTCTCGGCCCAGCCCCTTAATCACACACAGAGAGACGATAAACAGCTAACTATTTATTGAATAATAAAAACAGGTGAAAAGGTAAATTGTCCATAAAAGGTATCAAAAAGTTCAATCCAAAATAGGCAAAGAGTCCATAGGTAAAATCCAAAGGCAACCGTGGCAAGGCACCGCAAAGCTATGCGGATCAAGGACTTGGTCCGTGGCAAAGAACAAGGCAAAGTTCATGAACAACTCCAAGAAACTACTTGGCAAGGCTCGAGCCGGCAATCGCTTCACTCCTCTTAGAATAGAAGTGGCCAAGCTACTGAGGATCCGTTCCCACGGATCCTATACTTAATCCCCGTGACGGGGCCCCCGACGCTCTAGGCTTCTGCGCCAATCTGTGCTACGGGACCTCGCGCCTCTCTGGCGCTCTAGGCTGCGGTGCCAATCCCTCCTGCTAGACTCAATGCTCCGTCTCCTATCAAAGCTCCGTCCTTGCCTCCCAGCACCTGGGTCACTATCTTCATGAGAGCTCAACTCCCTTTCAGCTTCCATGGGCTCATCCTCCACTGTTTCCCTGATTCTCTCCTGCGACCCGAAACCACCTGGTTTCTCATAATTTCCGGAGTCATCGCTTTCAGGGTCAGTCTGAACTTCCCAGCTAGCATAGCCGTCAGGCCATTCATCATCCCAGGCCAGGCTTTCTGTGGGAGAGGAAGGCCCAGCTAACTCATCAGCCCCTTCCTCCATGTCCTCATTAACTGCAGCTGGCCCTAATTCAAGTGGGACCCCCGGTGCTGCCCCCTGCCCCCAGGCACGAAAGGGAACTGGGTTGCTACAGTAACTTTAAGATCTGTGCCTATAAGAAGATATTGTAACCACCTAAGTCTTGAACTCTGAAACCTCCACGCTTAGAACATTGTTTGAATAAACTTTACAGTTATTTCACAAAAATATCTCTCCTCATTGTTCCTTCACACACAAGCCTCAAAACAACTTCTTTCTAGTGGGTAGCCAAGTATAGTAAAAGGTGGCAACTAATGGAAATATAGAGAGAGTCCTTACATTTATTTATTTATTTACTTTATTTATATTCCGCTCTTCTCACCCCGAAGGGGACTCAGAGCAGATTACAGTACACATACTTAGCGGACAATCCCTGCTGTTTCAACATACAACATACAACATATAGACGAACAGAGGCAAACTCTGGCCACCAGGGGAGCTGATGTCCCTTGTTGTTCCTTCTGCATTCCTTAGCGTTTCCGGAGTTCTTTAATGACCTCATAATTCAGTCAATACATAATTTGGTGACAGCGATCCTGTCACAGTTTTGAGTTTGAATCTTCACAAATTGACGCCAGCTGTAAGCTGTGTCTTCACATATTTTGGTGGCAGCAAGTAAACAAATAACACCGGGAAGTGGCGCAGCTAGTTAAGTGTCCGCTGCATAAGATCTCTCTGACCTGTAGGTCATGAGTTCGAGGCCTGCCCGGGTCAGGGTGGGTGCCTGACCTTAAGTGTAGCCTGCTGTCAACCTTTGCAGCCCGAAAGACAGTTCATTTGTCAAGTAGGAGATAAAGGTACCACATCAAGTGGGGGAGGCAAATTTTGACTGATTTATGAGCCCATTAATAACTCCAGGAATCGCTGGATGGAATGCGGAAGAACAACAAGGTAAGCTGGAAAAAGCTGAGAGAGGAGTGCGTGAGCTCCCCCTGGTGGCCAGAAGTCTGTCACACGTTTACCAGAAAAATTGCCTCTTTGTACGTCTTTGTTCCTATATGTTCGTCAATATATGTATATATGTTAAAAACTGCAGGGATTGTCTGCAATGTATATGTACTGTAATCCGCTCTGAGTCCCCTTCGGGGTGAGAAGAGCGGATTAGAAATGAAGTAAATAAATAAATAAATAAGATCCTTTACATTATTTGGGGGCAAGTGTCATTACAGGTAGCAACCAGTGATAGATTCTAGAAGAAGATTGGCCCCTAGCCCCCATATGATGGCCCAGTACTGATTTATAATTTACCCTTGTGGCTCTTGCAGCATTTGTAAGCACATTAGACAACAGAAAACAGTAGTTAGTACCACCAACAAAAGACTATTCAAACTAACTTCATATGCCAACTGCCAAACCACGGCCTTAGTGTACCTATTAGAATGCAGCTGCCACCTGCAGTACACAGGTTATACCACTAGGAGTTTGAGAGAACGCTCCCTTAAACACAAATCGAAAATCAAATTAAAGTCGACAGACTCTACTCTGTACTCCCATTGTACTCTTAAAAATCACACTTTTGACAACATTAAAATCCAGGTCCTGGAAAAAGTAAAATGCCCACCACACATGGATATTACAGCTCTACTAAGGAAAAGAGAAACTTTCTGGATTATCCAATTGGCCACTGAAAAACGTTGGGGAGGTCTCAATGACCCCCTGACCATTAATGCAAGAATTCACTGCCCAGTTCCCTTCCCTAATTCTTTCCTTGATCACCTATCTGAGAAGGATGCCCCTTTAACAACTTTCCTAGCCAAATCCTATATAAGCCCTCAAGGTGACCTCTGCTCTTTGCCATTTCCTGCTGATGAAATGGTCCGTCCTCCACACAGATTGGACAACTCTTGATGGTAACTACTTTTTACTTCTTACTTTATCATGCCCTGACCACACCGTTCATTCTGGGTTTTAAATATTGATATCATTGTCACTTTCTAGATGTATTATCTTTGAGGACGCCTACTTTATGCCTCTGAAAGAAGTCTTTTAGACTAAACGGCCCTTCGCCCCGGCTTAGGAGTGAGCTCCCGCCGTCAGGCAACCTCTCCTCCGCTGCCCTCACCCACCGAGTGACCAGCGGGTTCCCATTCTACCATCCCGGCATTTGCCAATCCACCCTTTACCACACGGATGCCCTTAGCATCTTTCCGAACTATCTCTACCACCATCCTTTGCGGGCCGCCATTGAGCGTCTCCGCACATGCGCTGGCGCAGTTCGGCCTATCGAGCATCCCAACGGGACCACAACGCCCAGCTCCACTTGCGGCTGGCCACAGCGCTGCCCGCACATGCGCCCTAGACGTCTGGGCCTGCACTGAGCATCTCCTGTCGCCATCCCGCCCTGCTTGACACAGACACCTGGGATCCACCCACCTCCACCTGCA
Organism: Anolis apletophallus; assembly: GCA_030556195.1. Classification (NCBI taxonomy): domain Eukaryota; kingdom Metazoa; phylum Chordata; class Lepidosauria; order Squamata; family Anolidae; genus Anolis; species Anolis apletophallus. The sequence continues at coordinate 7,786,294 of JARBWK010000007.1, read as the reverse complement.
GTTCGCTGACCCTCATTTTGATGTAAATATAATGTTTTTTGAACTGTAGTGTCTCTCTGCACCAGGAAGGATCAATTGTCCCTCTTGGCCCAAGGCTTCTTGATATGTTTGTATATTGCTATGATGCATAAAATGAATTGTTAGTCTCTTGACTGTATTTTGTTGTACTTGCATAGTGGTGATTCCACTTGTACCTCCTTCCTATATATCCCATTGTGGTTGTAAATGTATTGACTCATATATCGCTAATAGATAACTATTTGATATAGCACAGTTTACTGTTTTCATTGATATACCTGAATAGTATTTTCAGTTCTTACACTACGGTGTTGCCTACTGTTTTCTGTTTCCCAGCTTTGCCATTTTATTTTCCTGATTTTTCTTATCTCTTCCTCTCATGCGGATTCTGACTCTTTCAAATGATAAAGCAGCAAAAGCTGTACTTTGTTTATTAGATAGTGAGTCACTTGTTTTATAAGGCAGCATTTAAGCATGCCTACATTTTTATTCAGATCCCCTGGCATGATCATTATTGTCTTCCATCTGTTTCTTTGCATCGGATTTTGTGTTTGATGCCCTCTCCCTTTCCCTCGCTTTGAAAATGAAGCATTTCACATCTTTGCAACATTTTTACCAAATGTCTATGGGAATGAACAAGCACAAAACCCCTGGCATTGCTCTATTTGACAACAGAAATGAGAATTACATCCCTCTTTTATAATGCTGAAGATTCACATTACTCTTGACTTTTATTGTAAATAGATGTTGGTAAGAGAAATTGAAAGGACTTTATTAGTTTACCAGATCTTCTGTAAAAGGTAGAATATAATATTCTGATGGGGTTATTTTTGTTTTAAATGGGACCATCATGATTGAATTGAGTGAGAGGTTCATATTTCAGGATTACCCAGGGATCTTGCCTTCCATTCTCTTTAAAGCCATATTCAGCCTCAATCACAAAACACTAATCCAGCCTAAACTCCACTGAAATGAGCGCTTTGCTGAAATAATCTTGCTACTGATATGAAAAAGTTAGGAGCCTTTCCTACTTTTAAAGTTTCAGTAGGCAGGTCATCCTTCATATGAAATTCTGTTAGACAGAAATCCCATGATTTTTAGTTTTTGTCATTTCCATATTATCTTCAGGTGCTCATCTCTATGAATGATCAGCATGACATCAAAACCCATCTACCCCAAAAAGGTATGCATGCAATTTCAAACTAAACTGTGGCATCCACATAGAGATAGCTACACTTTAACAAAGTATTCTGTATATGTATTTTAAAAGGGGGAGTCATGACATCATTGTAGAGCAGGGGTCGGGAACCTTTTCGACTCAGAGAACCTTTTCAACTCAGAAATTTATTTTGGTGAGAGTCATCTAATATATTTTAAGACTGAATTCAACTAATTGCAGTGGTGTGGATTTCTAGTTCAGCAGGCATCAAAGAGCATTCTGAGCTCTACCAACAATAGAATTCAACCAAACTTGGCACACAGGACTTCCATGACCAACAGATAATGCTGGAGGAAGTTGGGGGAGGCATGTATAATTAATTAGATGTACAGTACCTTCAATTGCTTCAGCTCCCTCGGCCCCTGGGCATGTGACCCTGCACGAGGACTCTTTCCCCCGCGTGCTTGCAATGAATGGGGCGCGTCCCTCTCCTGGTGTTGGAATTGTAAAGCTTCCGACCCCGGTGGGGGCACGCGGTGAGTGGCAAAGGCTGACTTGGCCATGCGGGGGGGGGCTTGCATTCACCCCTCATCCCTTCCAAGCCAGCCGGGGGCGAGATGTGAGTGGCGAAGGTGCCTTGCATGGCATTAGCCATGCGGGGGGCCTTGCGCTCCCCTCGTCCCTTCTGAGCTCGGCGGCGGTGAGAGGTGAGTGGTGTGCTTTCTCCCACACACACCTTTGCCTCCAAGCTCCTTCTCCTGACTCCCTGTATCCCTGTGAGAAGAGGAAAAGGAGCCAATAAGGAGCGCCTATCTGTTTGGCTCACACAAGAGCCAGCAGCCATTTTGGAGAGGTAGAGGGGGTGGGGCCAACTGAGGCAGCTTCGCGACCCCCGGAAAATGGCCCAGTGACCCCCTTGTTGAGAACCACTAAAGTAGAGGCTAGCCTCAAGCGAAGGTTCTCAGCTGCTGCTTAACGCGCGGAAGGAGAGAACTGAAATCTGCAAGCAAGATGCAATCATCAAAAGAGCCACACCTGGCTCGCGAGCCATAGGTTCCCGGCCCCTGTTGTAGAGTGTCAGTTTTATTTGCTGAAGGTCCCTGGTTCAATCCTGGCATTCACTGCTAAAAGGACCATAGACCGGTACTAGGAATCACCTCTGAAAGATCTTCTGGGGAGGTGTTGCTAGCCAGAGAAGGCAGAAGTAGGGCAGAAGAATGAATGGCCTGATTTATTATGAGACTTGTTCATATGTTCAGAACTCTTTGCTTCTGTATTGTTGCTCTTTAGCCATCTTCTGTTGGATTACTTATCTTCCCATTTCCAAATCCAGTTATTAGTCTCAGTGACAGCAGAGTAAATGAATGAATGGAACTTAAACAAATATTGACTTGTGAATTTCCATTAGGACCGCTTGAGACAAAATTTGGCTAATTTCTGTTATCTGATTGAAAGTAGGAAAGTACATTTGCACTTACTTCATAAAAGCCCAAGTCTTCAACAGAGATACAATTTAGCTTTTCTAAAGTCACTTGTCTTCCTGATACTTTCATATCATCCAAAAGGATGCTATATCTGCTTTTTGTGCCCTTAAACATATGCTATATGTTTGTCCATATTTTATTAATATTCTTTAAGTCTATTTAAATTGCAAATAAAGATAGTTTTTGAAAATAAGCCTCTGTTGTTGCTTACTTATATCCTGGTTTCTCGGATATTTCCCACAAAAATGAACCTCAAAATGGTAGCTCTCATCAACTTGCTTGCTAAATGAACAGTTTGTTCACTCATACCAGACTTTCAAGAAGACAGTACAAGTAAATTATCACATTGCTTCTTGTTGTTGTTGTTGTTGTTGTTGTTGTTGTTGTTGTTGTTAATATTTAGGGCTGTGTGATCAATGAAAAAAATACTTCAATAATAATTATGAAATCGGGGAGGGGAAAATAATTTTTGAAGGGGTTCATTAAATTATGGACGTAAAAATTTGTGTAACTATAACAAAATAATGACTTTTTTGTTCCTTTTTTTGTTAAGTAATTGAGCAAGTGGGGAAACTTCAGGGGCTCATTTCTCCACCGGTTTTAGAGTTATTATTATGAAACTTGCTAAGAGTATACCACATATTTTCCACTGTTAGTCCACCAAATTACAGAATATCACACCCATCCACTAAGTTTTGAGGAATTTTTGAATGTTTAAAAACATTTTTTAAAAAAATAAATCTACATGGCCTATTCTACTTGAATTTTATATGCAACACACAAGACATCCAGAACATCAATCCTCCCAAGTTTCAGGAAAAGTCAGAAGTAAAGATTGTAGATTATATTTTTTTTCATCCGTTTCCCTATACTTTCAAAGGTTCCCTTGATTTATGGTAAGAATATTATTTAAGAACACGGAAATTCTGGACCACTCTGACAACCACTATATCCGACTACACTAAGAAGCCATTGAAATCCATAAGCACATGGGCAATTTCAGCAGAAAGGAAGAAACCATGGAAATGAACAAAATTTGACTATCAGTATTGAATAACACTTGAATCAAGACAGTGACTAATGAATACTAGGCATGAGAAAAAAGTTATGAAAATCAAAAGAATTCGTAAGTGATTCGTATGTAATGGGACTTTCAAGTTTTTATGGATCGCAAGGCCAATCCCAGAAGTGGACTTTCTTTTTCGAACCCCCTGGGCCCAAAATTTCGTTAGAATTCTAAATATTTCGGAATATTTTGGATTACCCTCTCCAAAATCCAAAATCCAAAATCCCAGACATACTCACAGTCAGATGGGGCCTTTCCATGCTCGAGGCCTACTTTAACTGAAAGGCCTTCCTCCAGGAAGAGGAAAAACCAGCCGGAACCATAGAGAGATTGAAACCGGAAGTCCTAGAGCGGTTGGAGGACTCAGGAAAAAGCACTTTAAACTGCAGGAAAGGGGCCTGTATAGGAGGGCAGGCGAGAAGGACATGAGGCAGGCTGAAACAATGGGAGAAGGGGTTGAAAACAGCCCGGAGAGGAGCAGGAAAAGTGCAGATTCAAGGAAAAGCCATAGAGTTCAAACCTCCTAGAGATCTATGGCAAAATGAATGGGGAGAAAGCTGCAGTGAAAAGAGCTCTGGAGAAGGTAGGCAACTATTTTATAATAATAATATTTACCCCTTCTAATTTCCTGGAAGAAGGGCCCAGGGCATTATTTAATTCTAATAAAAATAATAAATAATATAATAATATTTACCCAGGCATTCTAATTTCCTGGAAGAAGGGCCCAGGGCATTATTTAATTCTAATAAAGATAATAAATAATATAATAATATTTACCCCTTCTAATTTCCTGGAAGAAGGGCCCAGGGCATTATTTATTATTATTAACTTGTTATTGATGCCACTGGGATCAATGTAAATGTGAGTAGATCAATAGGTACTGCTCTGGTGGGAAATAACAGCAATCCATGCAGTCATGCCAAGCCATATGACTTTAAGTGTCTAAGAGCAACAACAGCTCTCAAAATCAATGGGAGACGCACAGTGAAGTAATAATAATACTAAAATAATTATAGAAACAACTTGGGCCTGACATAATTATAATAATATGTTTGCTTGTTCTTGAGGGCACTAGAGTGCTTGTGGCCTTACATAATTGATAACAGACATGGATTGAAATACTGTAAAATTGACAGGGCTCTAACTACAAACCTAAGAGCATGTTCTAGTTTACCAAGAGCACGTTCCTCATACCCTCCAGGTCACTATCACCCTTACTACATTCTTACTATTAGAATTTATTATTTAATTCTAATAAATGCTCTGGAGAAGCAAGCATTGACTATTTTATTTAATAATAATAATGCTAATAATAATAATATATTAATGCTTTATATCTCCCTGCAAGGAAACCAAGGGAAATGTTGCCCCTTGATTTGCCTGTGCTTAAAACAGTGTCAGTCCTGTTTCCCTGCTTTTCAGACTTTAGAACCAATTTAGAATTTCGTTAGTAGTTACGTTACATTTTAGAACTTTTTGGAAATTGTTTTGTAAGTCTTTCTATTACTAATAACCCCCCATTTGATTTTAGAATCACGATTTTTGGGTTCTAATCCATGCCTAATGAATACCACCTAGACACAGGAGGTCTCCAGGCAGTAAGGAATCAAAGGCTAGTGAATGCTACCTAGACAAATGATGTCTCTAGGCAGCAAACAATTCAAAGAGAACATAGGTCATACATATGCCTTACTCACATGGTAATGGGTGGATCCCACTCAACACATAAAAATCTAGCTTTGCTAATTGCATCCTTCACACTTGTTTAACAGACAATGGTTTGTTCTTCCCACTCTGGACTTTCCACAGGTATATATATACTCCATTTGATTTACTACCATCAGATCCTCTGAAGATGCTAGCCACAGATGCAAGTGAAAATGTTGCTAGAACATGGTCATATAGCCCAGAAACCACGCAACAACCCAGCAATTCTGGCTGTCAAAGCCTTCAACAATACATTGGGTTTTTTTCCTTCTTGCACAAAACTCAATGCCTATTTGATATGCTTTTTTGCTAGTGTCTATTTTTATTTTTTTAAAAAATTTATTTATATTGGGATTTATTAATCGCCCATCCCAGATGCTCTGGGCGATTTACAGTAAGAACACACAGGTAATACCTGAAACATCTAAAAACATCTAAAAACAATTAGCATGTAAAAACATCTAAAAACAATTAACAGGTTAACAGTTCTCAGCCAAACTCCCTCTCAAACAGCCACGTTTAACAAGCTGTGCAAAAGTCTTTTAGATCACGGGTGGCTCTGATGCGAGAAGGGAGGGCATGATGGGGCGATCACGGAAAAAGCTCTACGACGGGTTGATGTCAAATGGGCATCCTTAGGGCCTGGGACCTGAAATAGATTCTGATGGTCTGAGCGAGGTGATCTCCAGGGTTGACACGGAGAGAGGCATTCCTGTAGGTATGCCAGCCCTTGACCATGCAAGGCCTTCAAGGTTAGAACCAGCACCTTGTGAGTAATACGGAACTCAACCGGAAGCCAGTGCAGTTGGTATAGAGCAGGTGTTATGTCATTCCTCACAGGGGTTCTTGTGAGGAATCTGGCTGCTGCATTCTGTACCAGTCGAAGTCTCCGGGTCACCGACAAGGGGAGGCCAACATAAAGGGCATTACAATAGTCAAGTCTTGAGGTTACTGTGGCAGGAACCTCTGTGGCCAGGTCATCCCCGGACAAATAGGGCGCCAGCTGCCTAGCCCACCGAAGATGGAAAAAGACCGACTTACTGACGGCGGAGACCTGGGCCTCCATTATCAATAACAATAATGGTCAATAATTTTTATGCATTTTCCCTAACAGCTTTAGCATATATGTGCACACTAGGCATGGTTTAGAACCCAAAAATAGCAAATCGAAAATCTAAGGGGGGGGATTTTTTTTGATTAGTAATAGGAAGACTTACAAAAAAATTTCCAAAAATTTCTAGAATGTAATCTTAATTACTAACGAAATTCGTTAGTAGTTCGTATGCCAGAGCATGCGCATTCAGATGGTTTGTGGCCTACAACTCCCAGAAATCCTAACAGCTGGTAAATTGGCTAGGATTTCTGGGAGTTGTAGGCCAAAACTTGAATAAATCACACTGAATTCTAGATGGGACTCTCCAAATAGGAAGGAGGGAGGGAAGGAGGGAGGGAGGGGGGTATTCTATTCTTGGAAGCAGCAAAAGAAAAGGAGGAGGAGCCCCCCCCCCCCTCGCTCCTCGCTGCCTCTCTCTCACCCCGATCCCGAGGAGCGAGGGCCCAAGTTTGCCCAGGCTGGTCATATACCTACATTCCATGCACATGCAATAATACAGCAGTAATAACAATGGGTATAAGAAGAGGTAAAATTCAAACCGAAGTATTCTGACTGGTCCCTCCTCATGCGGTGCAAACGGGCTCTTCTCTGTGAGCCCGGAAATTAGCCCGGGAAAAGGCAACGTTTTTCTGCTTGGGTGCACACACATACATATTCTTTTTGGGGATTTGCTGCAGAATCTTCTCTATGAGCCCGGGATTCTGCAGCAAATCCCCTCCCCCCCAAGAATATGTATGTGTGTGCTCCCAAGCAGCAAATGCTGGCTTTTCCCAGGCTAATTTCCCGGGCTAATAAGAGAAGAGCCCATTTGCACCGCATGAGGAGAGACCAGTCAGAATACTTCGGTTTGAATTTTACCTCTTGTTATTGTTATTACTGCTGTATTATTGCATGTGCATGGAATGTAGGTATGACCAGTTGGATTACTTATAATATTAGGCACTTACAGTAGCATTCATTGTATTATACATTAGGTTGGTTTCTCACCCCAATACTCTTTGATGCTTTAGATCCTGGCAGGCAGGAGAGGCAGGGAAGCCTGGAAAAAATGTAAACAGAGAGGTTTACTCAGAAATAAATCCACAAAGGAGGGCACTTCATCCAAAGTGCCCTCCTTTGCAGATTTACTTCTGAGTAATCCTCTCTGTTTACATTTTTTCCAGGCTTCCTTCCAGCCGAAAGAAGGAGCGAGTTTAGGGCTTGCCTTGCCATTATACTTATTGGCAAGGGAGGCGGGAGGGTGGTGAGAGAGAAGGAGGGTGCCCCCTGTGACCCCCCTTACGACCTTGTAATGACAGCCTAAGAAAATCTGGCCAATCTTTCTATAAAGAAAGTCCAAACCTGGTTGACCAGGTCAATGCAAAAGGAGCATTTCTTGAAGTTTTCTCAGCCACATTTTCATAACTTTTTCTCATGCCTAGTGCACACTTTGCCATTGTACACATTCTGTTTTGTACATTTACTTATATGTAATTTGAATTTTAAAAAAGAGATGCCTTTGGCTTCCTCCTCGTGGTAGGAAACAAAAAGTCTTACATGTACTTTCAGAAATAGCCTGGCAAACACATTTGCCTTTTAAAAAACTCAGTGAACGAGAATGTATTTTCCATCACTACTTACTTAGCTCACTTGTATTTCCATTAACACAGCTAAAAAGTGGCTAACGTTGGCTAGATTGCGTATAGTGGCTGGAACTTTAACCTTGTTATTGTCCTGATCAAATATGTATTGGAAGAGAATGTAGGCAAAGAAATCTTTCTCCAAAAAAAAGTGTCAAGAGATTGTAAAAGGGGGGTTTTATATAATAACTCATTATACACGGAATAATGTCAGCTCTTTTTAGGTTTTCAATGCTATGGGTATTCTGCTTCATTATGCACATTGCCATACTCACTTTATTTCATTATGAGACGGGTGGCACCTTAAATTATTTATTTCCCATTTTTGTAAATAGGAGGAAATGGTTCCTCTGATAGGCAATTCCAGTTATTGCTTATGAGTGCCATCAAGTTACAGATGCATTGAAGTGCAGCAGAAATGAAATACCTATCACCCCGCTGCTGCTGCTGTGTCCAAAAAGCTGAAGAGTTTTAATGGCTTGTAATATATGCTGTCACTGGAGTCACTTTCACAACTGACTGTGCAACAAATCATTTTAACTGTTGCCAATCTTTCCTCTGGTTTCAAAGCATCAATTAATTAATGCCCATGTTCTGGCTGTTTCCATGCCCTTTCCCAAATATTGTCATATTTTATACAATACTGCTCCATGCCTCCTAGAGTCAGTCAGGCAACACTGCCATAGGAGAAGCTTCTGCAAGGATCAGTGGGCTTCAAAATAATGTAACTACGAGTTTGGTATTTCTCGGAGAAAACAACAGGACCCCTCGTGGATACTGAAATCTGTGAATGTTCAAGTTTTATTATATACAACAATATAGTAAAATGGTGTTCCTCATACGCATTGGCAAAATCAGGATTTGTGTATTGCAGCGTTTCCCAACCTTTTTTGAGCCGCGGCACACTTTTTACATTTGCAAAATCCTGGGGCACACCACCAACCAAAATGACACAAAATGACACTCTAACACAGTAATACATATAGTTAATATGTTTCTAAATGTATTTATACACTCAGTGGGCCTTTTTCGATGAACACAACATAGATATCCTGGCAGGAATGACAGAAAGACACAAACTTCCCACACAGAACTCCCATAACCAAGGGAAAATGCTATAAGAGTTTGGTGGGCATTGACCTTGAGTTTTGGAGTTGTAGTTCACCTATATCCAGAGAGCATTGTGGACTCAAACAATGTTGGATCAGGACCAAACTTGGCGTGCATACTCAATATGCCCAAATATGAATGCAGATGGAGTTCAGGGGAAATAGACCTTGACATTTGGGAGTTGTAAATTCTGGGATTTATAGTTCCCCCACAATCAAAGAGCATTCTGAACTCCACCAATGATAGAACTGGGTCAAACCTCCCACACAGAACCCCCAGGAGGCAAGAGGAGGTCTCTATGTGGGGAAAGGGAGGCGGGCCTTCCCAATGCATGGAGAGGGAGAGACCAAGTAGACAACGGGTGGGGAGGGGTGGTGTTTGTAATTTTGTGCCTTTATCGAGGTAGGTTTCTTAGGGTTTTTATACTTCAACACACTAGACTCCCCCCCCCCTTCCTGGAGGTTCCAATTTCCCAAGGCACACCTGATGATCGCTCACAGCACACTAGTGTGCCCCGGCACACTGGTTGGGAAACACTGGTGTATTGGACTCTTTTTTTGTGAGAGCAAGGAGGTATCCTTTTGAACTTCTCCACAGTGACAGAACATGAGTAGGGTATCATGCTTGCAAAGTTTCCTAATGCTTTAGTCATCCACTAGATAAAATAAAAACACTTAAAATGCACTTTAAATCTCAGCCCCCCCCCCCCAGCCCATGCCCATCCGCACCTTTCTAGCAGAATTAAGAAAATAAAAGTTGGATAATTTCAACAGGGAAATATCTCTCTCTGGCATTACTTCACAAACAAGGATACTTAGGAAGGACTCATCCCATGCTTTCTACAAGTGTGTTGATGTTTTTTCGGAAGTTGGATGTGTCCTTCGAGCCTGTGCAATGGATTTTTCTGGTGGAGCACTGCATGCACAGAACTGAACTCACCCTTTAAACCAAAGGGCCCAGGCCCGGATTACCCATAAGGCCACCCTAGGCCATGGCCTAGGGCGGCAGCTTGGGGGGGGGGGCAGCAGAACCGGACCCCCCAAAATTGAAAAAATAATATATATTTTTTAATCCGATCTTCAGGCGCATGCTTTTGCGCCTGTGCAGTGAGAAGGAGCGAACGCAAGGAAGGAGCCGGGGGGAAGTCCCGCCGTCCCTAGGGCGTCTGACGTGGCTTCCCCCCACCACCTCCTTGCTCGCACAGGTGGGTGCTGCCCCTTCCTTCACTGAAGGAAGGAGGGGCGCCCGTGTGAGTGAGGAGGCGGCGGGGGGAAGCCACGTCAGACGCCCTAGGGGTGGGACTTCCCCCGGCTCCTTCTCCCTCGTGCTGGCTCTGCCCTTCCTTCCTTCACTGAAGGAAGGAGCAGCGCTTGCCCACGCAAGGAAGGAGCCAGGGGAAGTCCCACCACCCCTAGGGCATCTGACGTGGCTTCCCCCCGCTGCCTCGTCGCTCGCACAGGTGGGTGCCGCCCCTTCCTTCACTGAAGGAAGGAGGGGCACCCGTGTGAGTGAGGAGGCGGCGGGGGAAAGCCACGTCAGATGCCCTAGGGGTGGGACTTCCCCCGGCTCCTTCTCCCTCGTTCCGGCTCCTCCCTTCCTTCCTTCACTGAAGGAAGGAGCAGCGCTCGCCCACGCAAGGAAGGAGCCAGGGGAAGTCCCGCCACCCCTAGGGCATCTGACGTGGCTTCCCCCGCCGCCTCGTTGCTCGCGCGGGTGGGCGCCACCTTTTCCTTCAGTGAAGGTAGGAGGGGTGCCCATCCACATGAGCTACGAGGTGGTGGGGGGAAGCCACGTCAGACGCCCTAGGGGTGGGACTTCCCCCGGCTCCTTCTCCCTCACGCTGGCTCCGCCCCCCTCAAGTGGGCCCGCCCCCCAGGGGCAGCATTTACAGAGTTTGGCCTAGTGTGCCAAAAAAATGATAATCTGGGCCTGAAAGGGCCTAGCAAGCTTGGACGGTGGCAGCGAGGTCCTCAGGTTGTAGGTTTGGTTTGAGTTTCCTTCTCTAATGGTTGACCTTACAGGGTTAGATGAGCACCATCTGGCCGGGTTTGAAATAGTCATGGCAGTTTAAAAAAGGTTTCTACATTGTTCCAGAAGTCTAATATTCATGGTTAAAAATAATGACTACATAATATACATGATAAGAAACTGTTTCCCTGGATCCACACTAAAGCAAAACCAGAGCTGCCTACAAGCAACAGGAGAACAACATTTAAATCCTTCTCACCCAGAAATCCCACAAGATGCACCTTGACCTGGCCTCCCTTAGAGAGTTTTAGGGATAAAATTGAGGCAGAGGCACATATACCATTTTGCGGAAAGGTGGATATAAAAATAATCCAAAAGTCCGACCTGGTAGCCTATCTGGATGAAGTAGTTTAATGTGGTTCTCTCTCCTGAGAGAACTCAAGGAATTTCACTTTCTGGCCCGAGACTAGAAATCTCTCAGACATATCTGTGAGGTCAAAATATAAATGTCAATATATATATTTTTTTGAGAAAATACATGATTGTTCAAGTAACATTCTCTCTCTGGCATTACTTCGCAAACGAAGATTCTTTGGAAGGACTCATCCCACGCTTTTTCCAAGCGCGATGGATGTGTCCTTCAAGCCTGTGCAATGGACCCTTCTGGTGGAGCGCAGCGTACACAGAACTGGCCTCGACCCTTAAACCAAATGTTCGTCTGCCGGGGCCAGCAAGCTTCGACAGTGGCAGCGAGGTCCTCAGGTCGTAGGTTTGGTTTGAGTTTCCTTCTTTAGATGGTTGACCTTACAGGGTTAGATGAGCACCATCTGCCTGGGTTTGAAATCAGAGTTTTCCTTCTCTTAGGATGGTTGCCAAAAGGCTAGAGAGCCCATCCTGCCCTTTGACGCTCTTTGTCAGACCCTTCGGTTGTGACCTGTCTGGCATGGGAGGCCCTACCGGTGGCTATTATGCCACCGCCAGCATAGTTCATAAATCCATTAGAGTACGCACACCTCTCCCCCACAACAAGGGGGGCGTTGGAGAGGGAAATTTAAGTATTTTTATTTATTCAGTTTTGTATGCCGTCTTTCCCTGAGGGCTCAGAACAGCTTACAGAGAGTATAAAAACACAATTTAAAACAACTGAAAAAAACAAAATCTTAACTAAAAACTATAAAACTATTTGCAACTGGTTAACCAAATCAGACCCTGAAAGCCTGCTGGAATAGAAGCATCTTGCACGCACTGTGGAACTTTGTTAAATCCCTCAAAGCTCGCACATCTTCCAGCAGAGAGTTCCAAAGAATTGGAGCTATGATCGTAAAGGCTCACCGTCTTGTCAACATCAGCCGATATGAGCGGCAGCTAGGAATCATCAAAAGATTTTGGTCAGTGGAGCGCAGTGACCTCTGGGTTTGATATGGAGTGAGACGGTCCCTCAGGTATGATGGCCCCTGACCATATAAAGCCTTGAAGGTGACAATTAACACTTTGAAGGAGACCCGGTGCTCCACCGGTAGCCAATGTTGCCGCTGCAATATTGGTGTTATGCGAGCTCTCACCGGTGTACCAGTGAGAAGCCTAGGAGCTGCATTTTGCACCAGCTTGAGCCTCCGGATCACCAATATAGGTAGACCAATGTAGAGGACATTGCAGTAGTCAATTCTTGAGTTGACCGTAGCCTGGATCACCGTGGCCAGATCCTCCCTGGTCAGATAGGGAGCCATTTGTCTAGCCTGCCAGAAATGGAAAAAAGCCACTTTGCTGGCATTGGAGATCTGAGCCTCCATGGATAGCCGACAGGAAATGACACAAAGAAAAAGAATTCTCAAAAAAGCTAAGCTAGTAGCATAGTGCTCTTAAGTTTTAGAAACAGAAACAGGCAGAAACTGAACTACACGGATATATATAGACCAGCTTTGCAGAAAGCCATGTGATTGGCTTTCTTCTTCTGATTGGCCAACTAGGAAAAAACCAGCATGCAGCTGCCCTTGCCAATCATGCCAACCAGGCCCATCCCCTCCCTGTCCCCTCCCACTCCGGGGCGACAGAATAATATGTTACATTACAAAATGATCCAAATCAACAAATCTTTTTTGAATTTATCTGAAAGATTCGGAGACTTGTGTTTCAATTCATAAATGCTTCAGAGGGAGCCTTCCCACATTGTATTTCAGCGGTTCATAACTCCAAAGTGCCAAACATTTCCAAAATCTGAAATGAGGTCTGGAACTTTGCACACCTTTTGTTGTGATTGAGCCTTCAGCTACTACTAGTAGTAGTATTGGGGAAGATGCTGGCTCAATAGCATCAAGCAATAGTATGGACTGGGGTGTGGCTCTGGGTGATCAGGACTCTGCAGCTGGAAGGAAAAGGGCTGCTAGTGATTCTAGTGTGGAAGGATTGGAACAGAGGAAAATAATTCGGCAAATACTTAGAGCACCTTCTGATTCAGACACTTTCCAGGGTTTTTCTGGGGAAGAAGAAATGGGTTCAGAGGAAGTGATACGGAGTTACAGCCAACATTGGTGCAGGAAGTAAGGGATGTGTGTAACAAAGAATCTACTTCGGACTCGTTTTTTTGGGTTTGATAGTGATTTATTCTGGCCTTCTGGGGTTTCAGAAACAGAGTGGGACTCTTTAAGCACACAACAGCGTTGGCAAGAGTGGAGGCAAACACAGAGCACCCCAGCTGTAGGAAATACAGCAGCTGGGGACTCTTCAGAAGACAGTGATGTGTAAGTGCTATATAAGAAATGAGTTTTGGGGGCTGCCTTTGCGGCGGTCAAAGAGTTGATGTCTGGTTCTTGTCTCTGACTATCTTGTGTTCCTGATATCCAGTACCTTGTTCCAGTTTTCCTGATACTCGTGAGTTATGGGCTGTTTCTCCACTTTGTTCCTGGGGTGAGCTGCTATGGCAGCTCTAGCTGAGGTTTGGGCAAAGGTGGGGGGGGGTTGGAATTCATGTATGCTTTTCTGTTTCGTTATCTGCCGTGTGTCCCAGAGGCAGGGCTTGGTCTCTACTGAGTTTACGTGAGTTCCTGCTACAGAACCTGGTATTGTATGAAATGGATGGAGGCTGGCATTGTATTTTATGGGGGCTATGATCTGTACTATTCATGTATACTCAGCTCCTGATTGCCTCAGACGATCTCCTCCTTTTCATCTGGCTTTCTCTGGCTTTGGACTCCTGGACCGGTTTTGACACTACTCTTCTGGACTCTCCCTACGTACATCGCAGATGCACGTCTACTGTTTGTTTTGGTGTTTTTCCCTGGGATTTTTGAGGGTTTCTTAAGCCGAGTTGGCTACTTTTTTGTTCGTCCTTTCTCCAGTGATTGTTCAATAAACTTTTTGTTATCCCCTTTTACTCCTGGGATCGGCTTCTTGGTCACTGCATCACAACACCTTTAATTGTATTTAGAATTTCATAAATCAGGCTTTTAACCTCTCTGGGTCAGACAGAAATTCCCCAGCATGAAAGTCATCAAACATTTGAAGACCTAGGGCAGTGTTTCCCAACCAGTGTGCCGTGAGCGATCATCAGGTGTGCCTTGGGAAATTGGAACCTCCAGGAAGGGGGGGGGGGTAGTGTGTTGAAGTATAAAAACCTTATGAAACCTACCTCTATAAAGGCACAAAATTACAAACACCCTCCTCCCCACCCGTTGTCTATTTGTTCTCTCCCTCTCCATGCATGGGGAAGGCCCGCCTCCCTTTCCCCAAGTAGAGACCTCCTCTTGCCTCCTGGGGGTTCTGTGTGGGAAGTTTGGCCCAGTTCTATCATTGGTGGGGTTCAGAATGCTCTTTGATTGTAGAGGAACTATAAATCCCAGAAATTACAACTCCCAAATGTCAAGGTCTATTTCTCCTGAACTCCATCTGCATTCATATTTGGGCATATTGAGTATTCATGCCAAGTTTGGTCCTGATCCAACATTGCTTGAGTCCACAGTGCTCTCTGGATATAAGTGAACTACAACTCCAAAACTCAAGGTCAATGCCCACCAAACTCTTATAGCATTTTCTCTTGGTTATGGGAGTTCTGTGTGGGAGGTTTGTGTCTTTCTGCCATTCCTGCCAGGATATCTAGGTTGTGTTCATCGAAACAGGCCCAGGTTTCACACTGAGTGTATAAATACATTTATAAACATATTAACTATATGTATTACTGTGTTAGAGTGTCATTTTGTGTCATTTTGGTTGGTGGTGTGCCCCAGGATTTTGCAAATGTAAAAAGTGTGCCGCGGCTCAAAAAAGGTTGGGAAACGCTGACCTAGGGTGATTTTTCTCTGTCATATTCCAGCGGAAGAACATTTAATCTATTACAAATGCATAGCTCAAAGGGCTCTTCAGTACTTTGGTATTCTTTTCTATGACACCAGTATGTAAACTTCGTTGCCCCACCTGTATAACTGCATTGCAGACTAATATACTTTACATTAGCTATTACTTCTACAAATTCTCATTTTCTCTGTCAAATGATGCATGAAAGTTTGAATTGCTATAGCTTAATAGAGTAAGCATCTTATCAGTGCAGTATATCAAAGGCATCCCGCTCAGAACACCCAAGGACAATTTATACATACACACACACGTACAGATCTTTTCATTCTTTCCAAGCTCAGCAGTTTTATTTCTCCTACTATTTCAATTTTAAGTTATATAGCATTTGTAGGGTTAACTGTCTGTTCACTGAAAAGCATTTTGAACTTCTGCAATGACCAATTTTAATGTGTTTTATAAGTTATGTTAAGTTTGGGGTGAGTTTTCAGTTTTATTTTTTCCCCTGTAAATATAGACTATTAAAAAAACTCAAGAAATAAGTGGAGATGTGACTAAGAAATGTTTTAAACAAATAAACAGGTAAACAAACTGCTATATAATATACGGTTTACTATTAGAGATGGATAGGGTCGTTCGGATATTGTGGAACTAGTAATAAAATCGGAAATTTTAGCTTTCTGAAGGGACTTCCAGTTTTTTGTATGAAGTCAGAAGTCCCTTAACAGTTTTGAACCACTTTGCCCTTTTTTCTGACTTAGGAAGTAAGTCGGAAATTATGAAGCTTTTTTGGTTCAATCTAGCCTGCTGGGAGGCGAAGCCAAGCTGCTTGCCTTCCAGCCAATCAGGGTGTGCAGAAGTGTTTATTTTTTATTATAGGATTGAGGATTGAATATGTATTGAGATGTTTAGATGTTTAGGGAAGGTGCACTTCTTCAGTGAAGGCCCACCTTGGGGAAGAGTTGTCATAGCAACATGGCTGTAAGGCAGAGGTGGGAGGAGTCAGCAGCTTTCTGCCACAGCCAAGAATAGAATTCTGGGGAAGTTTGAATTTTGACAGTTTAACTGTCAGCCCAGCTCTAGGAGAGAGCAGGTTCTGAGGGCAGTCTGGTTTTGGAGCTGTAGAGAGACAGTTCTAGTAGGCTGAGCTTGCGAGCCAGTCTGTTTGTATAGAGCCTGAGGGCTAGAGATAGGCAAGGTGCCTATAGGAGGAAAGAAGGTCTGTGTGTGAGATAGTTACATACTGATCTAACTGAGTAATAGTAACAGTCAAATATTTTAAACTTTGTATCTTCTACAATACCAACGTAACCATGATGAGTTGAGCCTCTAAGAAGTTATAACGTATCCATCACGTTTTTGTGCCAAGCTATGAATAAACTGTTATTGTTCTTTTCATCAACAATCTCTCTCTGTTCCGTATTTTAAAAGTCAAGCCTCAGAGTAAAGCAAGACAGGAAAGTGTTTTTAACCCGTCTTGTTACACAGTTTGAAGTCCCACAATAATTGGTGACAGACCCTCCTAGATAACTGATAACAACAACAGTTCTCACAATCTGGTGGCTAATCTCTTCATATTTAAGGGATCCTTAAATTAAAGTTATACAACACCCTTTTACATTAGGTCAGATAAGTAATGACCTCATCGTTACAAATTAGTGGCAGCGGTGGGATCAGAAAAAGAGGGTCCACCCTGTGCAGCCGGTTCATTTGAATAGCCTCTTTACACAGGGGATACGTTTTGGCGAGGGGAGGGGTTTTGGCAGCCATTGTGCTATATCGGGGCTGTCCAACAGGCGGCCCCAGGGCCGTACACGGCCCCCTAGCCCCTTTCCTCCGGTCCCCTCAGCATTTTAATAAAAAATATAAATAGAAAAATAAAATAAAATATATAATTTAAAAAATTACCCACTTCCGGGTTTCGGAGCAAGTATCGCAAGACTACGCGAGCCACATGGGATTTCGCTCTCAACGCGAGATCACGCCTGCGTTGAGAATGCCCTCCCGGCTGAAACCAGGGCCCTGTGGCTCGCCCGTTAGTCTCGGCGATACTTCTTCTGTTGCTGCATCTGCTTCTGCCATTGTTTTAATCTCAGCTACTGAATCCCCTTGTTGTATATTGGCGGACCACACAGACCTTCTTCACGCCTGCGCCTGGCTCAGTCGGTCGTGGCCTGTCTCGTGGATCGGCTTCTCCTGGATCCTGGATCCTGCGTTTGGGGAAGGTAGGCTGAATCAGGGGCTCCCTTATGTTAATATTAAATATATGGAATTGTTTATGTATGTCCACATTGTGTTCCATTCTCTCCCTCTCCCCTTATGTTAAGGGGAGGGGGCGGAGCCGGGGGTGGGGTGGGGTGGGGGCGGAGCCGGGGGCAGAGGCAGATCCTTCGGCCCCCCAGGTCATCAGTGACCAGAATTCCGGCCACAGGTCTGGTAGAAGTTGGACAGCCCTGCGCTATATAAAGGAAAGCACATGGCTGGGAGGCTGGTTCCCAGCCAGGGAAGGAGAGAAGAGGTTGTGGAGCTGTTGCCTTGGCGCTGGTGTGCGTCTGGGGTGGACAAAGAATTGCAGGGCAGGCAAAGGAGAAGGGAAAGTTTTGGGAAAGGGGCTGTTGCTTGCCTTGCCGCTTCTTGTGTGTTGTTGTTGAGGTTGCGTGGGTCTTTGCGTGTGTGGTTGCATGGCATGGGTGGAAGGAGCATGGACGAAGGGAAGGAAAGGGAAAAAGAGAGGATGTGTATTGTTGTTTGTTTGGAGAAATGAACTAAAGACAAAAGAAGCGCATATTGTGCTAACAAGACTGAGTACAAAGGGCACCAGAATCACTGATAGGAAATCCTATACAAGCATTTTACAAATAGAGCTCATAGAATACTAATATAGTACAAAATATCTCGATCTATAATTCAATATCATGCAACTAGAAATAGCAGTGTAACAGGCATCAGCAAACATTTAAAAGTGGATGGGAAACACTGATCTAGCTATGGGGATGCTTCTCCTAGGCTTTCTGTCTATGTACCATGAGAAGCTTCAGGAACTTTACAGTAAGTCAGAAGGAACATGTATGACTCAACATAGAGTAGGTCTGCAGTGGCTATTAATGCTACACTGAGAGGATGTAGGATTGTGGCCAATGTTCTCTTGAACAGTGTTTCTCAACCAGTGTGCCGGGGCACACTAGTGTGCCGTGAGAGATCATCAGGTGTGCCGTGGGAAATTGGAACCTCCGGGAGGGGAGGGGGGAGAGTTTAATCTAGTGTGTTGAAGTATAAAACCCTAAGAAACCTACCTCGATAAACGCACAAAATTACAAACACCCCTCCCCCACCCGTTGTCTACTTGGTCTCTCCCTCTCCATGCATTGGGAAGTCCCGCCTCCCTTTCCCCAAGTAGAGACCTCCTCTTGCCTCCTGGGGGTTCTGTGTGGGAAGTTTGGCCCAGTTCTATCATTGGTGGGGTTCAGAATGCTCTTTGATTGTAGGGGAACTATAAATCCCAGCAACTACAACTCCCAAATGTCAAGGTCTATTTCCCCTGAACTCCAACTGTGTTCATATTTGGGCATATTGAGTATTCATGCCAAATTTGGTCCTGATCCAACATTGTTTGAGTCCACAGTGCTCTCTGGATATAGGTGAACTACAACTCCAAAACTCAAGGTCAATGCCCACCAAACTCTTATAGCATTTTCTCTTGGTTATGGGAGTTCTGTGTGGGAAGTTTGTGTCTTTCTCCCATTCCTGCCAGGATATCTATGTTGTGTTCATCGAAACAGGCCCAGGTTTCACACTGAGTGTATAAATACATTTTAAAAACATATTAACTATATGTATTACTGTGTTAGAGTGTCATTTTGTGTCATTTTGGTTGGTGGTGTGCCCCAGGATTTTGCAAATGTAAAAAGTGTGCCGCAGCTCAAAAAAGGTTGGGAAACACTGCTCTAGAAGGAAGGTGTGCTGGTGCAGCAATAGTAACTCTAACTTCTGAACTTTCAGAAGCTATGCTTATTTGAGATGTGCTCAATGCATCTTTTCTAGACCTCATTTTATATTGGATGGCAGTCACAGCTTCTGGATGAAACCAACTTCATTTGCTAAGTCATTTGTTGAGCCATCTGGGATTAGTTCTCATAATACCTGGCTAGTGCCAAGGGACCTGCGAGTTCAGTTGGTATCCCCTGTGACATTGTGTTCTGTACATCTCGCTGCACCTGGCAATCTTGAAATAAGTTCCAAGAATGGATATTTTAAGAACTATTCCAAATTAAGCCATAGGAAACATTTCCCCCCTTTTTATACATTGTCCATTACCCAGGAGAAAGATGGGCAATGCATAATATCATGGAAGTTTTCACATTTTCTTATAGAGTGCAAGATAATACTATTTTCTTCAACCAATGTACTATAATGAGTGCTCAGTTGTTCTTATAGCTTAACTGCATTAATAATGTAGTAGCAGTTATATTAAAGGTAGAGGGCGCGCATGTATAGCTCTATCTGATTAGTTGTTTGATAACTACTTTTTCTTATTCTTCAGACTCTTTATTACATATTATGATTGAAAACAGAAATTAATTACTGTAAATCTATATATATAAAATCCTTCATGTGGTGGTTCCAGGCTTATAGACAAAGAAACCACACAAGGCAGACACACAAAAACAGCCCACATACCCAGAAAACCCTATGAGGTATGTTTACCAAAACACCCCCCCAAAAAGAGCCAACGGCCACAAATTCAAAAAACATTATGGACTACAACTCCCATGATCCCCCATGCCACCTCACTGGCAGTTTAGAGCGTCGGAATGTTAGTGGACCTGACCAATTAGAGGCATTATGCAAATATTCCCTCATTTAGAATGTAGGCTGGGAGCCCCCCCCCCCACCTGGCAGTTTAGAGTATCGGAATGTTGGTGGTGGTGCTGGCCACTCATAGGCATTATGCAAAACAGACAGGTAATAAAAGGCAATCCAAGAGATAGAAGCTGGTGAAGGGACTAGCAAATGAAGGCAAAAAAAGGGAGGGAGGGAATGGAGAGAGGGAGACAAGGGGATCAAGAACTGAAACAGAAAGGGAGGGATGGCAGGAAGGAGGGAAAGGAAAGAAGAGAGGGAGGGAGAAGAGGCAGGAGGACAGAGAGAAGAGAAAAGCTGAGGGATGAGGGTGAGAGGGAAGAAAGGAAGTATAAAAGACAGGAAGCGATGTTACTGTTGGTCTTTGCCACATGCACACATGTATGTACATATAGACATGCACATACACACATATATATATACATGCACTGAAATATACACATGCACACATACATACACACATCTGTACTTACACACATCTATGTATGTACACACATATACACGCATATACATATACACATATACATAAGTTTACACACACATATGGACACATAGACACAAATCCAGGCATGTAGCCAGGGGGGGCTAAGGGGGCTTCAGCCCCCCCCCTCGAAATTCTCAGGGTGGTCCGTGAAAAGGCCTTACTGGTACATTATTTAAACTGTTATGTTTATTCATATCATGATCTGATCACCATGCTCATTATATCCCACATTAATGGGGTTATTGGGATAACAATACAAAAGGTTTGCTAGGGTAGACCCTCTTCCACCCAGTCTCAGCCCCCGACCAAACTCAGCCCCGAATCAAAATCCTGGCTACGGCCCTGCACAAATCCATATATATACATACATACACACACAAAACACACACACATATATAGACTGGGGCACAGGAAAGGGAAAAAGCCACAGCAGCGTGTGGCCGGGTTCAACTAGTTTAATATAAGATTTCGACAAATAAACATTTTACTTTGAACATAGAGTGGTCAGTGAAAACACAAAACAGAGAGTAGGAAATCGTACGTGGGTTTGGATGAAAGGAGGGTTAAGTGTAATTTGGTAATAACAGTTTTGTACTATATCTGTAATTGCTTGAGTATTTATTTATTTATTTAAAACTTTTATATCCCGATCTTCTCACCTCGAAAGAGGGACTTCAACACACTAGACTCTCCCCCCCTCTCCTCCTGGAGGTTCCAATTTCCCACGGCACACCTGATGATCGCTCACGGCACACTAGTGTACTCCCCAGCACACTGGTTGGGAAACACTGCCCTACACTGTCACAGAGAACAGACTTGGAGAGTAACAATATTGGTTTTGATTCATCCCTAGGTTCAACGTGGTGAGGTGGCATGTCAAGATCGGCAGCCATAGCATAATATATGGGGTGGCACAACAGGCATGCATTTAAATTAAAGGTGTCTACAGCAGGGGTGCTCAGAAAGTCGATCGCGATTGACTGGTCGATCTTGGGACCCAGGGAGGTTGATCCCAGCTGGATGGGACGCTTCTGAGGGGGCGGAGCCATATCGCACCAAGCCCCACCCCCTCTGCCGGCTTCAGCATTTCCACTGCTTCTCCTGGGTAGAAGAGGATAATGCCAAGCCAGTGGTGGCTATCTATGCCACCACTGACTTGGCATTACACTCCTCTATCCAGGAGAAGCAGTGGAAATGCTGAAGCCAGAGGGGGAGGGGGCGGAGCCAAGCCCCGCCAAGCCCCGCCCCATCTGCCAGCTTCAGTATTTCCACAGCTTCTCAAGAGTAGAAGGGGGTAATGCCAAGCCAGTGGTGGCTAGTAGGCATGGTTTCGAACCCAAAAATGGCGATTCTAACATCAAATGGGGGGTTGACTTACAAAAAAATTTCCAAAAATT
Organism: Anolis apletophallus; assembly: GCA_030556195.1. NCBI lineage: Eukaryota > Metazoa > Chordata > Lepidosauria > Squamata > Anolidae > Anolis > Anolis apletophallus. Next base: position 7,764,024 of record JARBWK010000007.1, on the reverse strand, counting down.
TCTAAAATGTAACTTAAAAATGAATTCTAGATGGGACACTGAATTCTAGATGGGACTCTCACAAATTCTAGATGGGACTCTCCAAATAGGAAGGAGGGAGGGAAGGAGGAGGGAGGGGTATTCTATTCTTGGAAGCAGCAAAGAAAAGGAGGAGGAGCCCCCTCGCTCCTCGCTGCCTCTCTCTCACCCCGATCCCGAGGAGCGAGGGCCCAAGTTTGCCCAGGCTGGTCATATACCTACATTCCATGCACATGCAATAATACAGCAGTAATAACAATGGGTATAAGAAGAGGTAAAATTCAAACCGAAGTATTCTGACTGTGCTCCCTCCTCAAACTGCAAAAGGCTCTTCTCTGTGAGCCCGGGCACAGCATTTGCTTCCTGGGTGCACACACATACATATTCTTTGGGGGATTTGCTGCAGAATCTTCTCTATGAGCCCGGGATTCTGCAGCAAATCCCCCAGAATATGTATGTGTGTGCACCCAAGCAGAAAACGCTGACTTTTCCCGGGCTCACAGAGAAGAGCCCGTTTGCACCGCATGAGGAGGCACCAGTCAGAATACTACGGTTTGAATTTTACCTCTTGTTATTGTTATTACTGCTGTATTATTGCATGTGCATGGAATGTAGGTATATGACCAGTTGGATTACTTATAATATTAGGCACTTACAGTAGCATTCATTCTATTATACATTAGGTTGGTTTCTCACCCCAATACTCTTTGATGCTTTAGATCCTGGCAGGCAGGAGAGGCAGGGAAGCCTGGAAAAATGTAAACAGAGAGGTTTACTCAGTAAATCCACAAGGAGGGCACTTCATCCAAAGTGCCCTCCTTTGCAGATTTACTTCTGAGTAATCCTCTGTTTACATTTTTCCGGCTTCCAGCCGAAAGAAGGAGCGAGTTTAGGGCTTGCCTTGCCATAATACTTATTGGCAAGGGAGGCGGGAGGGTGGTGAGAGAGAAAGAGGGTGCCCCCCCTCATGACCTAATAACGACAGTTAAGAAAATCCTGGCCCCCGAAGTTCTATAAAGAAAGTCCACTTCCTGGTCGGCATTCCAGGTGCGGAAATACTCAAAAGTAGCATTTCTTACGAATTTCTTACGAATCATTTCATTTTCATAACTTTTTTCTCATGCCTAGTGGCTACCTATGCCACCACTGGCTTGGCATTACCCTCTTCTACCTAGGAGAAGCAGTGGAAATGCTGAAGCCAGAGGGGGAGGGGGCGGAGCCAAGCCCCACCAAGCCCCGCCCCCTTCCCCAGCTCCACCCTGTTATCTCTTGGTAGATCTTTCTGACTTGGTTTTAGTTTAAGTAGCTCGCATGCTGAAAAAGTGTGGGCACCCCTGGTCTACAGAGTTGGGCAGTTTCGTCCATTTATAGAGACACTTCGTAGGCAATACATATTGAACAGAATTTTGAAAAAGAGCCATTGGCTCTAGCATGTTCACTCAAATGCTGCTAAAATGTTGACCTTTGAAGTCCCCAATTACTTATTAGAACCAGATTTTTACCTCTGAATTTCCGTAGTAAGCTTACTTAAGAGCTCATATCAATCTCTTAGTGAAAGGTCACTGGTCCTTGCCATGTTACCTGGATTTTCATTATTTCATCATAAACTCTGACATTTAAAAAATGTCAGCAAGTAAGGAAATCTACACAATATGGAGATGGAAGGCGAGCATAACATGTTTATTCCATTCCCCCCCATAGCTAGTCATATAACTATGATGAATAATATGCATTGAATGCCGCCTGCAGTCCAAGTGAACCAAGTTCAGATTTGCAGCTTCATGAATACCATGCATGGCTTCAGACCTCTGGTTTATGTTTTGTTCATATTCAAGCCACTGGGGAACATTGGATTGGGTGTAGAAGTTTGCACATTACTTTTGAGAAGAATAAATATAGCAAATGAGTCCCAAAGCATCGTACTACACTATTGAATTATTGAAGACTTCAACATATTCTTATATTCCTTCTTCTCAAAAGTAACTTTTCAAGATATGCAATAAGGTCAGTTCTAAATCATGAAAACTATTGTGAAGAAGGCCCAGGGCTAACCAGATTCTCTCCATGTACCACTTGTAAAATAGAAGCAACATTTCTCCAGCTACACACTATTTCCATGAGGATAAAAAAAATATGACAGTTCCAGAATGTCATATATGTTGAAATCTCACAATAGCATTCGTGGTGGTGGGATATTAGCAGGGTTTGGGGGGGGGGGGGGATAACATAATAATAATAATCTTTATTTGTATCCCGCCACCATCTCCCTGTAAGGGACTCAGGGTGTCTTACATGAGGCCACACCCAGAAATACATATTAATACAATAACATAAAAACATAAAACAGCATTACAAGTAAAATAAAACAATCAAATAAAGTAAGAGGAGCAGGCCACATGTCCAAAATACAGTGATAAAAAAAAACTAAGGATGAGACAAGATTAAAAACATATATATTCATAGACAGGCCCGGATTACCCATAAGGCCACCCTAGGCCATGGCCTAGGGTGGCACCTTTTGGGGGGCAGCAGGTCCGGACCCCCCCAAAAAAAGTTTTTTAAAAATTCCAAAATATTTTTTTTAAAAGGGCGCATGCGTGCAGCGGCGTAAGCACCATCCACGGCCACCCCCCCCCCTTAGCTCTGCTCTCCTCGGCTCTGCCCCTGCCCTCAGCTCCACCCAACCCCCGGCTCCACCCCCGCCTCCTCGCGCGCCCAGTCTGTTTCCCTGCCTCCCTTGTCCGGCCCGCGGGCCTCAGTCTCTCTGTGTGTTTGTGTTTCCCTGCCTCTCTCTCTCTCTCTCTCTCTCTCTCTCTTGCACGCGCTCCTACCACCCTCCCTCCCTCCCTTGGCTCGCGCCCCCAGCCTGTGTTTCCCTGCTTCTCGCGCAAGGGCGGAGTCGGCAGGGTGGAGCCGGGGGCAGGGGCAGACTCAGAGCTTTTGGCCTAGGGCACCAAAAGGGCCTGATCCGGGCCTGTTTATAGAGAGGTTCAAAGGCAGCGAGGATGCCCATTTACGGGGAGAATGACAAGGGACATGGGAGATCATTTGTAGCAACCCAGTTCTCATTTGTGCCGGGGGGGGGGGCAGGGGGCCGCCCCGGGGCTCCCACTTGCATTAGGTCCAATTGAGGACAATGTGGATGCAGAAGAAGGGGATGATGAGGCAGCTGGGCCTTCATAGCCCACAGAGAGCTTAGAATGGGATCACGGCTGGCCTGATGGTTATGAGAGCTGGGAAGGGCAGTCTGACACTGATGAGACTGAATCAGATAATCAGTATGAGAAACCAGGTGGTTTCGGATCACAAGAGAGAGTCCGGGAGCTAGTGGGGGATGAACCCATGGAAGTTGGAAGGGAGTCAGGCTCTCACGAAGATAGCGACCCAGGTGCTGGGAGGCAAGGGCGGAGCTTTGATAGGCGTCGGAGCATTGAGTCTAGTAGAAGGGAATGGCACCGAAGCCTAGAGCGCCGACGGAGCACTGAGCCCCGTAGCACAGAGCGCCGTAGGTCTCACCAAGGGAATTAAGTATAGGATCCGTAGGAACGGATCCTCAGTTGCTCGGCCACTTCTGATCTGAAGGGAGTGAAGCGAGTGAAGATCCACGGAGCCAGGAATGGGCTCGTGTGACCAAGAAGTTTCTTGGGCCTTGATTCCATAGATTTGCTTTGTTTCGAATTGCCACGGACTAAGTTTGTTTTGATCCGCATTGCTTTGCGGAAACCATTGCCAAGTGTTTGCCTTTGGATTTACTTCGGAATCCTTTACTATTTTTATTGAACTCTTTTCTGCTTTTTTGGACAATTTACCTTTTCACCTGTTTTCAATTATTCAATAAATAGTTAGCTGATTACCGTCTCTGTGTGTGTGATTAAGGGGCTGGGCCGAGACCCTGCATTGTGACATCATTCTCCAAAAGCACAACGCAAAAGCCACGTCTTGAGGTTCTTCTTAAAAGTTTCCAGAGTGGCAGCTAACCTAACCTCGCTAAGCAATGCGTTCTAAAGTCAGGGGGCCACAGAGAAGAAGGCTCTCTCCCTCATTCCCATGAGTCAAGTCTGTGATATTGGAGGGGGCGAAAGGAGGGCCTTCCCTGAAGAACGAAGGGACCAGAAAGGTTTGTGGGGGGAGAGGCGGTCACGAAGGTAGGTGGGTCTCAAACCATTTAGGGCTTTATAAGTGGTGATCTGCACCTTGAATTGGGACCGGAAGATAAACGGCAGCCAATGGAGCTCCTTAAACAGGGGGGTTGACCGCTCCCTGTAATTTGCTCCAGTTATCAATCTGGCTGCTGCATGTTGGACCAATTGAAGTTTCCGGGCCGTTTTCAAGGGAAGCCCCACATAGAGTGCATTCAAATAGTCCAGTCTAGAGGTAAGTAAAGCATGCACCACCATGGGCAAGTCAGACTTCATGAGGTATGGTCACAGCTGGCATATGAGTTTTAATTGTGTGAAGGCCCTCCCAGCCACCGCCGATATCTGCGCATCAAGCACCAGCGCTTAGTCCAAGAGGACCCCCAAACTGCAGACCTGTGTCTTCAGGGGAAGTGCCACCCCATCCAGCACAGTTTGCTACCCAATATCCCAGTAAGACATGCGACTGACCAGGAGGGCCTCTGTTTATCGGGATTAATTTTCAGCCTATTCGTCCTCATCCAGACCGACACAGCAGCCAGACACCGGTCCAGTATCCGAGGGGCTTCCTTGGAATTTGGTGGAAAAGAGTAGTGGAGTTGAGTATCATCTGCATAGAGGTGGCACCAAACTCAAAAACCCTGGATGACATCTCCCAGTGGTTTCATGTAGATATGCTGGACTCAGATAACCCAGTTCAAGGCAGATATTATGGGATTTTCTGCCTTGATATTCTGGTTTACATGACTGTGTGGAAGGGCCCTGAGATAAGCAAAAAGGAACATAGTTTCTATTTGCCACTAAAATTCCAATGTGCTGTACATTATAGTAATAATTTAGAAACCTTCCTTCCTTTTCAGCTTTCTGCTTGGCTGTATAAAATGATGGACAGAAAGGATATCATCATCTTTTCTTTGGAGCAACACAATGAGCATGTCAAATGTTGTCCAGAACAGTGTTTCTCAACCAGTGTGCCGTGGCCCACTAGTGTGCCATGAGCGATCATCAGGTGTGCCGTGGGAAATTGAGAGTTCAATATGCCAAGTTTGGTTCAATTCCATTGTTGCAAGAGTTCAGGATGCTCTTTGGTTGTGTGTTAACTATAAATCCCAGAAACTGTAACTCCCAAATGTCAAGGTCTATTTTTCCCAAACTCCATCTGTGTTCACATTTGGGCATATTGAGTATTCATGCCAAGTTTGATCCTGATCCAACATTGTTTGAGTCCACAGTACTATCTGGATATAGGTGAACTACAACTCCAAAACTCAAGGTCAATGCCCACCAAACTCTTATAGTAGTTTCTCTTGTTTATGGGAGTTCTGTGTGGGAAGTTTGATTCCATTCCATCATTGGTGGAGTTCAGAATGTTCTTTGATTGCGGGAGAACTATAACTCCCAGCTGTTGAGCAAGACCTTCGTGTGTGTCTTTCTGCCATTCCTGCCAGGATATCTATGTTGTGTTCATCGAAACAGGCCCAGGTTTCACACTGAGTGTATAAATACATTTAAAAACATATTAACTATATGTATTAGTGTGTTAGAGTGTCATTTTGTGTCATTTTGGTTGGTGGTGTGCCCCAGGATCTCGTAAATGTAAAAAATGTGCCGCGGCTCAAAAAAGGTTGGGAAACACTGGTCCAGAAGATAAACAATGTGGGGAAGGGGATGGAAGAGAGTGAATTGCAATCAAGCCTGCTTGTGGAATTAAATAACTTCAAAAAAGAATAGTAAGCTTATATCCATGTTAGACAGCATATCCCAAAGGTATTGCAAGCCACCAGTCCTTATAACATGCAAATGTCACTTTTCGGTGGAGTTGATGCATTTGACAAAAGAAATGCCATGCAAGAATGCTCCAAGTCCCAAGATGAAGGAAACCCCTGAATGATCTTAATCTGTTTTGCTAGATGTAAGAAAAGTTTTGATGAATGGGACTGCTGCTTCCACCCAGGTTAAGCCAACAATGTATGGTTCACAATGAACATCGGATTGAAGGAAATTTGGAGTGTTTGCTTCTGTTACAGTATTTCGGTTTAAGACAAATGCCCAATCTTATTTTGGCATAAGGGACTGTATGGATGCATGCATGCATAAGGCAGTGTTTCCCAACCAGTATGCCGGGGCACACTAGTGTGCCGTGAGCGATCATCAGGTGTGCCGTGGGAAATTGGAACCTCCAGGAAAGTGGGGGGGGGGGGAGGCCCGACTCCCTTTCTCTAAGTAGAGCCCTCCTCTTGCCTCCTGGGGGTTCTGTGTGGGAAGTTTGGCCCAGTTCTATCATTGCTGGGGTTCAGAATGCTCTTTGATTGTAGGGGAACTATAAATCCCAGCAACTACAACTCCCAAATGTCAAGGTCTATTTCCCCTGAACTCCATCTGCGTTCATATTTGGGCATATTGAGTATTCATGCCAAGTTTGGTCCTGATCCAGCATTGTTTGAGTCCACAGTGCTCTGTGGATAAAGGTGAACTACAGCTCCAAAACTCAAGGTTAATGCCCACCAAACTCTTATAGCATTTTCTCTTGGTTATGGGAGTTCTGTGTGGGAAGTTTGTGTCTTTCTGCCATTCCTGCCAGTGTATCTATGTTGTGTTCATCGAAACGGGCCCAAGTTTCACACTGAGTGTATAAATACATTTTAAAAACATGTTAACTATATGTATTACTGTGTTAGAGTGTTATTTTGGTTGGTGGTGTGCCCCAGGATTTTGCAAGTGTAAAAAGTGTGCCGCGGCTCAAAAAAGGTTGGGAAACACTGGCATAAGGGAACCAATCAAATGAAACAGCAGGATCAACTGAGTCTAAATACAAACCATGTTTAGTATTATATATTCACTGTAAAAGATTGTTGTGCCAATAAGCAAAGTGTTATGTGTTGTATCAGCATTTCCATCTGTGTCCAAAATGCAGGATGTTGGGAAATCAATATTGCCTTGATAATCTCACAAGGACTGGAAATGATTGAAAACATGAGTGATTGTGGGCAATCACCTCTTTTTTGCTGTCAACAGTCAGTAATGAAGGGCCTTTTCATACTACATAATTATAGAGATATTGTTCCACTTGAACTGCAATCGCAGCATCCTATTATTATATTTTAGTACGGTTTTACCTGTTATTGCCCATCTGCAAACCATAAAGGGATATAATATCTGTTTTTGTATAAAAACCATGAAAGAGAACTCTTTTTTTAAAAAGCATTATTAAAATTAATATGAATATTCCAAAGATACCGTTATAGTAGCTCAGCTGTTTTCCAAAACCATGCAGATGGTTTTAGGACCAAGCTGAATATGTTACAACACTTAGCAACAAGACTTCAAATGAAGAATGGACTCACATGACAATAGATAATTTTTTCCACCATAACTGGGTTCTGGAGGGCTCTTGATATATGGAATCGTGAGATTTGTAGTTCAGGGAGATGTATTTAAGATTTATTGTCAAAGAAATCAAGTGTCTCACCAAAATACAATCTGTTGGTACTCTCGGTTGGCGCCCCCTTGTTGTGGGGGAGAGGCTTGCGTACCCTAGTTGTGAGCTATGCTGGCAGTAGCATAATAGCCACCGGTAGGGCCTCCCATGCCAGACAGGTCACAACCGAAGGGTCTGACAAAGAGCGTCAACGGGCAAATGGGCTCTCTAGCCTTTTGGCAACCATCCAAAGAGAAGGAAAACTCTGATTTCAAACCCGGGAAGGTGGTGCTCGTCTAACCCTGTAACGTCAACCATCTAGAGCAGTGTTTCCAAACCAGTGTGCCGTGGCACACTAGTGTGCCATGAGCGATCATCCGGTGTGCCGTGGGAAATTGGAACCTCCAATACCCTTTCTTCCCCCTCCTGCTGAACACTTTTTCTTCTCCACTCAGGCTCCCTTCTTCCCAGCCTCGCTCTGCTCGCTTTGGTCTTGGGCGAGTCTGCGCAGTAGCGCCTGCACGGGTCATGTCTTCCTCCCTTCCCCTCCCCTCCTGAACACGCTCACGCTGCCCCCTCGGATCAAAATGATGGCAGAAGCAGCAATGTAGAAGAAAAATAAGTGTTTGGCAGGAGGGGGAAGAAAGGGCAAGAAGGGGGAGGGGGAGGAAGAGGTCTCTGTTGAAAGCTGGCATGGGCAAACTTGGACCTTCCAGGTGTTTTGGACTCCAACTCCCACCATTCCTAGCAGCCTCAGGCCCTTTTCCTTCTTCCCCCCTCAGCCACTTAAGCAGGAAAGGGCCTCAGGCTGTTAGGAATGGTGGGAGTTGGAGTCCAAAGCACCCAGAGGGCCAACGTTTTCCCATGCCTGTTTTAGGGACCTTAAAGTGGTGAGCCTCCTTCCAACATTGTGATTCTGGATAGAAAACAAACAACAACATAACATAACATTGTTTCAGTCCACAGTGCTCTCTGGATATAGGTGAACTACAACTCCAAAGCCCAAGGTCAATGCCCACCAAACTCTTATAGCATTTTCTCTTGGTTATGGGAGTTCTGTGTGGGACGTGTGTGTCTTTCTGCCATTCCTGCCAGGATATCTATGTTGTGTTCATCGAAACAGGCCCAGGTTTCACACTGAGTGTATAAATACATTTTAAAACATATTAACTATATGTATTACTGTGTTAGAGTGTCATTTTGTGTCATTTTGGTTGGTGGTGTGCCCCAGGATTTTGCAAATGTAAAAAATGTGCCGCGGCTGAAAAAAGGTTGAAAAACACTGATAAGAACATAAGAACATAAGAAGAGCCATGCTGAATCGGACCTCAGCCCATCTAGTCCAGCATTCTGTATCACACAGTGGCCCACCAGTTGTACACGGGGATCTCGAGCAGAAGGGAGGGCAAAACCCTGACCTGCTCCCGACCCCCCACAACCAGTACCCAGGGAAATCCTGCCTACCTCAACCAACTCCGAGGTGGCACGTGAATGTCCTTTTCAGTAACTACCGATACACTTGGTATCCATGAATCTGTCTAATCCTGCCTTGAAGTTGTTCAGGCTGACAGCTGTCACAACCTCTTCTGGAAGTGAGTTCCATAACCCAATGACCCTCTGTGTGAAGAAATATTTCCCTTTATTAGTCCTAATTTTCCTACCTTGGAGCTTCAGGGAGTGCCCTCTAGTCCTAGTGTTTTGTGACAAAGAAAATATTTTTTCTTTATTCACCTTTTCTATCCCATGCATGATTTTATACACTTCGATCAAGTCACCTCTTAAACGCCGTCTTTCAAGGCTGAAAAGACCAGGCGTTGCAACCTGGTTTAATAAGGGAGCCGCTCCATCCCTTGGATCATTCTTGTTGCCCTTTTCTGTACCTTTTCCAGTTCCATTATATCCTTCTTAAGGTGCGGAGACCAGAATTGTACACAGTACTACAGATGTGGCCTCACCATCGATTTGTAGAGAGGTAATACAACATTTGCTGACCTATTTTCGATTCCCTTCCTGATCATGCCTAGCATAGAATTTGCTTTTTTCACTGCTGCAGCGCACTGGGTTGACATCTTCATTGAGCTGTCCACCAAAACCCCAAGATCCCTTTCCTGGTTTGTCTCGGAAAGCTTTGACCCCATCAATTGGTAGGTGTAGTTGGGGTCTAGAGAAGGAAACTCAAATCAAACCTACGACTTGAGGACCTCACTGCCACCGTCCCAGCTTGCTAGGCCCCGCAGACGAACCTTTGGTTTAAATGGTGAGGCCAGTTCTGTGCATGCTGTGCTCCACCAGAAAAATCCATTGCACAGGCTCGAAGGACACATCCAGCCTCCGAATCATCAACGCGCTTGTAGAAAGTGTGGGATGAGTCTTTCTGAATCTTCATTCACGAAGAAGAGCCAAGAAGTTCATAGTTATGCTCTTGAGTTTTCTGTCTGAAAATTCTGAATATGACTATCAACTGGAAGTCCCATAATTCCATAGGATGTTGCCATAAATCGAATCATAGTACTCAAATTGTGCAGTATGAACGAACCCAGGATTACTTTGAGCTGATCATATAATTCATAACCTAGTTTAAATTTCTCCACTAGATGACAGTGCCTTACCTACATAAAGTATTTATTTTGTATAAACCATATTTTGGAAGTACTGTTCAGAAAGTTTTTAAAAAAGCATGGACTGTACAAATCATGCACATGAGTACAACACGGAGAAAATACAGTTCGTACAATGAATCTCAGCACTTTCTTTGTTCTCATAAAATAGACTTTCAGATAGACTTTTCTCCCCCATTGATTTCAATGAGGTGAGGGTGAAGCTGCTCTTTTCACTCACTGTACAATTGCATGTAGTAGCAAAGGTTGCTGTGTTGAGCATAACTGTATGCACCCATACCACAAAGGAAAACATGTTCTTTTAATAGAAAGGTAAAGAATAGACATGAAAAAGACAGAGATGTCCCTGAATTGTACAATGTTCACATTGACTCTCGAAAATACCTAGTTTTCAACTTACTCAATTTGTCGGGAATTTTGTAATTTATAGTTCAACTTTTAGCCAGATCCTGCTGGTCGTATCTGTCTTGTCTATAAAATGAGAACCCAAAGTCCATTTCAGTTCATTTCAAAACACAGACTGAGCTGTTCTGTGTATTGTGGACTATTTCATTTGTTTCCGTAGAAGAAGTAATTTCACAATTGAAAAAGCAATACATATAAGCTTTCAATGTGGCAATTTCTGTGCAATAAGATATTTACTGAGTTGGAACACATATTGCAAAAAATTTAAATTATAAGCTGGTTTATTTAGTTTGGGAAATCAATGTGTATTACTGCTGTCTTGGGAACAATTGATCTATTGATCGATGGAAGCAACACTGGATTTTAGTATATCTAAGGTGGTGTGAAGCACCTTTGGCTCAATATATGCAAACACGCAGTGTTCTCTGCAGGCTATATGCAGTCCCAGATCCCATCTCAGTAGCCCTCTCCCAATACACTGAATACTTCTCCATTTTCTTTATTTATTTTATTTATGTACAGTATTCTGGTCAGAGACATGATGTTGGATAAAATAAGGGTGTCTTTATTGGACCTATTGGCTATTTATTTAAGACTAGCTGTACCCGGCACGCGTTGCTGTGCCCTATTTTGGAGATGCGAGGAAGTCTGAGTATGTAAGGGTTGGAGTTGTTGTTAGTTATGGTGTTGTTGGGGTCATGGCTGTGTTGTTGTGGGTTGTTTTGGTGGGTGGGATGTTGGAGTCCTGTGGAGTTGTTGTTGTGTGGTGTTGCTGGCGTTCTGCATAGCTTGTGGATATATAATGTTTTTGTCTTTCCGTCTGCTGTGTTGATGTAGAGGTTGATGCGTGTGTGGGTGGGGGTACTTTGGAAGTGAGTGGAGGTACTTGAAATCCCATTATCCATGGTGTGTCCTCCTCTGAACTGCAGTCGGATGGAGTGTGGGTCATGGGGTGCATTGTTTGCCAAGTTTGGTCTTTATCGGTCTTGGTTCTGGGACACAGTGGTCTGTGGGGAATGATGGGTTTTGAAGTATTACAAATCCCATTATCCATGGAGGTACTTCAAATCCCATAATCCATGGTCCACCCTCCTCCAAACTGTAGTAGAATGTAGCATGGGTCATAGGGTCTCTGTGTGCCAAGGTAGGTTACTGTAAATTCAGGCCATACACAATGTCCCATGAGCTGAGGCCTAGTCAGGAACAGCAAGTTAATGAAGCCTTACTGTCAATTTAGGCCATACACAATGTCCCATGAGCTGAGGGGTAGTCGGGAGAATCAAGTTAATGAAGCCTTACTGTCAATTCAGAGCATAAACAGCATTCCATTAAGTGAGGCCTAGTCAGGGAAATTAAGTTAATGAAGCCTTACTGTCAATTTTGGGCATGGTCTGTGATTTGTAAGGGTGTAAATTTTCTGTGGGAAGTGAATTGGGTGTTTGTGTTTGTGCCTCAGCCCTTTGCCTTATCCTCCTCTGACAGTTTATTATGGGTCAGAATGTTCATGTTGGCTGGCCAGTACAGGAGTTATGCAAATCCGCCCTTATTGGCAGCCAATCATGTTGTCAGAATGTAGAAGCCGGGAGAGCCGTTGGCAGCCCCGGAGGATGCTGGGAAATGTATTTTTACTCGTTGTTTTGGGGGCCTTTTAGGTTTTGGGGGGGGGGAAGTTTCTTTGCTACAAATGTACCTTGTCTGTGGCCTATTTCTGTTGGCAAGTTTGGTGTTTCTGCGTTGTAAGGTTTCTCTGTTTGGGACGGTCTTTCCATGACGACCCTTCCTTTATATATATAGATTAAAGCCTGTAATAATATTAATAATAATGATAATAAATTTATTATTTATTTATTTACTGTATTTCTAACCCGCCCTTCTCAACCACTTCAGCCATCAATGAGGCAGGGCCACTGCCTGCATCGTGTGATGACACTCAGCAGGCTCCGTGGCCAAAGAGGAGTAAGAGGCCAATTTATCTTTGTGTGATGAGGTGGAAGGTTGTTCCACTCTCTAGTAAGCCACCCAAGTTTGTACCCCCCCCCCCCCATTCAAAGTGCTGGTTTTGACCTTTAAAGCTCTATATGGTTCTGGCCCAGCTTACTTGTCTGAACACATCTGCCGCTACGTCCCACCTCATACGTGCCCAGAAGATCACTGCGTTCAGAGGGTCTTAACATGCTTGAGGTCCCAGGTCTGAAGCTATATAGGCTTTCCAGCACACGGCAGAGAGCATTCTCGGTGGCTGCTCCGGTTCTGTGGAACTCGCTACTGGCCGAGACGCGGGCCCTGCGGGACCTGATGGCCTTTCGTAGGTCATGCAAGACCTGGCTGTTCAGGCAAGCATTTGGTGGCTGACCGGTGCTTGAACTAATAATCTCCCGCCTAGCCGTGCTACTACTGTCCTCTGTCACGAATTCAGCCTTGTTCTGATTCGTGTGATTTTATGTAAATGTAATTGGTTAGGATTGATTTATGGTGTTTTAGGATGTTTTAAAATTTTTATGTGTTTTATATGCTTGGAAACCGCCCTGAGCCTCAGGAAGGGCGGTTTAGTAAATCGAAATAATAAATAAATAAATAACGGGGAGGCCCTGCTCTTGCTTCCGTCAGCAACTCAACTGCGGCTGGCGGGGATGAGAGACAGGGCCTTCTCGGCTGTGGCCCCCCGCCTGTGGAATGCACTTCCAAGCGAAATACGATCAACCCCATCCCTCCTAGCTTTCAGGAAGAAAGTAAAATAGTGGTTGTAGGACCAGGCCTTCGCACAGTAACTGCAGCACTTTATTTGGAACGGACTGTTTTAACGACGGACATGAAACATGGCTTCCGCCATTGATTGGTTATTCGAACGTGCATTGTATAGATAGAATTTTAAATGAACTGGATAGATAATGTTTTAATTTTGATGTTTTAATCTTGTATTGTTGCTGGCATCTAATTGTGCCTTTTAAGCCACCATGAGTCCCTTCCCCCTCTGTCCCCAAATAAGTGGGAAAGTTCCTACGCAGCTTCAACAGCCCTGTGTAAAGGCTGAGGTGGCTTAAATAGCCTCTGACCCCGTTTTTCACATATGGCCAGACTCGGCATGTGCACCAAGCCAATTTTAATAGGCCTTTATCCAGGAAAGTCATAAAAACAATTTCATCACCTGCAGCATCCATGGCTGCGCAATTTTAAGGTTGAATTTCCTGTGATTATCTTATGTTCACAATGGGTAGAAAACCAATCACAAACATATTTGCAGGAAGAATTATTTCCTCTCCCATGTTGATTCTATACTGTAGAATTAATGCAGCCCGATATCACTCTAACCTTTATGGTTCAATGCATGGAATACTGGGGGTTGTAGTTCTATAAAGTCTTCAGTCTTTTCTGCCCAAAAGTGTTGATGCTTCAGCTCCGAAGATGCTATAGCATTAAGCCATAACTCTTAAAATAGCATCTAACTGCATTAAGTGTTGTGAATGAGCCTCCAGTTACTACAGGTAGTAGCATGGAGGAAGATGCTGAGTCAGTAACATCAAGCAGTAGCTTGGTTTGGGGCATCAGGCTTCTACAGCTGGGGTCAAGAGAGTGGCTAGTGCTTCAAGCCTTGAACAAGACAGGGAACAGAGGAGAAAGATTCAGCATCTACTTAGGGATCCTTCTGAGTCTGATACGTTTGAAGGGTTTTCAGGGAATGCAGAATTACAGTCAGAAGAAAGTGATACGGACCTAGATTCGGCATTAGTGCAGAAAGTGAGAGATGTATGCGATGCAGACTCTGGGGACAGCACATTTCTGGGGTTTCAGACGGATCAAGACTGGCCGTCTACTCATTCAGAAGCTGAGGAGGGCACTTTAAGTAAAGAAGAACTTTGGTTAGCTTGGAGGTCTGGGCATGGTGCAACAGCTGCAAGGAATGAGAATGCTGCTGCTCTGGAACAGGGCGAGTTCTCTGATGACTCTGATTGTTAGTGCTATAAGAGAAGTGAGTATTTAGCTTGACCCTCACGGTGGTCAAGGAGTTGCTATTCTGGTTCGTGTATCCTGTGTTCCTGTATTCCTGTATCTTTGATCCTGGTTTCCAGATTACTGGTGAGTTTATTGGGTTATCTATCCACTTTGTTCCTTGGGAGAGCTGCTATGGCAGCTCTAGCTGATATTGGGAAAAGGTGGGGGTTTTTGGGATTCAATGTCTGCTTCTCTGTTTAGCTGCTGCCGTGTACCTCTTGACCTTTCGCTGTGACTGCTGTGAGTTCCTGCTACAGAGTGTTTGGTATCGTATTACGTGGAGGGAGGTAGATGCTGTGTTTTATGGGGGCTGTGAATTATGTGCTTTCTGTATACTCAGCTCCTGTCGACCCTGGAACGTCTCCTCCTTTTCCATATGCCTTTCTCTTGCCCTCTGACTCCTGGACCGGTTTTGGACTTCGCTTCATGAACATTCCTTTGATTGGACGACGAAGACGGACGTCTGGTGTTTGTTTTTGAATTTTCTTCTCCTCAGCATTTTTGTTTGGGTTTCCTGGGATTATTGTGGTTTTTTAAAGCCGAAGTTAGGCTATTTTTTGTTAATCCACCTTCCATTTGTTGTTCAAATAAACTTTTGTTATCTTTTAACTCCTGGACTCAGCTACTGCCGTCTCTGTTCCATAACATTAATTCTACAGTATAGAAGCAAACCAAGTACATGCATTCATAATTGCCACTCATTGACCATTGATAGGCGAAAATATGTCTTCATCAGTGTGTTCTGGCTTTTATAATTAAAATGTCTGAATAAAAGGTATTTTCATTCACATGTACAGGAATTAACTAATCAAAATCAATTACATTATGAATTAAGTTGGAAATTTGCTAAAAGGGAAAGGAGGCATAATTACATTTATCTTTGAACCAAAGTGATTAACTTTTGTTGGAAAGCCAACATAACTGTTTCTTCAATATGAATGATCTAATTGGTTAAATAAATGAGCCATGGTGTGAAACATATAATGCATTTTCCATTACTCGAGTAGTTCTTAAACTGTCTAATAGGGCTGGTTTAGCCCCGAAAACACTGGTTCAAAACTCGCTTTGGAGGTAAGGGGCACTTGCGCTTTGAATTTTAAATTATTTCTGAAAATTTCTGGGGGAACTGTTCAAAATTCCCGAAGTTTCAGAAATTTCAGAAATTTCAGAAAAGCTGCGTTAATGGCCGCATCCAAACTGGGTGTTTAATCCAGTTTGGATGTGGCTTTCCTTTCCCGCCTGGGAGGAAAACAAAGTACCATCCAAAGTGGGCGGTTTGGAAGCAGCTTTCTGAATAATTGTCACGATGCAGGGTCTCGGCCCGGCCCCTTAATCACACACACAGAGACGGTAATCAGCTAACTATTTATTGAATAATAAAAAACAGGTGAAAAGGGTAATTGTCCATAAAAAGTATCAAAGTAGCAATGAAGGTAAAGAGTCTTAAGTAAATCCAAAGGCAAAGGCTTGGTAAGGCTCCGCAAAACAAAGCGGATCAAAAACAGACTTGGTCCGTGGCAAGGCAAACAAGGCAAGGTTCATGAAAGTAAACCCAAGAAACTTCTTGGCATGGCACGAGCCTAATCCTGGCTCCGTGGATCTTCGCTCGCTTCACCCCCTTCAGAACAGAAGTGGCCGAGCTACTGAGGATCCTTTCCCACGGATCCTATACTTAATTCCCTTGGCGAGGCCCCCGACGCTCTAGGCTGCGGCGCCAATCTGTGCTACGGGATCTAGCGCTTCTCTGGCGCTCTAGGCTACGGTGCCAATCCCTCCTGCTCCGTCTCCTATCAAAGCTCCGTCTCCTATCAAAGCTCTGTCCTTGCCTCCCAGCACCTGGGTCGCTATCTTCGTGAGAGCCGAACTCCCTTTCGGCTTCCATGGGCTCATCCTCCACTGTTTCCCTGATTCTCTCCTGTGACCCGAAACCACCTGGTTTCTCATACTGATCTGAGTCAGCACTCTCAGGGTCAGCTTGACTTTCCCAGCTAGCATAGCCGTCAGGCCATTCATCATCCCAGGCCAAGCTCTCTGTGGGAGAGGAAGGCCCAGCTACCTCGTCATCCCCTTCCTCCATGTCCTCATCAGCTGCAGCTGGCCCTAATGCAAGTGGGACCCCCGGTGCTGCCCCCTGCCCCCCAGGCACCAAAGGGAACTGGGTTGCTACAATAATTTCTGACTCACTTCCGAGAAATGGTGGAAAAGCTTCAAAATTACACATACACTTCCGGGTTGCTTAAAGAGCTTCGAAACTGGTGCAAAAGTTATTTAGAATCAAATTTTAAATGAATAAGACGGCAATACGAAAAAACCTAACCAGGCCTACTGTCTACTTTTCAACTCTTGGGTCGTCTGTCTTTTCCACAATCCACATGAGGAGAGTAAAATAAAAAATGAGAAAGTAAGGACTTAAGAATAAAAGGGAAGCGGGGGGGGGCAAAAGAAGGGTTTTTGATGGGATGGGTAAAAAAATGTGATTTTCAAAAATAAATTTGCTTTAAAAACTCAATATAAGGAGTAGGGAAAGAAGAGTAAAATAAACCAGTTTTTTCCACTTTGGGAAGGGGTAATTAATGATACAATATATATATTGAAACACAAATTTACCATGAACACCACTGTTTCAAGCAGTTAAATTACTTTTGGTATTTTTAGTCAATGTTGGTGACACTTTCCTGAAAGCAGAGAATTGTTGTGCATGGTGTGAGACAGAAAATCAGACAGTCTTAGCTCTGATTTTACAAGTTCTAGCTAAATAGCAAAGGTTACAGCAACACAAAACAATGTCTTTACGCATGCTTAGTACATCCAATGGCATGTTGGATTCACTGTTTTTTGTTTAGAAATTTCTTATCTCCAAGAGAGATGAGCAGAGGAGGAAGGACTGTAGCCTTAAATGTCTGTTTACCAATATTTTTCTAGGTGCTACTTCCTGCTTCCGCTGCCTTCTCAATGGGCCCATAGATGTAATCAGTCCTGGATTAACCCCTTTTGGTGCCCTAGGCCACACTTCGGAATTACTCCCCCAAACCAACCTCTACCACACCCCCGACCTCCTCCTTCTCCTTGCGGCGCAGTCACGGAAATCAAGGAAGGAGAGCGCGCGGAAGAGGAAGGAAGGGAAGCCCCCGGGTCCTCGCGGTGTGGTGCGCCCTCCTTCCTTGAGTCAAGGAAGGAGGAGGATGCAGGAGGAGGAGGCAGAGGAAGCCCCCAGGGCTGCTGCCGGGCATGCGCAGCACGCAGGAACATGACGGAGGAGGCAGAGGCACTCGCCCTCCTGCTGCACATGCCCGGCAGCGGCCCCAGGCGGGGGCTTCCTCCGCCTTCTCCTCCTTGCGCCCTCCTTCCTTGACTCAAGGAAGGAGGGTGCGCCGCGCCGCGAGGACCCGGGGGCTTCCCTTCCTTCCTCTTCCGCGCGCCCTCCTTCCTTGATTTCCGTGGATTGACTCAAGGAAGGAGGGTGCAAGGAGGAGGAGGCGGAGGGAAGCCCCCCACCTGGGGTCGCTGCCGGGCAGGTGCAGCAGGAGGGCGCGAGTGCCTCTGCCTCCTCCGCCATGTTCCTGCGTGCTGCGCATGCCCGGCAGCGGCCCTGGGAGCTTCCCTCTGCCTCCTCCTCCTTGCGTCCTCCTTCTTTGACAAGGGGGTGGGGGCGATGGCGAGGGGGAGGTGCCATTCCCTCCTCCCCGCCCCCTCGCAGTGCTCTCCCCCCACCCTCCCTCAAGAGAGAGTGTCATTGCGTTGCGGTTTTGTTTCAACTTTTTTTTGGTCCGTGTGAATTGCGCCCCCCCCCCTGGCTTGCGCCCCTAGGCCATGGCCTAGGGTGGCCTTATGGGTAATCCGGGCCTGGATGTAATAAAATAGACTTATGCAGACAATATGACTTATTTATTTATTTATTTATTTACAGTATTTTTACCCCACCCTTCTCGACCCCCGAGGGGGGGGGGGCTCAGAGCGGCTGACAAAGGCAGCAATTCAATGCCACAGTGTACAATATAAAACCATAAAACATACAGAGTTAAAACAATAACAGTTAAATTTAAACAAATAGTCAACAGTCAATTAAGTTAATAACAGTGCTGGTTTATACACACTCCCTTCACACCCCACAGCAAAGACTGCACTACAAAACTGTGATACAAAACAGGTATTGTGCATGCAGAGTAAATTGTTAAAAAAAACTTCTAAGATTTTTAAAAATGAAACTTCAAAAATAGAGGGTATCTTATATTTGATGGCACCTTAGATTTGGTGAAATATGGTATTTTGGTGGGTTTGCTTGGGATTATTTATTTTAAAAAGAATCACATCACTAAAGAAATAAAACAATTAAAAATTTAATAACAGGGAAAAGAATGAAAACAAAAATTGCAGAGAATTGTCATAGATGAAAAAACATGGGAATATTGATGTTCTTGTGTCTGCTGCTGAAATGAAAATAAATACCAGGGAAGCTCACCTGGACAATGCATTCTATTGTTGGGATATTATTATTATTATTTAACTTCATTTATAACCCGCCTTTCTCCCCATGGGGACTCAAGGCAGCTGACAATCCACACTAGACAAATTTAAAAAGTCCAATATGAAAGTCAAAAAAAACCAATTAAATAGTTACAGTGCTGTAAAAACAGAATTAAAATACAATAAATACACTAAAATGGCCTTTAAAACTCACAGTCCCACCAAACCTCCCTAAAGCCTGCCCCAAAAAGTTTGGGACATTACATATTTACTTTACTTTATTTTATTTATTCTGTAGGAGTTACCTAAAAGGATGCCAAGAACCAGGTCTATGCGAGTCCATGGAAGCATGCAGTTGTTTAAGGTGCTTGCTTCCAAGCCATGTACGGTCTAGCCATTCCGAAAATTGGTTAGGATTTCTGAGCAGCCATATTGTTCCCATTTTTATCTGTCTAATTATTTATTAGAAGTTTTTCCAGAAGGGCAGCATGGGTTAACCCAGTCTTTCTCAACCAGTGTGCCGTGGCACACTAGTGTGCCGTGACATACCTCCTGCTGTGCCGTGAGAAAAGCTCTCTGCCCCCCGTCCTTCCCCCCTCCTCCTGCCGAACTCCTGCTGCTTGGGGGAGGAGGAGGAAGGGCCAGGCAGTGGCGAAGGAAAAGAAGAAGGGGGCCGGGCACCGCCTCCTTCGGCCATTTCCCCAGCCAGCCTCCAATCCGCCATGACTCCCACCATGACTCTCGCCCCTCACTCGCTGAAGCTGCGTGGAGGAGGAGCCCCGCCCACTGAAGCCCGTCCACAGCTCATGCTCCTCCTCTGTAGGAGAGCTGAAGCTGGGGGGAGGGGGCGGGGCCTGGCTCAGTCTGGCTCGGCCTGGCTCTGCCCCTCCCTGGCCGGCACTCCCAGCAGCTGCTCCAGCCTTGAGGGACAGTGCCAAGCCAGCATTGTGCTGGCTCTGGCACCGCTGGCTTGGCACTGCCCCCCTCAAGGCTGGAGCAGCTGCTGGGAGAGGTGAAGCCTGGGGTAGAGGGTGGGACATAGCACAGCCTGGCTCCGCCCCCTCCCCAGCTTTGGCATTCCCAGCAGCTGCTCCCAGCAGGCCACCAACCCCCAGCCGTTCTTTACTGTGTTAGAGTCTCATTTCATGTCATTTTGGTTGGTGGTGTGCCCCGGATTTTTAATGTTAAAAGTGTGCCGTGGCTCAAAAAAGGTTGGGAAACACTGGGTTAACCAATTAGTGCAGGAATATTTTGGTGGCCAATCATGGTTTCTTACTTGAGCTGTTTATTAGGCTTGTTTGATTTTTTAAAAAAAGAGTTCAAAACTTGCGTTGGATGTCGCTGGTGGTTTGTTTCGGAATTGAATTCCAAATTGTTCTGAAAAAGGTTTGGAACTTTCTGAAATTTCCAAATCGCTTCTCTAATGGTGGACGCTATTGCGCAATACATGAAAAACAGCAAATGGCACTGGGCAAACTTCAGGGATTCTCTCCCTCATTTTTAGACCAATCCTGACAAAACTTGCCACACTGGTAGAAAACATCGTCCTCTGTCAGAAAACCAAATTTCAACATGTTCTGACGATCCATGGGTTTTGACATTTTTAAAAAATAATTCAAGTAATAAGGTACCGTATTTTTCGCACCATAAGGCGCACCTGCTGATAAGACGCACCTAGATTTTAGAGATGGAAAATTGGGGGAAAAATGGGGGCTGTCTACTATATGGGACACTAATATGGAGGCCGGAAGAGAGGCCGGAAGAGAGGCCGGAGGGAGGGAGGGAAGGAGGAAGAGTTCCCTCCCTCCGGCCTCTCTTTCCGGCGCGTCCTTACCTCTGTCTTCAGGCCCTTCCGGGCGCTGCTGCTGCTACCGGCGAGAGCCTTCCAGAGCCCCTTCCTCCTCGCCAGAGCCTCGCGCGCGGAGTGACGTCACGAGGGAGGGGATGGAAGCCTCTGGCCGTTGGGCCCTTTCTCAGAGGCGCAGCGGTGAGCAGCAGCAGCGCCCGGAAGGGCCCGAAGACAGAGGCGCATCTTCGTGACATCACTCCGTCGCGCCTCTGCCGAGGAGGAAGAGGAGGAAGGCCTCGCCAGAGGGGAGGGAGCCCTGTGGAGCGCTGCGGCCTCTTCCTCCTTCCCTCCCTCCCCCGCCCCGTGAGTCCCCTCTTCCGCCCCATTCCTCCGCGCCGCCGACTGGCTGCGGCGACATGGCAGCGGGAGCCTGGCCATGCACGGGCGCAGCCGGGAGCTGCCGGGAGCTGCCGGGGGGGGGGGGCGCGAATATAGTGTGAGTATATCGCCCCCTCTGCTCCAGCGCCTCCCCCCCCCCCCTGCCTGCATCTTCGCTCCATAAGACACGGCTCATTTTTCTTCCTACTTTGGGAGGAAAAAAACTGCGTCTTATGGTGCGAAAAATATGGTATATTACAAGAAAAATAAATGAGCTGCCCCCAGGATTCTTTATGGAAATGTCAAGTTATTGCTATGTTTGGTACATTTTTATAGAGCAGACCTCTCTGAACCATAGTACATGAGAAAATGGAATTTATCTCATAAAATAAAATAAATTACATTTGCTTGTTTCCAAAATAAGCGGAGGGCGTGCAGCCTGTTTTGGCTTTTTGAAGTAAATTTCACCCTTTTTGGAAGGATAACAGATATTCTCTGTTATTTTTAAAGATGTTCTATGTATTAGGACGCCTACAACTAATAATCCTAAGAGCCCTAAGTGTCGCACCACAGCCTGGTTCCGGCGAACCAAACTGCCGCCATGTCCCCAGCAAAAAGGCAGGGAGGCCTAAAGGCCCGGCTCTGCCACTTTCCCCAACGGGGCCCCAACAGATTCAAGGGAAATGTAGTGCAGCCTCTTCCCATAGAGATAATCACACCTGGAGACGAGTCAGCTCTTTGCCTCCCTCATCCACAGCTGTTCCCGCTAACGAGATGGAATTCCAGAGCCCGGCAGATAGGAGAGTTAAGAAAGACTCCCTTTCGGTTCCCGTGGGAAGGCCCAGGAGAAGTCAGCGCATTGCGGAGTTAGGTAGGGACCAACCTATAAAGGCCCAAGCAGGACTTCAGTCTGGATCTCGTGCCAACTTTTGATTTACCTTGCTTTGCTCCACTGAGGGAACCACCGGGGTTTGCCTAGCCATGGAGACCTTGCTTTCCAGCCAGGCTATCGGGCCTGTTGATTAGCCCTTGTGGCATCTAGAGACTTTGTCCTTGCAACTTCCAGAGACTTTGTCCTTGCAACTTCCAGAGACTTTGTCCTTGCAACTTCCAGAGACTTTGTCCTTGCAACTTCCAGAGACTTTGTCCTTGCAACTTCCAGAGACTTTGTCCTTGTTATTCCCAGAGACTTGCCTTGAAGTCAAGACTGTTTCTTCAACTTTTGAGACTTTGTCCTTGATTTCTACTTTGTCCTTTTCTATAACCAACTTTGTCCTAAACTTCCAGAGACTTTGTTTAACTTCCAGAGACTTTGTTCTTGCAACTTCCAGAGACTTTGTCCTTGCAACTTCCAGAGACTTTGTCCTTGGGAGACTTTGTCCTTGCAGGAGAGACTTTGTCCTTGCAACTTCCAGACACTTTGTTCCCTTCCAGAGACTTTGTCAACTTCAGAGACTTTGTCCTGCAACTTCAGAGACTTTGTCCTTGCAACTTCCAGACACTTTGTCCTTTAATTTGCAACCATCCAGAGACTTTGTCCTTCAACTTCCAGAGACTTTGTTCTCAACTTCCAGAGACTTTGTCCTTGGAGAGAGACTTTGTTCTTGCAACTCCAGAGACTTTGTCCTTGCACCACCAGAGACTTTGTCCATTGGTCAGAGACTTTCTCCTGCAACTGGGAGACTTTGTCCTTGCAACTTCCAGAGACTTTATTGTTGCAGGGTCCAGAATGCTTGTCCTTGCAACTTGTAGGTGACTTTAAATCCTTACAACTTCCAAATGGCTTTGGTCTATTTTCCAGAGACTTTGTCCTTGATCTTCAGAGACTTTGTTCTTGCAACTATCCAGAGACTTTGTCCTTGCAACTTCCAGAGACTTTGTCCACAATGCTCTCTGAGACTGTCCTGCAACTTCCAGAGACTTTGTCCTTGCAACTTCAGAGACTTTGTCCACCAAACTTCCAGAGACTTTGTCCTTCATCATGGGACTTTGTCCTTGCAACTTCCAGAGACTTTGTCCTTGCAACTACAGAGACTTTGTCCTTGATTGTCCAGTGAACTTAAATCCTTGCAACTTCAGACTCCCAAATGACAAGACTTTGTCCTTGCACCACCAACTTTGTTCAGTATTCAGAACTTGTTCTTGTTATTCCCAGAGACTTGCCTTGAAGTCAAGACTGTTTCTTCATACTTTTGCATCCAGTGATTTCTACTTTGCCTTTTCTATAACCAGTATTCTAAATAAAGTATTTAACCGCAGAGACTGTGTCGTGAAAATTACAGATCCAGCTGGGTACAATACTGAGAAGATTTGAAAATGCTAACAGGTGTTCCCAGAGGGTTAGCTGCCGTCGGTGACTTTGTTTACGAGGGACACCTCCGCACTTTTTAGGTTTGCATTCTTCTAAGGACTGAACTTTTGACTGAACTTTGAGTTACTCATTAGAGGCTTTTCCCATTGTGGGTTATTACTGAACTTGATTATTGGCTACTATGTCTCACGTTTGATTTGCGTTATTGATGCGCTGTTTCGAAATATGAGTTTTTGTCTAATAATAATATGATATATATAAATATAAGATATTGAAATAAGAAATTTACATTCATATTGTATATCTCTTCATTATTAGAGTTATTCTAACCCTGTCTTGGGTCTTGTTTGGATATTTGTAGTGTCTCCTCAGTAGCAACACAAAGCAAGTAAGCACACAGGCCTTTTTGGCTTCTTGAAGTTGAAGTTGGGTAATATTTTGACATTTTGGCAATGCAAGGCAAACTGAGGAAAGAAACTGCGCTGTCACACCTCGATATTATACCCACCCACGTGTCGCCCACCCGTCCCAAACCCCAACAGCAAACACAAAGCAGTAACACACATGCTACAGCATGTGCAAAAGGAAGAACAGGAGAACATGAGGCACAAAATGGAGGCTCAGAGTAAAAACCACATCATCTCTTAACTCCTTCCTTCTTCATCGCTATGATTGGAAGAAAGTGAGCAAGTAGGCAGTGTTTAGTAACAATGTTTACATCCTCTAATTGTAATATTGCGAAGACGGAGATCTTGTGGCTGGGCCGCCCGGGGGGTAGCGACCCAGCTGCCAACGTTCGATGGGGTGGCACTCTGCCCTCAGCCATCGGTAAAAAGCCTGGGTGTCCAACTGGACGCCCAGCTGTCCATGGAGGAGCAGATTGGCTGCACCTGCAGGACAGCATTCTTCCATCTACGGTTGGCTAAACGTCTGGCTCCCTACCTCTCCCAACGCGACCTTGCCACGGTGATCCAAGCCACGGTCACCTCGAGGCTCGATTACTGTAATGTGCTCTACATTGGCCTTCCCTTGTCGGCGATCCGGAAGCTTAAGCTAGTGCAGCATGCCGCAGCTCGTCTCCTTCTGGGAGCTTCAAGATCTGATCGCGACGCCACTCTTGCGCGAGCTGTACTGGCTCCCGATTGAATTCGGGTCCTCTTCAAGGTGTTAGTTCTCATCTTTAAGGCCATTTATGGTTTGGGGCCAGTGTATCTGAGGGAGCGACTTACCCCTTATGTGCTGGCGAGATCACTGCGTTCTGAGGAGCTTAACCTCCTCGAGGTGCCTTCCCTCGGAACCTGCAGACTGGCCTCCACACGGCGGAGGGCTTTCTCTGCAGCAGCCCCAATTCTTTGGAACGGCCTCCCCAAGGAGATCCGGGCCATCCGGGCTCTCCTGCCCTTCCGTAAGGCGTTGAAGACGTGGCTCAACTGTACTGTGTGCCGCCCCATGCCGCCTATGGTTGCTCCAGTCTCTCTTTATGCCCCACCCAGCCTTGTCGATGGCTTCTGTCTTGGAATGTTTTAACTGTTTTAATGTTTTAATTTTGTCTAATTGCTAATTTGTTTTTATTACACTGGTGCCGATGCATCCTCTGTACACCGCTCTGAGCCCCGGAGTGAGCGGTATACCAAATCGAAGTTAATAAATAAATAAATAATAAATAAATAAATATTACTCACTCTACAGCTAGATGGCTCTCATGAGAAAGGAAAGCTGTTCACTTTTACCATGCACCTATTCTCATGAGCCAGACTAATCATGTTTATCTAGACTTTAGAGCCTTTTTTAATACAGAAAAAGGTTTGTCTTTTTGAATATAGGAAAACAGAGAAAAGACAGAAGTGAATCCATATTGAACTACAGCATTTTGTCATTAATTTCAACGTGAGTCACTTCCGACTCACTTCCTGAGTCGGAAGAAAAAATGGTGAGACTAGCTTTGGAAGGGCAAAGGGACTTCCAGTTTCCTAAACAAGTTCAAATTCGCTTCAAAAAGGAAAATTTTCCAACTTCATTCCGAATTACGAAGATCCCGATGGTACCATAACCAAGAGAAAATGCTATAAGAGTTTGGTGGGCCGTGACCTTGAGTTTTGGAGTTGTAGTTCACCTATATCCAGAGAGCTCTGTGGACTCAAACAATGTTGGATCAGGACCAAACTTGGCATGAATACTCAATATGTCCAAATATGAACGCAGATGGAGTTTGGGGAAAATAGACCTTGACATTTGGGAGTTACAGTTTCTGGAGGGGGGAGTGCTCGAAAGACCAGCAGTCTTCCTCTCACTTAGGTTGCCCCCTCCCTCCCCACCAGGCTTGAATTGGGGTCGTGGGGAGCAGGAGTCTCACTAACCACCTGTGCAGCTCCTCGGGGGTCAGCGGGGAGGCCCGGGTGGGCTTCTCGGTGCTGATGAAGCAGGCAGGAATGAAGGTGGTGGGGGCGGGCAGGGAGCCAGAGGGAGGCCGAGAGTGGTTTCGCGAGCACCGGGAGGAGGGGGAGGAGGTAGGGGCGGGGCCGGTGCTGGACTGAACCATCCGGCATTAGGCCTGGGGGGGAGGCAAGAGGAGGTATCTACTTGGGGAAAGGGAGGCGGACTTTCCCAATGCATGGAGAGGGAGAGACCAAGTAGACACTGGGTGGGGAGGGGGGTGTTTGTAATTTTGTGCCTTTATCAAGGTAGGTTTCTCAAGGTTTTTATACTTCAACACACTAGACTCTCCCCCCTCCCTTCCCGGAGGTTCCAATTTCCCAAGGCACACCTGATGATCGCTCATGGCACACTAGTGTGCCCCGGCACACTGGTTGGGAAACACTGCCTTGAATGATCAAAGGCTGTTGTGCAGGCAGGTGCCAGCATGCCAGAAAGCATCTGATGAGTCACATTGAAATGAGACATAAGACAAAAAGAAGAGTAAAGCTGAAGCAAACTTTGGGAAGAGGGTGACAGCAAGATTTACACTTATTTTAACACACAAGAAGTAATTTGCATTTATACTGGCAGAGGATTATCATATTCAGAAAGAGAGGCTATAAGAAGGGAGCTTCGTGAGTCACAACGAAAGCATTATGTTCTGATGCTCTCTTTAACCATATCGCATGCATTATTATCAATAATACTAGTGGAATCACTACACTACACATGCAGTTTTTATTTTAAATTTATCCCTCCTTCTTTATCCCTTACCCCACATAGTTAAGAATGCCTGGGAGCAACCCTTGGAGAGGAAGGAAAGACGGGGATCCTGGTGGTTTACCGGGCCCCCGGCCCATAAAGAGGCCACATCTGCCTTACAGGATCTGATTGCGGACTGGGCCCTGAGGTTCCCCCGGTTCCTCATACTGGGGACTTCAACATCCACCCGACACAATCCCTCCCACCCCAATGCACGAGAATTTCTCATGCACATGGATGCCCTCGACCTCTCCAGGACAGATACCGGCCCCACTCACCAAGCGGGCCATGCACTAGACCTGATTTTCAGCCAGGGTCTCGCCACAAATCATCGCGATTCCAGAGCAGTGCCTTGGTCGGACCACCTGATTGTGAGGGTAGATATCAACATCCCCCTCACGGTAAGATCGGAGCCAAGGTCTGTATTAGCCCGCCAAAAGAGCGCGATGACCCCGAGGGCATTCGCCGCGGCGCTGGAACCTCTGGAGGTCCCCGGAGGATCACTATCAGATCTAGTCGCCAGATGGAATAGTGTTCTCTCAAGGGCCATTGATCAGATAGCTCCTAGGCGCCCCTCCGCCCCAGGAAAACCTGCTCTCCATGGTTCACAACGCACCTAAAGCAGATAAAACACCGGAGGAAGCAACTCGAGAGCACCTGGCGACGAAAGCCTAGTGAAGAAACCAGAGCAGCCTACAGAGAACAACATAGGCTATACGAACACGAGATCAAAAAGGCCAAGAGATCCTATAATGCGGCCCAGATCTCAGCCGCGGGTTCCCATACGGCACAGATCTTTAAGGTAGTCCGGAGTCTCCTCACGTCCCCACAGAGTGAATCCAACAACTCGGCGATAACTGCAGAGGACCTCCAGGAGTACTTCTTCGGAAAAATCGCGGCACTTCGACTTGACTTGCCGCTGCTTCCCGAGGAGGGGGACACGAGGTCCCAGTACCCCACCCGGACAAATGAACACCGTCTCTCAGAATTCAGCCCACTAACAACGGAGGAGGTGAGAAGGCTGGTGACCGGGGCAAGAGCGACGACCTGCCCAACGGACCCCTGCCCATCACACCTAATTAAGTCCAATATTGACATCATGTCGGGCGCTCTGAGGGACTTGGTAAATCTCTCCCTAGAGACAGGCACCTTTCCGAACTCCCTGAAAGAGGCCAGAGTCAGCCCCCTCTTGAAAAAGACGAACCTCGACCCCGATGACCCAGCAAGCTACCGACCGGTTGCCAACCTACCCTTTCTGGGTAAGCTCTTAGAGCGAGCGGTAGAAAGCCACTTACGGGACTTCCTAGATCGATCCGGGGGCCTAGACCCGTCCCAGTCGGGTTTCCGCGCAGGTCACGGAGTGGAATCTGTCCTCGTAGCGATCACTGACGACATCCGCCGTCAACAGGACCGGGAGGCTCGGCAGTCCTAGTCCTTCTGGACCTAACCGCGCTTTGACACCGTTGATCACGACTTGCTCCTCGACCGCCTGGCTGCCTCTGGGATCCAAGACAAGGCTTTGACCTGGCTGGAATCGTTCCTGCGAGGCCGCTCGCAGCGGGTCGAGTGGCAGGGTCAAGTCTCTAGGAAAAGCGAATTGGAATGTGGAGTCCCCAGGGTGCCATCCTATCGCCCACCCTCTTCAACATCTACGTCCAGCCTCTGGCTAGCATTGCCAGGAGCTATGGGTTCTCCTGCTACCAATATGCGGACGATACACAGCTGCTCCTGAAGCTTGACCCAGGGTCATCGTCGGTGCCGGACAGTTTCAGCCAAGGATTGAGAGCGGTGACGAGCTGGCTCAGAGCACATAGACTCAAAATCAACCCAGCCAAAATGGAGATCCTCTGGCCTGGCCGACCCGCCTCTCACCCATCACTGCCACCCTTTGAGGGCGAGCCCTTATCCCCGGCCCGGCAGTGAAAAGCCTGGGAGTGATCCTGGACGAAAAACTAACGATGGAGGCCCAGATCCAGGCGGCAGCAAAAGGCGCCTTTTTCCATCTCCGTAGGGCCCGACGGCTGGCCCCCTACCTACCATCTGAGGCGCTGAGAACCGTGGTACATGCCACCGTTGTCTCGCGTCTTGATTATTGCAACGCCCTATATGTGGGCCTCCCCCTCTCCACAACCAAGAGGCTGAAACTCATCCACAACGCAGCGGCCAGACTCATCTCTGGGTCATCAGTGAGGGACCACATTTCTCCTATTTTAAAAGATCTCCACTGGCTGCCCTTAGAGTTCAGAGTGCTCTACAAACTTCTGGTGCTCACCTTTAAAGCTGGCCCAATATTGTGCCGAGCTTACTTGAGTGACCGGCTGACGGTCCAACGCAGCGTGAGGCCAGCACGTGCCATAAATGGCAATCGCATGACCATCCCTGGGGTGCGAGAGGCTCGGCTGATGGAAACCCAGCGGAGAGCCTTTTCCGTGGCGGCCCCCAGGATCTGGAACTCATTGCCACCTGCCCTCAGAGCCACTCTGACCCTAACTAGATTCCGGTCAGACCTAAAGACCTGGCTCTTCCGCCTAGCGTTTGGGGCCTGATCGGTACCTCTGAATGTCTGAGCCTTTCCTCAGACATGTATCTGTTTTAAACTGCTGTACATTGCTGTTTTTAGGGTTTTTAAATGATGTAAGTCGCCCGGAGCACCACTGGTGGAGGGCGACTCACAAATATTAAAGTATTATTATTATTATTATTATTATTAACGACCTCCTTCGGCCATGTCCCCAGCCAGCCTCCAATCCGCCATGGCTCCCACCATGACTCTCGCCCCTCGCTCGCTGAAACCACGTGGAGGAGGAGCCCCACCCACTGAAGCCCGTCCACAGCTCATGCTCCTCCTCTGTAGGAGAGCTGAAGCTGGGGGGAGGGGGCGGGGCCTGGCTTGGCCTGGCTCGGCCTTGCTCTGCCCCCTCCCCTGGCTTCGGCACTCCCAGCAGCTGCTCCAGCCTTGAGGGGACAGTGCCAAGCCAGCATTGTGCTGGCTCTGGCACCGCTGGCTTGGCACTGCCCCCTCAAGGCTGGAGCAGCTGCTGGGAGTGGTGAAGCCGGGGGTAGGGGTGGGGCATGGCACAGCCTGGCTCCGCCCCCTCCCCAGCTTTGGCATTCCCAGCAGCTGCTCCAGCCTTGAGGGGACAGTGCCAAGCCAGCATTGTGCTGGCTCTGGCACCGCTGGCTTGGCACTGCCCCCCTCAAGGCTGGAGCAGCTGCTGGGAGAGGTGAAGCCGGGGGTAGGGGGTGGGGCATGGCACAGCCTGGCTCCGCCCCCTCCCCAGCTTTGGCACTCCCAGCAGCTGCTCCAGCCTTGAGGGGACAGTGCCAAGCCAGCATTGTGCTGGCTCTGGCACCGCTGGCTTGGCACTGCCCCCTCAAGGCTGGAGCAGCTGCTGGGAGAGGTGAAGCCGGGGTAGGGGTGGGGCATGGCACAGCCTGGCTCCGCCCCCTCCCCAGCTTTGGCATTCCCAGCAGCTGCTCCCAGTAGGCCACCAACCCCCAGCCGTTCTTTACTGTGTTAGAGTGTCATTTCATGTCATTTTGTTTGGTGGTGTGCCCCCGGATTTTTTTAATGTTAAAAGTGTGCCGTGGATCAAAAAAGGTTGGAAAACACTGCCCTAGAGAATGAGAATTTGTTTCATGAGACCATGCACATGATCAGGCTGAATATGGTAGATACTGGCTAGAACTGATATGAGAACAGATTCTAGCATATACTACTTTAGATATTTGATACACCCATGGAGAATCTCTTTTTTTAAAAAAAATGATTTTTATTGAAGTTCCAAAATATTAAAAACATTTAAAGACATTATACACCATCATACAAACATATAAACACTTCACTCCACAAACTATCCATACTAACATAGACCCACAAACACCTGTACTTACTTCCCCTTTCCCCCGTATTGTAGATTTCTCCGTTCTGTTCTCAATTAGCCCAAACTTTATCAAGATTCCTTTGTCTGATCAGGACACTATTAAATCATTTCACCCATTCAATATTATCTCTTTTCAGATATTCTATAATCAGAGTCCAGTCGGTGTGTTTCATTTTAGTGTTCTCTGCCAATGATCTTGTAAGACTGTCCATATTTATTTATTTATTTATTTATTTATTTATTTATTTATTTATTTATTATTACAACGCACTGAGTCCCCTTCGGGGTGAGAAGAGCGGAATAGAAATAAACAGTATTATTATTATTATTATTATTACTTGCTAACCCGCCCTCCCCGAGGCTCAGGGCGGTTTCCAAGCATATATACTAGGCATGAGAAAAAAGTTATGAAAATGAAATGATTCGTAAGAAATTCGTAAGAAATGCTACTTTTGAGTATTTCCGCACCTGGAACGCCAACCAGGAAGTGGACTTTCTTTATAGAACGGGGGCCAGGATTTTCTTAAGTGTTGTTATTAGGTCGTAAGGGGGGCACCCTCCTTCTCTCTCACCACCCTCCCGCCTCCCTTGCCAATAAGTATTATGGCAAGGCAAGCCCTAAACTCGCTCCTTCTTTCGGCTGGAAGCCTGGAAAAAATGTAAACAGAGAGGTTTACTCAGAAGTAAATCTGCAAAGGAGGGCACTTTGGATGAAGGGCCCTTCTTTGTGGATTTACTTCTGAGTAAACCTCTCTGTTTACATTTTTCCAGGCTTCCCTGCCTCTCCTGCCTGCCAGGATCTAAAGCATCAAAGAGTATTGGGGTGAGAAACCAACCTAATGTATAATAGAATGAATGCTACTGTAAGTGCCTAATATTATAAGTAATCCAACTGGTCATACCTACATTCCATGCACATGCAATAATACAGCAGTAATAACAATAACAAGAGGTAAAATTCAAACCGAGTATTCTGACTGGTCTCTCCTCATGCGGTGCAAAACGGCTCTTCTCTATTAGCCCGGGAAAAGCCAGCGTTTTCTGCTTGGGTGCACACACATACATATTCTTGGGGGATTTGCTGCAGAATCCCGGGCTCATAGAGAAGATTCTGCAGCAAATCCCCAAAAGAATATGTATGTGTGTGCACCCAAGCAGAAAACGCTGGCTTTTCCCGGCTCACAGAGAAGAGTCCGTTTGCACCGCATGAGGAGAGACCAGTCAGAATACTTCGGTTTGAATTTTACCTCTTCTTATACCCATTGTTATTACTGCTGTATTATTGCATGTGCATAGAATGTAGGTATATGACCAGCCTGGGCAAACTTGGGCCCTCGCTCCCTCGGGATCGGGGTGAGAGAGAGGCAGCGGAGAGCGAGGGGGGCTCCTCCTCCTTTTCTTTGCTGCTTCCAAGAATAGAATACCCGCCTCCCTCCCTCCCTCCTTCCTATTTGGAGAGTCCCATCTAGAATTCAGTGTGATTTATTCAAGTTTGTGGCCTAACTCCCAGAAATCCCAGCCAATTTACCAGCTGTTAGGATTTCTGGGAGTTGTAGGCCAAAACCATCTGGAATGCGCATGCGCTAGCATACGAACTACTAACGAATTTCGTTAGTAATTAAGTTACATTTTAGAAATTTGTGGAAATTTTTTTGTAAGTCTTTCTTTTACTAATCAACCCCCCCCCCCCCATTTGATTTTAGAATCGCCATTTTTGGGTTCGAAACCATGCCTAGTATATACAAATACATCGAAATAAAACACATTCAGATTAAAAACATCTAAAAACACCCTAAAAACACTCTAAAATACCATGACAGTCATGGTCGGTTACATGATGTCCATAATTTTCATCTTCCACTCTTCCACCATCGGAGGTTCCTCTTTCTTCCCTTTTCTTGCTACTATTATTCTGGCTGCAGAGATACAATATACAAACAACTTTTCCTTATTTTTCTCTATCCTAAAATCTAACAATAGATACTCTGGTTTTTGTATACATTCAATCTCTAGTGCCTGTTGGATTTCTTTATGTATTTTTTTCCAATACTTACTTATTTTTTTTACACCTCCATCACATAGGCATAAAGGTTCCTACCTCCTTTCTACATCTCCAGCACTTATTACTATAATTCTTACTATATTTTGCTATCTTTTCTGGCATTAAATACTATCTATAAAATATTTTCATACCACTTTCTTTAAAGTCCTATGCATACGTATATTTTAAATGGACATTCCAGAATTTTTCCCATCTTTGTAATGGTATTTCATGTCCTACATCCTGGGCCCACTTTATCATGCAACTTTTGACAATTTCCTCCTCTGTTTGCGACTCCAGGATTTTCTTATATAGTGAGGATATCCTCCCTCCTTTTTTCTCTACCATGTCGTCCCAAAAGTCCTTTCCCATTTCAAACCCCTGTATTCTGTCACCCATGGAGAATCTCATTCTGTCCTAATACAAGTACATGCTCTCCATTTCAGAATGGTGAAATTAGCTTCCTCCTCCCTGCTTGTGGGTGGGGAGTGCGATTTGCAGGCCCCTAGTGAAGAAGACCAGTTATCAAGTAGTCCCAGCTGTGAATACTCTTAGGGGGCAGGGCTGGTTATTCACCTGGCCCTGGTTGTTCTTTCAGTTACTTGTTTGTACTAAACCTCTTTCCTGACCTGGAACAGTGTACTTAGAGCTGTAAGCAACCCAGAAGGAATTCCCCATTTCG
This sequence comes from Anolis apletophallus, assembly GCA_030556195.1. NCBI lineage: Eukaryota > Metazoa > Chordata > Lepidosauria > Squamata > Anolidae > Anolis > Anolis apletophallus. Next base: position 7,730,713 of record JARBWK010000007.1, on the reverse strand, counting down.
AAGGGATTGCCGCCATTATTCGAAAGGAGCCGGCGGGTTTTTCCCTGGCTTTCCCTTCCATGTGCCACTCTCGCGGTCTCGTGGGAGAGAAGGACGTGCCAGTTTGCAAGCCGCTTTCTTCCCTCCCACATGAGTCTGAAATCCGCTTGGAGACTGGGTTAGAAAGGCTCTCCCCACACGTCCCTCTCTCCAGCGAGAAGCATGTGTGGGGAGAGCCTTTTTAACCCAGTTTTCTGGGTTTTGAACACATCCACTTCCTTTTTAGTACAGTCATTGTCCAAAGCACTATTTTTTCCATACAAATAGTAACACAGAGGATTTAAGTCTGGCCTTCCCAGGCCTGTGACTCGGAAGATCCGCACTGTTCAGAACGCGGCAGCTAGGCTGCTTACACTGACACCCTTGAAATGCCGTATAGCGCCAGCTCTTCAACAGTTGCCTTGGCTGCCAACAGAATATCAGAGTCTTTTTTTATTGGGTTTTTGTGTTATTTGAATACACATGTATAGAACATTGGGGAGGGAGGGTGGAGTATGGGGGGGTGTTGGGAAGGTAGGGGGCGGGCTGGGTTCAGGGGGGAAGGGGGGAAGGCTCTATGACAGACCAGACATACTAACAACATGAAATACATAAATACAATCGACTTCCATTCGGGTCAAAGGTGGTTCTTTTTCCTGTAAAAGTTCTGTGGCAAATTTTGGCTATTTTTCGGTTAATGTCTCCATTGTCTTTTGGTTAGCCTTTTAATCTTTTTTGTACATCTTTATTGGACTCCAATCCGTTTCGTTTCTGGGTCGGCCGGTGTTTCTACTCAGGAAGAATGTTAGGGTGTCCATATCTTTTATGTCATCTAGTTTTTGGAGCCAGTCCTCTTGTTGCGGGATTCTATCAGACTTCCAAATTCTAGCAAATGCAATTCTTGCTGCCGTCGTCATGAAGATGAAAAGTTTCTCAGTGTTCTTGTTCATTTCCCTGTCTTTGTCAGAGAGTCCCAGTAGGTAGTACTCGGGTTTCATTGGGTATTTTACCTTCAAGATGTTTTGTGTGGTCTTGTGTATCTCTCTCCAATACTTTGTCATGACCGGGCAGGACCACCACATATGGAAGTAGCTACCCACCTGTTTGTGACACTTCCAACAATTTGGGTTGCTGTTTTTGTACATCTTCCCGATTTTTTGGGGTGTAATATGCCAGCGATGTAGCATTTTGAGCCAGTTCTCTTTTAGCTCTATTGTTTTGTGTATTTTATTTTCTTATTCCAAATAAGTTGCCATTCCTGTATTTTAATTTGTCTGCCAATGTTCTTGGCCCATTGTGTCATGGAATTTTTTATGTATTCTTCTTCCGTGGCCCATTCTAGTAGTTTGTTATATATCTTTGAGATGTTTTTCTTGTCTGTTTGGATGAGTTTGTCCCAGAAGTCTTCATCTGTGTGGAATCCCTCTTCTTTATCCAGGTTGTATCTCTGTCTTAGTTGGAGGTATTGGAGCCAAGTTGCATTTTCTACAATTCGTTTAAATTCTTCTTGGGTTATGAGCTCCAAAGTTCCTTCTGACCATTTCAACAGCTTTTTTTATGTGGGCCATAAGGCCCATCCCTGGAGTCCGCCTCCATTGGGGCTATCCAAAGTGGTGTCTTCCTATAGAAACATCTTGAGTATTTATTCCAGACACGCAGAGTCTTTATAAGACACTGGTCCTAACATTTAAGGCCCTGTATGGCCAGGGTCCGATATATCTCAGAGACCGCCTTTCCTCTTATGGACACAATCGTGACAATTTTGCAGGAGTGTTTGGCGTTGTTCAACTGCAATATGGATGAGTTTTTGTGCTGTTTAGTATCCTTGGATGAAACATGGATCCACCACAACACACCAGAGACCAAACAGCAGTCAAAACAGTGGGTTTCCCGGGGTGAATTGGCACCAAAGAAGGCCAAGGTAGGTTTGTCAGCCGATAAAGTCATGGCGACCGCTTTTTGGGATGCACGTGATATAATCCACATTGACTACCTTCAAAAGGATTTGAAAAAAACACCAACGGCTGCATTTGGCCAAGAAAAAGTTTTTTGCACCAGGACAATGCAAGGGTGCAGACATGTGCAGTTGACATGGCAACAATCCATAAATTGGGATACTAATTGCTCCCTCATCTGCCCTATTCTCCCGATTTAGCCCCGAGTGACTATTTCTTGTTTCCAAACCTGAAGAAATGGCTCGGTGGATGGAGATTTGACTCCAACAATGAAATCATCTCACAAACAAATACCTATTTTGATGACCTCGGCAAATCTTATTTTTTGGAAAGGACAAAAACACTGGAGGAACTTTGGACAAAGTGTATAGAGCTCAAAGGAGACGACGTTGAAAAATAAAGTGATATTTTATGCAAAACCTGTGTTTCATTCAAAAAGTCACAGACTTATTGACCCGCCCTCGTATCTCTAAAATAAGCTTCTGAAATCATGGGTTCACTCTACTTTTTCAGTCCACTTAAAGGCAGGCACACAGAAATGATATTATTGTTACCAAGATTTGTTTTTAAAGAAACCCCCATATATTTCATGTCTTTTCTCAGTCCAGGATATGTTTTCTTTCTCTCATGTGACATGTATATATGATATTAAATATTAAATATGGAATTGAATTAAATGACTGTGTCAGTTTTGTCTCCAAGGTATGGCTCCAATACATGGCTGAAAGTACTGGCACTTTAGCACACTCCCTCCCCAATTCAAATTTTCTTTCAAGAATATTACTATACCTCCAGAGCATACTTTTGCAGCAGTGCGTTACTGTTTTGTGCTTCCTTCTGTTATACCAGTGACATTTTCTTCCTGGCTTTGTGGGCTTGTCTTCAGGACAGACTCCAAATAGCTTTCCTTTATTGTGGCCGTGTCCTCTTTCTCTCTCTCTCTTTGAACACAGAAATAGTCTGCCTGAGGAATCCTTTTGCTGCCGTGGAAATCTTATTCTTGTTTCTTAACGCTTTAAAGCTGTCTCACAGTGGTGGCTGCTTTTTCCAGAATGATCCCTTCATCTAATTGCAGAGATTTCCCCCCGAGACTTTGCGACTGCTGATTCCCCCCTGAAGTTCTGTCTCTGATCATCTCATTATGAAGGGTGCCTTATTACAGTGTTCGGCTAGGGAATATATATATATATATATATATAAAGCAATGAAATCTTCCATAGTTTCATTTTCTTCGACCATGCATGAATTTGATTTTTTTTCTCATTCATAAATCAAATTGCACCTCACACCGGAAAACTTTTTAACACTGTCCATATTTCACCGAAAGAAAGGTATCTTTCTACACCAGCATAGGCAAAGCAAAGCCTCTGAACTATATCAATCAATCAGTCTTTATTATGGTCAAAAGACCCAATTCGCTCAGCAGAGAAAATGCTATGTGTAGTCTGAACCAGTGTTTCCCAACCTTTTTTGAGCCGCGGCACACTTTTTACATTTCCAAAATCCTGGGGCACACCACCAACCAAAATGGCACAAAATGACACTCTAACACAATAATACATATAGTTAATATGTTTTTAAATGTATTTATATGCTCAGTGTGAAACCTGGGCCTGTTTCGATGAACACAACATAGATATCCTGGCAGGAATGGCAGAAAGTCACACACTAAGGTCTTGCTCAACAGCTGTCAGTCTCTCTCTGTGTTTAGTTTGGGGGGAAATAGACCTTGACATTTGGGAGTTACAGTTTCTGGGATGTATAGTTAACACACAATCAAAGAGCATCCTGAACTCTTGCAACAATGGAATTGAACTCTCATTACCAACAGAAAGTACTGAAAGGGTTTGCTTGGGAATTGACCTTGAGTTTGGAAGTTGTAGTTCACCTACACCCAGAGAGCACTGTGGACTCAAACAATTTTATGTTATGTTGTTGTTTGTTTTCTATCCAGAATCACAATGTTGTAAGGAGGCTCACCACTTTAAGGTCCCCAAAACAGGTATGGGAAAGCTTCGGCCCTCTGGGTTCTTTGGACTTCAACTCCCAGCATTCCTAACAGCCTGAGGCCCTTTCCTGCTTAAGTGGCTGAGGGGGGGGGGGGGAAAAGGGCCTGAGGCTGCTAGGAATGGTGGGAGTTGGAGTCCAAAACACCTGGAAGGTCCAAGTTTGCCCATGCCAGCTTTCGACAGAGACCTCTTCCTCCCCCTTCGCGCCCTTTCTTCCCCCTCCTGCTAAACATTTACTTTTTCTTCTCCACTCAGGCTCCCTTCTTCCCAGCCTCGCTCTACTCGCGTTGCTCACACTGCCGCTTCTGCCGCCATTTTGATTCAAGGGGGCAGCGTGAGCATGTTCAGGGGGGGGGGGGGGAAGAAGATATGGGGCGAGTCTGCACAGTAGCACCCACATCGCAAAATGAGCAGAGCAAGGCTGGGAAGAAGGGAGCCCGAGTGGAGAAGAAAAAGTGTTTGGCAGGAGGGGGAAGAAAGGGTATTGGAGGTTCCAATTTCCCATGGCACACCTGATTATTGCTCATGGAACACTAGTGTGCCCCGGCACACTGGTTGGGAAACATTGGTCTGAACTATGTGTCATCTCCATACTCTTTTTTTGTTTATTATTTATTTATTTACTTACTACATTTCTATACCGCCATTCTCAGCCCTAGGGCGACTCATTGTGGTTTACAAAACGGCACAATTTGATGCCAACAATATAAAAACAGATAAAACAACTAAACATAGTTAAAAATGACAATTAAATATATATAAAATATAATAAAACCATAATAAAAACAGTTGGGTCCCAATCCTTCCACTTTCTCCATTCTGAGTGTTAAAGGTTTCAAATGTATTTGGGGAAACCCAGGGAAAACTCCTTCCAAATGCAGAGTAAAACCCAGAGTTTACCCAGGGTTGCCTGGACATGTTCAAAATGCTCTGTACATTGGCCTTCCTTTGTCAGTGATCCGGAAGTTCAAGCTGGTGCAGAACGCCACAGCCCGACTCCTGGCAGGGGCTTTGGTTGGCTGTCACATCACGCCAATCCTGCGCAAACTGCACTGGCTTCCGATAGAACGCCGGATTACCTTCAAGGTGCTAGTCTTGACTTTTAAGGCCTTACATGGTCTGGGGCCAGTGTACTTGTGGGACCGCCTCATCCCATACCATCCCACTAGGCCCCTGCGCTCGGAAGAGCAAAACCTCCTGGTCATTCCTAGTGTTAAGACCTACCGTTTAACCGCGACTCGTCGGCAGGCTTTCTCGATTGTGGCTCCAGTTTTATGGAACACACTTCCCGCCGACGTTCGTGCCATCCAAAGTCTCCTCCCATTCAGGAAGGCCTGTAAAACTCTATTATTTCAGCAGGCCTTCGGAGCTGGATGAATGCGGTTTTCTTGCCATCTTGTTCTTCATATTGCGACCATTGTGATTTTATCCGCTATTTTTAATCTTGTTTTAACTTTAGTTGTGTTTTTATTGTCTTTTTATGATATGCTCTGTTTTTATTGTGTCCCTTGGATATGTTGTGAGCCGCCCCGAGCCACTGGGAGGGGCGGTGGACAAATTCAAACAAACAAACAAACAAATAAATCATATCTCAATTCCAGGGTTCGCACAAATCCCTCAGCAATCTCCATTAAATCTCTCTCGTATCTCCATCTCCAACCTGGGTGTGTTCAGATCCTTATTTAACAGTGGGGACTGCTGCTACAGAAACTCCAACCAACAAACAAAGGCAGGAACCACAATAATTCAAAACAAAACACAAAAGAGGCATATAGATATCACTACAGTTGTATTTTGTATATACTAATGGAATGGAATGGAACACTCTCAATAAAGATTCATACTATCATGCCTCTTGAACGGATAATCTGTGTGTAATATCATACAGGTAACAAAACATACCTAGGCTATCATATCAACAGTCATTGGTTTAAATACCCATAGGTATATAGATAGATAGATATTTATTTACGGTCAAGGACCAACGTCACATTGTACAGAAAATAAAACAATATAAATGTTAAAACTCCGATCAACTCTACAGTTTAACACCAACAGTATCTAGCCTATTGTGTTTCCACGTTCAATTTAATATGCTGGTTCCTCGTAGCTAGAACGGCCATGAGATATTTGGCCACTAGGTTAGTTGTCTCCTTGTGTTTGTCGTCGAGCAGCCAGTATAGGTAGAATTCCTCAGATCTGCCAGGTAAGCGGGACAGTATTGGCGAGATTAAGGAGAGGCGGGCATCCACATACAGAGGGCAGTAAAAGAACACATGCTCTATAGATTCAACCACCCCTACGTCGCAGGGGCATATACGTTCATGATAGGGTGTTTTTGTGTACCTGCCCAGTAGCACAGCTGTTGGCAGAGCATTAACTCGGGCCAGAGTGAACACTTTCCTGTGTTTCGGGTTTGTTAGATTTGTTAAATAATTTTGTGTAGCAAAGGGTACATTAGTACTGCATTTAAATAGTGGCTGGTATCTGGCACAGGCTAGGTGTTTTTGGTGATCAATATCCATTGTTCTGCGCCTTACTGCTACTCTAGCATTCATATATCCCAGGAGGTCTAGTTCTTCTTCCTGTAACCCTGATAGTTTGAGGTTTCTGAGAATCGTGCTTTTCCATTTGTGGACCTAAAAGAGTCTGTCAGGGTTAAAGGGGCCAGTCCTTTGGGTAAGTGTTTTAGCTTTAGCCAGAAGTTTAGTGTAAGAGTCTGGACTCGTGCCTCCATGGAAGGTAAGCCCGCTTCTAGGCATAGGGTGTTATTCGGGACGCAGCATGGAGTTGCTAGGATACTTCTCAGGAATTTGGTTTGGACTTTTTCGAAAGTGTCCAATTTTTTGAAGGCACATACCTGTGCTCCGTACAGAAGTTGGGCAATTATTTTCGCTGCAAACACTTTTGTGACAGCTGGGATATATTGGCCTCCCTTGGTGAAATAAAAATTTTAATGGCTCTGCAAGCTCTTTGCACGTTGTCTGTTGCAGATTTTATCTGTTCGTTCCACCGACCTGAGGAATGGAATGTGATCCCCAAGTATTTGTATTTGTCTACTTGTTCGATGGGTAATCCATTGATAGTCCATTTTGGTCTGATTTTTCGTCATAGTATATATATATATTAGGCCTGTGCAATCATGCTTCTAAATGTTTCTAAAGCAGTGTTTCTCAACCAGTGTGCCGAGGCACACTAGTGTGTCGTGAGCTATCATCAGGTGTGCCGTGGGAAATTGGAACCTCCAGGAAGGGGGGGGAAGAGTCTAGTGTGTTGAAGTATAAAAACCCTAAGAAACCTACCTTGATAAAGGCACAAAATTACAAACACCCCCTCCCCACCCATTTTCTACTTGGTCTCTCCCTCTCCATCCCCAAGTAGAGACCTCCTTTTGCCTCCTGGGGGTTCTGTGTGGGAAGTTTGGCCCAGTTCTATCACTGGTGGGGTTAAGAATGCTCTTTGATTGTAGGGGAACTATAAATCCCAGCAACTACAACTCCCAAATGTCAAGGTCTATTTCCCCTGGACTCCAACTGTGTTCATATTTGGGCATATTGAGTATTCATGCCAAGTTTGGTCCTGATCCAACATTGTTTGAGTCCACAGTGCTCTCTGGATATAGGTGAACTACAACTCCAAAACTCAAGGTCAATGCCCACCAAACTCTTATAGCATTTTCTCTTGGTTACGGGAGTTCTGTGTGGGAAGTTTGTGTCTTTCTGCCATTCCTGCCAGGATATCGATGTTGTGTTCATCGAAACAGGCCCAGGTTTCACACTGAGTGTATAAATACATTTAAAAACATATTAACTATATGTATTACTGTGTTCGGGTGTCATTTTGTGTCATTTTGGTTGGTGGTGTGCCCCAGGATTTTGCAAATGTAAAAAGTGTGTCACGGCTCAAAAAAGATTGGGAAACACTGTAAAGCACATGTTATGGTATTAATCTACAGTGACATCAGATGTGGGAAAAAATCTGCATCCAGAATTTGAGCATACATCATTTTTTTGGGAATTTATCTCATATTCACTCAATTGTGACAGTGTACTGTGACACTCTGTTTTAAGGAAAGATTGTCAGCTATAAACTCCAAGATCTTTGCATGGAGAAAGCAATGGGCAGCAAAAGGAGACTTTTATGACCCATCGGAAAGGAAATGAAGCAGGAGCCACATAGCAGAAGATGCCCTTTCCACTGATGCAAAGGTGGTTAGAGATTAATTTAATACTTTTTCCAGGCTGTTTCTTCTCAGCAGTGCCAAGATCACACTGGGCTATTGTTTTATCTCACCTTAAGACTCTGACCATGTTTAAATTGTTCTCCGAGGATGCTGCTTCGTCTTGTAATGCTTTCTAACATTCTTGCTGTTTTTAACCCCTCACTTCACCTCTGCAAATCTATTGATTTTGACTTGATAAAGGTCATTGTTCAGTTGCCTATAATTGCAAGGTTATTTCTTAAAGCTTCTGGAGGCTCTTCCTTCACTCACCAAACTAATCATGCTTCTGCTGATCTGAAAAATAAATAGACCTTTCTCCCATGTTTCACATCAAGTTCAATGTAAACAGTTGTGGTTTTAAAAGTAACAATTTGTGGTATCAACCTCCAGAAAAATGATAGAACGAACAAGCTGTGAAAAATCTGATTATTTATTTATTTATTTATTGTTTCAGCTTGATAGACCGCCCTATCCGAAGCTCAGGGCGGTTTACAGCACGCAAACAGGACCAGTTAAAACATATAAAATGACATTATAAAAACAGCTACAAACAGTTAAAACAGTTAAGAATTGGAATTAAAAGTCCGTGTCTCGTACCCCCCCCACTATACCCTAGTGAACGAGCACATAGCATTTTGAGACAGTGTGGCAGTGGCGCGGCGGGATGGAAGACTGTAACAGATGCCAGTCAGGGGCCAAATGCCTGCCTGAACAACCAGGTCTTACAGGCCCTGCGGAAAGTCATTAAATCCCGCAGTGCGCGCGTCTCTGCAGGAAGCGAATTCCATAGGGCCGGCGCTGCCACTGAAAACGCCCTCTGTCTCGTGCTCGATAGCCTACATGTCTTCAACCCAGGGACCTCTAACATGTTGAGCCCCTCAGAGCGCAGTGATCTACTGGGCACATATGGGGTAAGCCGCTCCCTCAGGTACGCTGGCCCCAAACCATATAAGGCCTTGAAAGTTTAAACTAGCACTTTGAAGAGGACCCGGAATTCAACTGGCAGCCAGTGCAGTTCACGTAAGAGCGGTGTTATATGAGCCGTTCTTGTGGCTCCTAGAAGCAAACGGGCTGCCGCGTTCTGCACTAACTTAAGTTTCCGGATCATCAACAAGGGTAGGCCAATGTACAGCGCATTACAGTAATCGAGCCTCGAGATGACCGTGGCTTGGATCACCATGGCCAGGTCGCAGCGGGAGAGATAGGGAGCCAGACGTTTTGCCTGCCGCAGGTGGTAAAACACTGTCTTGCAGGCGCAGGCAACCTGCGCCTCCATAGACAGCTGATTGAATAAATGTCACTCTTTTTATTGCCACCCTATGATGTTGGAAGTAGGCAAGGAATCCATGGAGTGGTCTTGGGTTTTGCAAAACTCATTCACATGAGACTTTCCAGTAGGTCATGAGTTCGAGGCCTGCCCGGGTCGAGGTGTGTGCTCGACCTTTAAGTGTAGCCTGCTGTTGACCTTTGCAGCCCAAAAAGACAGTTGCATCTGTCAAGTAGGAGATAAAGGTACCACATTAAATGGGGAGGCAAATTTTGAGTGAATTATGAGACCATTAAAGAACTCCAAGAACGCTGAGGAATGTGGAAGGAACAACAAGGGATGCTGTGAACGCTGAGAGATGAGGAGTGTGTCAGCTCCCCCTGGTGGCCAGAGTTTTCCTCTGTTCATCTATATGTTGTGTGTGAAATGGCAGGCATTGTCTGCTAAGTATGTATACATGTAATCCGCTCTGAGTCCCCTTCGGGGTGAGAGGAGCGGAATATAAATAAAGTGTATTATTATTATTATTATTTCCCACCCTGGCGCAGCAATTTGCTTCCTTCCCCGGAGAATAGAATGGGTGGTTCCAATGGAACCATCTTGAAAAGGGGTGGGGCTGGCCTGACCATAGGCCAGCCCTATTCCCTCAGTCTGCTTGCCTTTGTCACCCACCACTCCCGTCCATTGACAGTATAATTATTGGTTGCCCACTGGGACTGGGTAGGAAGTTTTTCCCTCCTATGTTCTAGGAGGGTTTTTTGCCTACCCTTTACTGTTATTAGGAGCTAGCTGGGATGGTCGGTTTATAAATAGGCTTAGCATAAATGGATTAGAAACACAAAGGTTGGTGTATACCTAAGGCAGTGTTTCCCAACCTTTTTTGAGCCGCGGCACATTTTTTACATTTACGAAATCCTGGGGCACACCACCAACAAAAATGACACAAAATGACACTCTAACACAGTAATACATATAGTTAATATGTTTTTAAATGTATTTATACACTCAGTGTGAAACCTGGGCCTGTTTCGATGAACACAACATAGATATCCTGGCAGGAATGGCAGAAAGACACACACGAAGGTCTTGCTCAACAGCTGGGAGTTATAGTTCTCCCGCAATACAAAGAGCATTCTGAACTCCACCAATGATGGAATGGAATCAAACTTCCCACACAGAACTACCATAACCAAGAGAAAATACTATAAGAGTTTGGTGGGCATTGACCTTGAGTTTTGGAGTTGTAGTTCACCTATATCCAGAGAGCACTGTGGACTCAAACAATGTTGGATCAGGACCAAACTTGGCATGAATACTCAATATGCCCAAATGTGAACACAGATGGAGTTTGGGAAAAATAGACCTTGACATTTGGGAGTTACAGTTTCTGGGATTTATAGTTAACACACAACCAAAGAGCATCCTGAACTCTTGCAACAATGGAATTGAACCAAACTTGGCATATTGAACTCTCAATTTCCCACGGCACACCTGATGTTCACTCAAGGCACACTAGTGTGCCACGGCACACTGGTTGAGAAACACTGACCTAAGGCACCCCTTAAGGGTGTGGGTCATTACACAAACACTCACCTAGAGGTTAGCTTTAAGGGTGAGGTGATATTGAATGGCCCAGGAATGGGGAGAGTCTGGTCTCAATATTTTGAGAGAGACTTCTCCAGACGTTTCCCTTAGAAGTTGCCTGGGTTTAACTTACAAGGGACCCAGGTGTTACGCCCTGAATAGCCGAGGGGTAGACTGTGTAAAGACACTACCTCGGCTTTGCCACCAAGTTCAACTGACACCTAAGTTAGTTCAGTTGAAACATTAAATAGGTAACAATTAATAAAGTTGCCCAACATTTGAATCCAAATTGGTGTTGTCTTGTCTCATCATTCCAGGGATGGGCAGGCAAAGCACATTAATAATAATAATAATAATCTTTATTTGTACCCCGCACCCATCTCCCCAATGGGGACTCGAGGCGACTCACATGAGGCCAAGCCCAAACAGCAAATTACAACAAAATAAAATCAAGAACATCAACAATAAACACAATAAAATACATACAGATAAGTAAAAAAACCAGTATACAACTAGCTATCTAAATTCACAAGGACAATAGGGTGGGCCACAGGCACAAATGTGAAGTGTTAAAAACTCAGGGTGAGATAAGCAGAATGGTATCCTTTACATGGGGGGGGGGGGGTAGACTCCAACGGGCATTGAAGAGAGCAATGGTGGAAATTAAATAATTACTCTCCAAAGGCACAGCGGAAGAGCCAGGTTTTCAGGTGTTTTTAAAAGGTCTCCAAAGTGGGGGCTTTCCTAATCTCTCCGGGCAAGAAATTCCGGAGTCGGGGGGCCACAGCAGAAAAGGCGCTTTCCCTTGTGCACACCAAACAAATCTGTGAGACTGGCAGGGGCGACAGGAGGGCCTCCCCGAGGAGCAGAGGGTTCTAGCTGGTTCATGGAGGGAAAGCTGGTCACGAAGGTAGGCGGGTCCCAAACCGTTTAGGGCTTTATAGGTGATCACCTGCACCTTGAATTGGGACTGGAAAATAAATGGCAGCCAATGCAGCTCTTTAGACAGGGGGGTTGACCGCTCCCTGTAACTTGCCCCGGTTATTAATCTGGCTGCTGCTCGCTGGACAAGTTGAAGTTTCTGGGCTGTCTTCAAGGGTAGCTCCACATTGCAGTAATCCAGTCTAGAGGTAACCAAGGTGTGAAGTCAGACTTCACAAGGTATGGTCGCAGTTGGCGCACAAGTTTTAACTGCAAAGGCCCTCCCAGGTACCGCCGACACCTGAGCATCAAGTGTCAGCGCTGAATCCAGGAGGACCTCCAAACTGCGGACCTGTGTCTTCAGGGGGAGTTTGAACTGTTATAGCACAGAGACGCAAGCAGCCAAGCCCAAGAGTAAAAAGGTAACAAAAGTTTATTAGAACAATAGATGGGAAGAGGACGAACAAAAAAGTAGCCCAAAATCCGGCTTTTAAAACCCACAAAAATCCCAGGAATGCCCAAAAAAGAATGCTGTGGAGACAAACCAAAACAAAAACGAGACGTCCGTCTGTGTTGTCTAATAGAGGGTATTCACGAAGAGAAGTCCAAAGCTAGTCCAGAAGTCGTAAGGTAGGAGAAAGACAGATGGAAAAGGAGGAGACTTTCAAAGGTCAGGAGCTGGGTATACAGGAAGAACATAAATCACAGTCCCCATAAACACAGCGTCCATCTCCCTCCATGTCATACAATACCAACACTCTGCAGCAGGAACTCACAGCAGTCACAGCGAAGGTCAAGAAGTACAAGGCAGCAACTAAACAGAGAAGCAAACATTGAATCCCAAAACCCCCCACCTTTTCCCAACATCAGCTAGAGCTGCCACAGCAGCTCACCCAAGGAACAAAGTGGAGAAGTAACCCATAACTCACGAGTAACTGGAACCAGGATCAAAGGTATACAAAGTCAGGAACACAGGAACAAGAACCATATAGCAACTCTTTGACCACCGCAAGAGCCAAGTCAAATGCCCACTTCTTTTATAACACTAAGCATCAGAATCATCTGAAGACCCACCCTGTTCCAGAGCAACAGCTGCTTCATTCCTTGCAGCTGCTGAACTATGCACAGACCTCCAAGTTTTTCAACGATCTTGCTGACTTAAAGTGTCCCACTCAGCTTCTGAATGTGTAGAAGGCCAATCCTGATCCGTATCAAAACCCAAGAAGGTACTATCACCAGAATCTGCCTTACATACATCTCTCACTTCCTGAACTAATGACTGATCTAAGTCAGTATCACTCTCTTCTGACTGTATTTCTGCACCCCCAGGAAACCCTTCAAAGGTGACTGAATCGGAAGAATCCCTAAGTATGTACTGGATCTTTCTCCTCTGTTCTCCGCTTTCCAGACTTGAGTCAGTAGCAGCCCTTTCGATCCCAGCTGCAGGAGCCTGATCATCCAGAGCCTCGCCCAAATCCATGCTACTGTTTGATGCTATTGACTCAGCATCTTCCCCAATACTACTCGCCGTAGTAGCTGAAGGCTCAATCACAACATGAACTATGTTATTTTATGGACACACTTATTTCTTATTTATTTTATAGTCACACTTAATTTAAGCTGAGAAATAATATATATTTGATAGTCTGCACTGCATTTTAAAGGAATTTTCCAAAGTGATGAATCTTATTTGGGCACAGGGTTCAACATTAGAAAGCTCCCTGAAGCTTCCAATTAAAACTTTGATTATATTCACCATCCTCAAACATGGTGCATATAATCTTAAGACTTCACTAGGCTCTGCCTTAAGCAAAAGAAATGCTTCATTTTCAATTAACTATATTGTCTTTTCTATTGACTACCTCTGATCCACTGGAAATAACAAAAATAAATTGTGGTATAACGTGTCAAACTTCAAATTGCCATACTTAAAAGCAAAAGTTGCTGTTCTCTCCCTACATTCTAGTTAAGACTCGGGATCATACTTAATTTATAGCTAGTTTTTCTACAACAAAGAGACAGCTGAGTGCTATATAAAACAGCGAAGCTGAAGCAAAAGCTGTGGTACAAGTAGCTGATTGAGGGTGACAGGTCTTTCTAAAATTTATGAGGTGACGTGAAGTGGAATAGCTCCTTGTTTAAAGATTTACAGCCAATTTCAAAAATATCTTCCATTACCCAAAGACTTGGGAAATCTCTGCTTAAGCACGTACATACATACTGAGGACATTTGATGGTATAGCGTGGTACGTTTCCCTTATCTTTTTCTAAAATGTACATGAGTGCCTGCTCGTGTTGCACTGTTTGCCTTAGCAATAATAAAACTGTCGAAACCGACTAGTTGCATGGACTGCAAATCACTATAACATTAAAAGAAGATTTACTAAAGGTTCATGGTAGATCAAGTAGCCTTAGTAAATTGTATCTCCTGCTTTCTCAGTTGGATCTCAGACTGCACGGGATATAAATCAGCCATACAAGTTGGCAAAATATTTCATTGTGCCATTATCGCAGCTAAACCACCACATGAATAAGGGGATGGTCAATGTTTATTATTTAACATCTATATGCGACCACTTGCCAAACTGGAGTGGAGATTTGGTCTGGAGTGTCATCAATATGCCGATGACACCCAGCTGGTGCTGAGGATGGACGGCCGACCGGATTCTGTACCCGATTCTTTCCAACTATACCTTGAAGCTGTGACTGGTAGGCTACCAGCCAGCCGGTTGAGAGTGAATCCATCGAAAATGGAGATCCTATGGCTGTGTCGCCCGGGGTGTGTGTGTGTGTGTGTGAGCTCTGGCTGCCTACTCTGGATGGCGAGGCATTACGCCCGTCATCCTTAGTAAAGAGTCTGGGGGTCCGATTGGACCCGCTGCTGACAATAGAGGCTCAGGTCTCCGCTGTCAACAGATCTGCTTTTTTCCACTTGCGACAGGCTAGGCAGCTGGCTCCCTACCTCACTGGTAATGACCTAGCTACGGTGATCCAGGCAACGGTCATCTCGAGGTTAGACTACTGTAACACCCTCTACATTAGTCTACCTTTGGCGGTTATCTGGAAACTTAAACTAGTGCCGAATGCAGCAGTGAGACTCCTGGCCAGGACCCATATCACTCCAACTCTGCGGCAACTGCACTAGTTGCCAATTGAGTACCGGATCACTTCAAAGTGTTGGTTTTGACCTTTAAGGCCTTGTATGGTCTGGGGCCAGTGTACTTGAGGAACCGTCTACTCCCATATGCTCCCCAGAGATCCCTCCGATCAGAAGACCAAAACCTGTTAAAGGTTCCCTCTATATGATTGATCCGTCTATCATCCACTAGACAGAGAGTCTTCTCCGTCGTGGCACCAAGCTTATGGAACACCTTGCCGGCTCAGGTTCGAATGATCAAAGAGTTGCCTGATTTTCCGGCAGGCATTTAATGCTTAGCCGCCTTCCTAGGGTGCTGAAATAATACTGTTTAGTGGTTTGGTATTTTATTGTTTTAGGTGTATTTTAATGATTGTATGCTGATATACTGTAAACCACCCTGAGCCTGTGTGGAAAGGGCGGTATACAACTTGAAATAATAATAATAAAAAATAAAATGTTGTGAACTGGTTAGGCATCCTAGACTAGGTGGGATATCCAGGACCAAATCCCTTTTCTAATATAAACCTAATTAAATGAACTTGTTTGGGTCTGTTGAAAGCAAAGACACATCAATAATTACATTAAAGTGATACATGAGAAAGGGGAGCCAAGACAATGTTTGACCTTTGTTTTCACTCTCAGTGTCATCTATTGGACTATGTATTCAAGCCTTTGACCTCCTTCTTACTTGAGGTCATCACTTCCTCCTTCTCTCAAGAAAGACAAATGTCAAGTTTGTTCCTATTTAGTGGAAAGGAGTCTCCAATCCTTATAATGGATCCATGAACGAGAGCCACCTTTGGGGCCTTTTCTAATCAAGTTTAAATTAACTTCTTGTTGAAATTTCTGTAATTTCTGAAATATTGCAAAATTGATGTCGTTCAAAGTTAGTTTAAAATATGTCAGTGTAAAAATATATGACAGAGATGAGTTTAAAATGTTTCTGTAACTGTGTGTAATGTGGTTAGGTGATTACAGGGTTAATTGGAGAAGGAAGATTTCATGTCTATGACGAGTGCAAGTTCCCGGATCTTCAACCTCTCTGGAATGTAAACTGAAGATAAGAATTTTCTTTTGTTGCCATGATTAATGCCTTTAAGAGATATACTTTAGAACTGCTCTGGTATAGGTTTTGCTTTCTTTATTAATAAAAGGACTTTTTATAGTTCCGACCTGGCTCTGCTGATTTATCCATGACAATGGGTTATGGGCCCAGCATGCTTCCACTGCGCCTGTCGCCCCCTGGGGCCCTTGGAACCTGGATAAACCACACAGCAGCTAAGGTACAACGGGTTTTATTTAGAATAGGTAGGTATAGGAAAGAGCCTGAGGCAATACAAGGCCTTCAGGTAGCAGCAATCAACAGGAACGTGCGGCAAGCGTATAATCTGCATCAACAGGATTCCAAGTGGAGAAAAGCAGGAACAAGCCGGATATAATGGAAAGTCTCTCAAAGGATCCCCACCAGGTTATAGAGGCAGGGAACAGCTTCTCAGTGGCAATAAAGTTCTTTAGCAATAAAGTCTCTGCAGGAACAGCACTGGATCATCACCCGAACGTGGCAGTAAGCAGGATCAAGGTAGCCCGATGCTGGCTGAGTGGCAAGACTTCTGGAAGGCGCGAAGCGGCCTTTCTCACAGAAGCATCCCCCTAAGCGCGTCATTGGTACGAGATACCCGCAATGGGTATCCTGGGCAGTTATAGTATTTCCTGGCTTTGATCTATATGCATCGAGTGTCAATGCTCTATGATTGATGGTCGGCTATATGTTTTGGTTACTTCAGTCTCTCTGGAATGCCTTGCTCATTAACAAATTGCAGCTGGCAAAAGGGAGTCACTCTTGAGGCACCTACAAGGCGCTTCACTATCAGGGAGGCTCGTTTGAGTAACCTTGATCTATCCAAGCTATGCATTCATGACTGGTTTCACACGGGAAATGCAAAGAGGCCCAGGGGGGAACTCTGGAATCAAGCAGACTGACTTAGAAAGCATCTTACAGCCGTCCTGGCTGAGGTGCCGCTCAAGCAATACTGAGGCCTGAGGTCCTTGGAGTGTGACAGCACCAACCCAATGAGCCAGGGTTCTGACTACAGCCCGGATCGGAGGAATGCCGACCGGAGTGACTGATACGCAACTGTGAAGATGTGCCGGGGTGAGAATGATTGATGGACGGAGGAACCAGATGCCAGATGCCAAACAGCCGATGCAAGCCTATGAAAAGTGATTGATGACCAGAACCGTGAGTGTAGAAAGAAAAACCCTCATAGCATCCAGAGACGCTGCCCAGTTTTTCCAGTGAAAGCTGCATTGATCCTTAAACGTGACTGCCAGAATGCCAAATAGAAGCCACACTGAGGTGGGAGAGTGTAATTTGGCTGGGGCATAATCTCGGGGATCCAAGAGTCACCTAAAAGGAAGTGCAAGCAAGTTTCCCGGAACTTTGAGTGCTAAAGTTTTCTGTATTTCTAGTGCCTGCCCAAGAAAGGGGGGCAGAGCGAAGTGAGTGGAGTGCAGATTACAGGGTTAATTGGAGAAGGAAGATTTCATGTCTATGACGAGTGTAAGTTCACTTATGCTCAAGTCTCTCTTCCATAGTGTTAAAAGACAGGCTGTTGTTTTGCTAGTTAGTGAGAAAGTTTCCAGTGTTTTGTCCTTAGCTTAGATAAAAAGTTATCTCAGTCTCCTATTCTCATTCCCATGAAGTCCAGGTACATTGAAAGTCAAAACAATGTCCTGTTTTCTTGAGAACAGAATTATAATTGTGTAAATAAGATTTAATTGGTGGGAGTGATTTTCACAACATGGTTCAGACCAGAGTGATGACAGGCTGGTGACAATGCTGTGAGTGTCCAATTGTATCTCATTAAGTAGGTGGAGTTACTATGCTGTAATTTTCATTATAAAAGGTAGAATGTGGCTTCATATAGCTATCATGTAGAATATGTGTTTTGTTCCTGTATTATGGATGTATATCTGCTGTATTTTTACTTTTTATTATAATAAAGCTTAGAAGCTTTTACATTGAACTTGATTTACTTTCCTGACTTAAGTAAGTTCTCAGCATTGCCATATTGATCTGAGCTTTTAAGGTCTGCTGCATTTCCAGTGCTGTGCAACATATGGAACTTAGTTTTACGTTTCATAGGACTACAAAAACCATAATTCAACACTTCCGGTCTGGGAGGGACTTCCGGTCTGGGAGGGACTTCCGGTCTGGGACGTGGAGAGGTGGGAGCCTAAGGGCAGAGCTCCGCAAGAAGCTCGAAAACGGAGGCAAAAAGCCGGGGATATAGACCCCCAAACCCAGCACCCCTTGGAGAAAGGAGGGGTGCTCAAGTCCCGACAGGTGGCCAGGCGGGGGGGGGGCGAAGGAACCCCCCCCCCAAACACACCTATCGCGGACCTAGGGCCGTCCTCCGAACGAGGTGACCGCATCTTCGGAAAGGCACCACAGCACCTCCCTGCCCAGACCCCCGAAAAGACCCGGGCTTGAGAAGCAAGGCATTAACCCAAAAGAGGAAAGAGAAGGCTAAAAAAAAAGAAGCCCCAGGGGACCTTGAATACCCGCCGAAGCAAGCGCAAGGACGCCACAGGCTAAGCGGAGTCGATGAAAGAGCGGAAGAAGCGCCCTGAAGACAAAGAGAGATAGATGAGGTAGTGATGACAACGAGAAAGAAAGCGGATAAAGACCTGAAAATGACAAATGCCAGGAGAGGATCCTCACAGGAAGACATGCTACCAAGAGACTCTTTTAAGGACCCGTTCAAAGAGGAGATACTATATGTAATGAGAAGAATGAATGAAATGATTGCAAAAGGAATTGAAGAAAGGAAACAAATCAAGGATGGGATATACGAGATGAGAAAAGAAATGAAAAAGGAGGTGACCACATTAAGAAATGAAATGATGGTGTTATACGGGAAGGTGGAGACAATTCAAAGGCAAGGAGAAGAAACAAATGTCAAACTACAACATGACCAGAAAAAGATAAGAGACCTAAATACGGTGCAACAAGAGCTCCAAAGGAAAAATATACAACTGGAATCTTTCCAAAAAGAATTCAACACTTCTTTTGCTTATCACCTTTACGATCCTAAGATAGATTTCATGAAAAGTTCATTTTACCTTACTAGAGCATCATGAGTAATTACCTCTGTTTGTCCCACAAGCCCATAATCAATCAATCAATTTATTTATTTATTTATTTATTTATATATTCCGCTCTTATCACCCCGAAGGGGACTCAGTGGATTGCAGTACACATACTTGCAGACAATCCCTGCAGTTCAACATATGACATATAGACGAACATACGACACATAGACGAACAGAGGCAAACTCTGGCCACCAGGAGGAGCTGACACACTCCTCATCCCTCAGTGTTTTCCAGTGTCCCTTTGTTGTTCCTTCTGCATTCCTCAGCGATTCCTGGAGTTCTTTAATAGCCTCATAAATTAGTCAAAATTTGCCTCCCCACTTTTAATGTGGCACTTTATCTCCTACTTGACAAATGCAACTGTTTTTCAGGCGGCAAAGGTCGACAGCAGGCTACACTTAAGGTCGAGCACCCACCTCAACCCGGTCAGGCCTCAAACTCATGACCTACTATGACCTACTGGTCAGAGAGATCTTATGCAGCCAACACTTAGCCAGCTGCGCCACATTCCCGGTGCATCAATCCTGCTGTATTTTGCTTAATAGAGAGTCAAAACATCCATACTTCTTGCCATACTATATCAATGGTTTGTTATGAGAACAAAATTGCATGAAATTTTGAATCCTTTGCAGGTAAAGATTAAAATATTTGTTTTTTAAAAAATTAAAAAGCTGTATTCCTTGGGTGTTCTTTATATTATATTTTATTTATATTTTGCTAATTACTGTGTGCGTATTATCTTACTTAGATTTCATGTTTAAATATTCAATGTATTCCCCCTTCACTGCTATTACAGTCTTCAAAATATAAGATATATTATGAAATATCACTTAAAAATGACCACTAAGTGAAATTGGAAATCAGAAAATAGTCAGCAATTAATTTGCATGGAAGCCTGACATAGATTTCCAATACTGTTCCAAAGGTTATTTTGAATTGCTGCTTGTGGTGTTAAATTAGATCTAGGAAAGACAAATGTCAAGTTGTGAATAATATGACCTAACTTAATAATAACATTACAAAACGTTAAGTTGCTCTTGTAACGATGAAACAACAACAGATAACAATTATCCATTTATAAATGGCACGCACTGGAGATAAACATATCAATCTTCCTTTCTTTTATGTTCTGATCCTAAATGTACAACACAATTTAGCAAATCTGACTGAGTCATTCCCGGACTAAATAATCTTCCACACCAGGGCTGTCCAACTGGCGGCCCGGGGGCCGTATACGGCCCCCCAGCCCCTTCCCTCCGGCCCCCTAAGCTTTTTAATAAAAAATAAAAATTGAAAATAAAATAAATAAAATTGAAAAAAAACCTAGTTCCGGGTGCGGAGCAGGTATCGCAAGAATACATAATCCACATGGGATTTCGCTGTCGACGCGAGATCATGCCGGCGTTGACAGCGAAATCCCGTGTGGATTGCCTATTATCACGATACTCTTCGGCTACTCTACTACTGGATCGCTGAGGCCCACAGACGCGATTAGGACCTTCTTCGACTCAGTCGGTCGTTGCCTCTCTCGTCGTCCGGGTACTCCTGGATCCTACGCGTTTGGAAAAGGTAGGCCGAAGCAGGGGCTCCTCAGGGGGCTCCTCATTCCCTCCCACATCTCCCTCATGTATTAAATATAAAATTAAATATATTTAAAGATGAAATAAGGGAGATGGGATACATTAAAATAAGGGGAGGGAGGATGGAATTAAATATATTTAATATTAAATTAAAATAAGGGGAGGGGAGGATGGAATTAAATATATTTAATATTAAATTAAAATAAGGGGAGGGGAGGATGGAATTAAATATATTTAATATTAAATTAAAATAAGGGGAGAGGGGAGGATGGAATTAAATATATTTAATATTAAATTAAAATAAGGGGAGAGGGGAGGATGGAATTAAATATATTAATATTAAATTAAAATAAGGGGGGGGAGGATGGAATTAAATATATTTAATATTAAATTAAAATAAGGGGAGAGGGGAGGACGGAATTAAATATATTTAATATTAAATTAAAATATGGAATTAAATATATTTAATATTAAAATAAAATAAGGGGAGAGGGGAGGATGGAATTAAATATATTTAATATTAAATTAAAATAAGGGGAGGGGAGGATGAATTAAGAGGGGAGGGGAGGATGGAATTAAATATATTTAATATTAAATTAAAATAATTTAATATCTTATATTTAATATTAAATTAAAATAAGTAAAAGGATGGATTAAATATGATTGTATTAAATTAAAATAATTTAATATCTTATCCCTGCATTTTATCTCGGTAAAAGATTATATTTGACTATGCATGCGGGGGTGGGGCAGGGGTGGGGCAGGGGCGGAGCTGGGGGAGAGGGCAGAGGCGGGGGCGGGGGCAGACCCTACGGCCCCCCAGGTCATCAGTGACCGGAATTCAGGCCCCTGGGCCGGTAGAAGTTGGACAGCCCTGTTCCACACCATAGTTTCCATTGCATTCTTATTTTTTGGACATGTGTTAGTCCACAAATTTTGGATTACAGCTCCAAGAATATCCAAATCAATACGACCACTTGCGAGATGTAGTTAAAAAATGAAACCCTTCCAAGCTCTGTGTTAGGTCTATCACCAACAGCCATTATGGTATGGGCAACAATTTGTTGTTGCTGCTGTTGTTGTTGAGGATGATGATGATGTTGCGCCTTCAAGTTATTTCTGACTTATGATGCTCCTATGGCAAACCTATCCCAACATTTACTTGCAGAGGCGGCTCAATGCACTCGGCGGAGTAGGCGGCAACCAAGAGCACCAGATATGCAAGGGCGTGCTGCCGGCGGCTGGAAACTTCACCTCCGCGCCTGCTATGTTTCCAGCAGGCGCGGAGGCTGCAACATGCTGAAACCTCCACCCCCGCACATGTGCATTTGGGTGCACGGGCGGACTCCTCTCGAGGTGACCGAGAAGGGGCAAGAGAGGCGCTGAAAACCACGAGGCCACTGCCGGAGCCATGGTAACTCACCATGCAATGGCCGTGCTGCTGTTCCTGGTGCTGGCCACAGGGCACCCCGTCCTCACCTGCCTTTGCAAGCTTCGGCTGGGTGAGCAGAGCCAGCTGGGAAGGGCCAGTCGGGATGAGGCCTACCTGCAGGGAGTGAGGCACCCCCTTTCCCTCATCTTTGCAAGAAAAAGAATGAAGCCTTCGTAGCCTGGGCTCCGTTGGCCGTAAGGTACATCTACCCTGTGGCATTAGCCCGGTTTGAGGCCAAGTCAACTGTTATGGGAGCTTGGAAGTGTTAGTTTTATACAATACCAGCTGAGGACCCGGCGGTGCCCGGGTTATTTGAGGAAGGCATTGTGTGCCAAGGTTGGTTCCTATTAGATGTTTATGTGGCTTGCAGTGGTCTCAGGAACTTAGTGAAGGTACTGAGTCCCGGGGCCTAGTCCGGAAAATCAAGTTAAGGAAGCCTAACAATATCCCATGAGCTGAGGCCTAGTCAGGAAAATCAAGTTAAGGAAGCCTTTCTGTCAATTTTGGGGCTGGTTTGTGTTTTATAGGGGCTTTGGTGTTGTTTGGGAAGTGAATGACGTGAAAGTACTGCAAATCCCATCATTCGTGGCCCCTCCTGCCCTAAACCACACCAGGTAGTGAAGTGGGCCATTGGTCACCTGTTTGCCAAGTTTGGTCCTGATCTGTCAGTGCTGCGGGCCTTTCCCTCTGAGTCACTTTAGAATGTTTGAATGTGCTTGGCCATTTGGAGGCAGTTATGCAAATTCCATTTCAGTGGCAACCAATCCCCTCTGTCTGGGGCCATAGAATGTTGGATTTCTGAGGCTGGCCAGTTAGAGCCCGTTATGCAAATAATCCCGCAATGGCAGCCAATCGAAACGCTGGTACATATTCCTCCGGTTGCTCGGTCGCTCGGTCGCACCACCGCAAACACTGACTTTTATTATATGTAATAGATAGATAGATAGATTTAGCCTCCACCAATCTACAACTCCCATGATCTCACAGCCTCAGTGATAAATTTTTTGGGGGGAGGGGGAGCACCAAAATACTGTTTGCCTACACCTGAAAATTACTTCGGACTGGCACTGTTTACTTGGCAAGTGTTTTCATGGGGATATGGCATTGTCTTCTGTCGTGATGTCAACTTTTAAACTGTGGCAGGGCAGGCTATCCCACCGCTGCCACCAATTGTAGTGACTCGCACCTTTTTAAAACCGTGGCTGGGCACAATAAGCCAGGCAGGGTGTCAAGGGAGCTGATTTATTCAACTACGCTGCCACCATAAAAAACAGGGAAAGATAGAAGGCACCGGGAGGCAAGGTTGAAAGGTGAAAACAGAACTGAGGTTTATTTAAGAACAACAACTTGTGAGGACTCCGGCACTTTGCTTGGTGGTTACTTAAACAGTGAACGAGCGTATGGTTACAAAACTTGTGAACGGAGCGTGTGGTTACTTCTTGGCACTATCTTTGAACAAACGTTACTAATACACTGTAGCCCTAGATAATTCTGATGAGGAATTACCCGCTACCTAATAACTCCCTGACTCTGATACCTCTCAGAGTCCTTAAAACCAGCAAAATGCTGCTAACTCCCTCCAGGAGCTAATCCCACTCTGACCTCTCCTGTCAGAGTCTAACACAGTACTCCTGAGCTCCCTCCGAGCTCCCTCTCAGCTCTCTCTGAGAGTTCCGAGCCTCTCTAACTGCTCCCAACTGTCAGATTTTAAACCTTAACTGACGTTCTCCTCTCTGCCTGGCCTAAACTCAGCCCACTGGCTCTCCAAGTTTCCATTCCCTAATCCTGGCTTACCTCAGCCCTATCTAGGGAAAATTCAACCTTAACATGGCCGTTTTTCCAACAGACCATAACACCAGCCATCCCTTAAAAAGGGTTTCTCTACCTTGGGCTTTTCCACTAACCTAAAACAGGACTGTCCAACTTCTTCGGGCCCAAGGGCCGGAATTCAGGTGACTGATCACCTTAGGGGCCGCCACGGAGGGCATGGCCGCAGCGGGGGTGTGGTCGCTCGCGGGGGCGGGGCCGCTCCTGCCCTGGCATGCATGCCCAGCGTCCTGCGCGGCCCACCCCTTTTCGGCGGGGTGACGTCAGGCGCCACACCTGATGTCACCCAGCCCCGCCAAAAAGGGGCGGGTCACGCAAGATACCGGACATGTGCGCCAGGGAGGGAGGCGGGCCGGGGATCGTCTCCCTAGCTCTTGCAGTGGCCGCGCCTGAAGGAAGGTAAGCCCGGGAGTTTACCTTCCTTCAGGCGTGGCCGCTGCAAGAGCTAGGGACACGGCGGAGGGCGGCTCGCCGATCCCGCCCTGGAGCGCAAGCCAGCGAGCGGCCCTGCGCGAGTGAGGAACAGGCGGGGGGAAGTCCCACCCCTAGGGCATCTGATGTGGCTTCCCTCCGCCTCCTCCTCATTCGCGTCAGCCCCGCCCCTTCTCACGCTGCCACCCCCCGAGATTGAAATTTTTTGGAAATTTTGTTTTTCAAAAAAAAATTAAAAAATTAAAACTGATGTCTTGGAGGGGTTAGGGGGTCCACAGGGAAGGGGCTCAGAGGCCGCGTACGGCCCGCGGGCCGCCTGTTGGACAGCCCTGACCTAAAACACAGGCCATTCGTCACATCTTCCTCTGAGGTGATAGAATGAGGTTATATGGCTTACTGGGGCTTTGAAGCCCAGTCTACCAGATGCCGGTCAAACACTACACTACACAAGCGGCTACGCTACAATGGATTCCTAGACAGCACACATTTCAATATTAAGAGACAGTGCAAATAATTTACTAACATACATTGTTCGGGGTATCCCAGTAGAGTCTTATTTACTTATGCATTAGAATTCTGTAGTACATTGGCTAGCCAAACAGAGATGAATGTTGTTGAGACCTGGGAACAGCTTTAAAAGCACATCCCTCTTTTAACTCACTGCACATCATGAAAATGGGACAAGGAGGAAGAGATATACAGAAGCATTTCTCTTTGGAGAAATTTTCATATGCTATCTTCCTCCAATTTCCAAGGTAGAACGGACAGGTTGTGTGCTGAAGTCTCATCTTTGTCTTTAGCCGCTAAATTTTATTAGTAGGCTCAAGCAGAATTAAAGTCTCACCCACACTACTGAATATCTTCCAAAGCTTCAGACTTTTAGTTTATTTTTTCAAAATCATCTTACAACTGTAATGAAAAAAGGGATTTCGTAGACATTGTACGTTCCATTTAATTTTGTGAAATATCCTTCTAATAGCAGCCAGTTGCTTGCTTCTCGATATATATTTTATATTGCATCACTAGGGGAGAAACTTATATTTTCTGCTTGGCTGTTTCTAAATTAGTGATCACATACATACCTAAGAGGATCATTTTTGGAGATAATTAAAAGGTGTACGAGGACCACTGGCTCAAGTAATACACATTTGAAATGAAATGTTTTGTATCAGTTGGTAGCAGGCTTGCATCTGTGCATCCTAACTAGAAATTTATTTATTTATTTATTTAAAACTCTGAAATGAGTCAGAGAATCACGAATGATATTTCCAACCCACTCACTCTTTGTGGCTGCTAAAAATAAGAATCCCATATGATGTCATAGTGTTAGAATCAGATTGTTCAAGCCTATATATTATTACAATTGCATTAGAGCAGGGCTTCCCAGTGTGTTGCAACACACTGGTGCAGTGTTTTTCAACCTTTTTTGAGCCGCGGCACACTTTTTACATTTACAAAATCCTGGGGCACAGCACCAACCAAAATGACACAAAATGACACTCTAACACAGTAATACATACAGTTAATATGTTTTTAAATGTATTTATACACTCGGTGTGAAACCTGGGCCTGTTTCGATGAACACAACATAGATATCCTGGCAGGAATGGCAGAAAGACACAAACTTCCCACACAGAACTCCCATAACTAAGAGAAAATGCTATAAGAGCTTGGTGGGCATTGACCTTGAGTTTTGGAGTTGTAGTTCACCTATATCCAGAGAGCACTGTGGACTCAAACAATGTTGGATCAGGACCAAACTTGGCATGAATACTCAATATGCCGAAATGTGAACACAGATGGAGTTTGGGGAAAATAGACCTTGACATTTGGGAGTTACAGTTTCTGGGATTTATAGTTAACACACTATCAAAGAGCATCCCGAACTCTTGCAACAATGGAATTGAACCAAATTGGCATATTGAACTCTCATTACCAACAGAGAGTACTGAAAGGGTTTGCTTGGGAATTGACCTTGAGTTTGGAAGTTGTAGTTCACCTACACCCAGAGAGCACTGTGGACTCAAACAATGTTATGTTATGTTGTTGTTTGTTTTCTATCCAGAATCACAATGTTGGAAGGAGGCTCACCACTTTAAGGTCCCTAAAACAGGCATGGGAAAACTCCGGCCCTCTGGTTGCTTTGGTCTTCAATTCCCACCATTCCTAACAGCCTGAGGCCCTTTCCTGCTTAAGTGGCTGAGGTGGGAAAAGGAAAAGGGCCTGAGGCTGCTAGGAATGGTGGGAGTTGGAGTCCAAAACACCTGAAAATTCCAAGTTTGCCCATGCCAGCTTTCGACAAAGACCTCTTCCTCCACCTTCCCCTTCGCACCCATTCTTCCCCCTCCTGCCAAACACTTACTTTTTCTTCTACACTGCTGCTTCTGCCGCCATTTTGATCCAAGGGGGCAGCGTGAGCGTGTTCAGGAGGGGAGGGAGGAAGACTTGCCCCAGAGCAAAGCGAGGCAAAGCGAGCAGAGCGAGGCTTGGAAGAAGGGAGCCCGAGTAGAGAAAAAAAAGTGTTCGGCAGGAGGGGGAAGAAAGGGTATTGGAGGTTCCAATTTCCCACGGCACACCTGATGATCGCTCATGGCACACTAGTGTGTCACGGCACACTGGTTGGGAAACCCTGCAGTAGTGTGTCACCTATAGTCCACAAGTGTGTCACATGAAAAATGTTCCTCCCCGTCACCACCCCCACAAGAAAGGGGACTTGACAGCCACTTAGAAGGAGAGTATTGGTTGCTCCTGGAGGAAGAGGTGGCGTCAGTGGGAGGAACATTGGCGGTGACCATTTGGGGGGCCCAAGCCTGAGGCCCCACCTTGCTCCTCCTTCTTATCGTCCTTGGCTCTCCTGCTTGATTCCAAGTGAAAGTGGCCCAAACAGTGGTCCCAGCCACAGCAGGTGGGGGAGGGGGAGAAGAAGGGGACGTGCAGGAGGAGCAGGAGGAGAGCGAGGAGGAGAAAGAAGAGACCCTGAAAGCGTGTGGAGTGGATGGCCCAAGTCTCTGAGAGGCCCCCCCTCCACTGTGGGGTACCTCAGGGTGCTATTCTCTCCCCTCTACTATTCAACATCTATGTTCGACCACTCGCTAGACTGGTACGGAGTTTCGGTCTGGAATGTTACAAAGGGGTTGCGTCATTACAGTTTGGTGACACACACCTCCATTAATTTGAGGGAGAATTGGAGATCTTTACAATTAGGTTCATTTCCTAACATTTCGGTGGTGACAGAAGTTATAAATTAGAGAGTGTATCGGTATCGGTACCAAGTGTATCGGTAGTTACTGAAAAGGACATTCAAGTGCCACCTCGGAGTTGGTTGAGGTAGGCAGGATTTCCCCGGGTACTGGTTGTGGGGGGTCGGGAGCAGGTCAGGGTTTTGCCATCCCTTCTGCTCGAGATCCCCGTGTACAACTGGTGGGCCACTGTGTGATACAGAATGCTGGACTAGATGGGCTGAGGTCCGATTCAGCATGGCTCTTCTTATGTTCTTAGAGTTGTCGCAAAGCCCAAAAATTAGAATGTCACTAACCGACTAATAATTATCCATTATGGTGGGACCCAAGGCGGCTCTTTTCATAACTGCATCCTAACTTCTGGAATAATGCTTTATCTTATTGGCTCTCTTTCCACTCAGTCAGTTCTCCAGCATTAGAAATAAGTCTGAAAGGGCAGGCATACATTCTCTCTTGTCCGTGTATTACAAATCGAAAAGAAGCAATGTGCATAACTGTCAGGCCCCAGGCCTCGGTTTCCCTAGTTTCCCCAGAACCACACTGCAGCCATGTTGGCATCCAGGAATCCTCTAAGCCTGTCTGCCTTTCCCAAGTGAATCCAGCACCAGGCAGCCCGGTTCAAACATCCAAGGCCACGACTGTTATGCCTGGTGATAAGCAGAGACGCTGGAGACCAGAAGTTGGGTAAACTCCTTTCCACAGATGTGGGCACTAATTGGGCTCACATACCTTTGGTGCTGAGGTCAGCTAAACAGCAGCTGTAGTCCATCATGGGAACCATGACACTCGATGTAGCTACGTCGCAAGATCAAAGGGTTACAATACTATAACCGTTGGATCTTGGAAAGGCTACCCATCTCGAGCCAACTTTTGCATCTCAAGGTCAAGGATTCCTGAATGGGCCTTGCGGCCTCCCTGCTAAGAATTTTGCCTGTCCAGCTCACTGGCTGCCTGTTTGGATCTAGCCCACTTGGGTACCAGCCTTTACCTCGGTTGTTTGTTCCTGATTGCTAAGGAAAGACTTTGCCTTTTGAATCCTGCTTGATTCCTGTTTGCTACGGGGCTATAATCCATTGCTCCCTCCCTGCTGCTATTTTACTGGTGCTATTGAAGGCATCTTAGCTTGACTTCCAGCCTCTTTCCTATAATCAATTATTCTAAATAAACCTGTTGTACCTCAGCTGAACGTGTGGTTTATCAAGGGAGGTTTCCAAGTGTCTAGAAGGCGACAATAACATTGAACAAGAGTGACATAGGAATAAAAAATAAGTCATTCTGCATGGGCATGTTCATCCTAGAATGTTCAATCCAAACACAGCTCTTGTGTATTACTGCTGTGTTTATGCTAGAATAACGTGGTCTCAGATATTTTTCCTTTCCTTTCCTTTCCATCAGTTTATGCTATTCACAAATCTATACAATTGTTCTATATGACTAACACACCAAATGGCTTGGCCCGACTTACCGGGCCGAGCAGGTTGTGGCACTGGGTGTCCTCGCCGCCATTATGGCTCGGGAGGGGGCTTCTTCTCCCCAGAAGCCCCCTGAGCCAGCTGACCAATGGTAGGGCTGGCTCCGCCCTGGCCTGGCTTGGTGTTGGGGCCAACCCCCTCTTCCGCTCGGGCAGCCTACTTAAGGCTGCCCAAGGCCTACCAGCAGGCACTGGGCCTGCTTCAGATTTTTCACCCACCCTCCCTGCATGTATTATCATTCCGCATTTGTTAGCTGATCTTGCTGTTGTTTGGCGTTCATCTTGCTCTGTATTTTGTTAGCTGATCTTGCTGTTGTTGGGTGTTTATCTTGTCACAACTCTGTATTGGGCGTGTAGCATGGTGTGATGAATTGCCTATATTTTGGGCCAGAAGAAGCTCAGTGGAAAAAAGCCCTTTTTGGTGGGTTGGCCATTTAATGGTCTGTTTTGGATGAACGGCCATTTTAAGGTTGGGTTCCCAGTTTAGGCTGAGTTGGAGACAGCCTAGGGAAGGGAGCATAGAACCTTAGAGAGCCAGTAGGCAGTTAGGCCAGGCACCAGGGGTAAAATGTCAGTTGGAATTTTAAAAACTGACAGTTGTTGAGCAGTTAAGCAGTTAGGGAGGCCACAGAACTCTGGAGGGAGTTGATGGTTGGTCTCTGACAGAGAAGGTCAGAGTGAGTTAGGCAGCTTTGTTCTGGGTTTCTAGGACTCTGAAAGGAAGCAGAGTCAGGTAGTTGTAGTCAGCAGATAATACCTTAGCACAGTATTATCTGGGGTGCTATGTTGATTGTAACTTGTTTCAAGCTTTGTGCAAGTTTTTGAAGTAACCACACGCTCCAACGTTTTATAGTAACCATTACGCAAAAGTGACTGTGAATCTCTCACAAGTTGTTAAAATAAACTCTGTTTTGTTCATCTTCATCCTTGCCTCCCGGTGTCTCAATCCTCCCTGAGTGAATGGTGGCAGCGGGTTATTAAATATAAAAGTTCCCTAACACTTTGCCCAGCCTAGAGAACAAGGTGAGCCCTCACCACAATCCTTGGTGGCAGCACGGTATTAAAATAGCCTACCCTCACACATGGTCCCTGGATCGCGGTGGTGTATCGCCCCTTGTTGGAAGGGGGGATAACGCCCTGGACCCTGGAGTGCCGAGCGTACGGGAACTGGTAGCGTGCCGGTGGCACCCAGGGATGTATGCATCTTCGGACAGCAGCAGGCTGTCCAACCCCTGATCCAGGACCCATGCATGGCTGCCAACCCTTGTTCCTGTTATCAATAAATGAGTTGTGGCCAATTTTACTCCAAATACTTGTGTCGGTGTCTTCTTGGTAATATGGGGGGAGGTGTATCACCCATACACACGCAACTAGCTACGATTCCTGTTTTCAGTCAGTTCTTTACAGCCAAAATTGCATTATTGGCAGGGCCCTCTTAAAAATATTTATGGCTATCATTCTGCAGAGATATACCAAGTAAAGGACAAAATTGTGCAGGTGAAGCCATAACCTCAGTTCTACACTTAAAAGGTAACAGCCTTTGGTGAGGGGTTAGTGAAATATTGTCTTTTCTCCTTATTTTCAGACTTAATATTTCTGTGGTTCCTCGTTAAAGAAAAATCATACATTGTAATTTCCCTTTATGAAGCCCTTAGATGTCAAACACAATTTTGACAACACAAATGACTGATCTTTAAGAATAACTAGTAAGGAAAGAAGCAGAAACTGTCTGAGAAATGACAGTATAATAGGTTAGAATGCAAATCCCATTTCCCGATCAGATTCAGTGAATTCCCATGAATTTTTAAGAAATAGTGACACAATGGGAGATTTTAGCACCACAATCCTTCAGTAAGATTTACAGTACATCATACAGTTCCTTCAGATTAAGGATGTTTGTGGCAGTAAAGGGAGACATGATATCCAGATATTTCATCTATATGAATATAATGTCTTCATTTCCCTGAGGAAGAACTAGTTTCATTGTTGAATGAATAAATAAATCAGAGCTCGGACGTAATTCTTCACTAGCAATTTACAATTAAATCTTTATTTTAACTGGGAAAGGGAGAACAAATGAGTGATAATCAACTCGGTGTAATATTTAGGTGCCTTTGTATTGATAAGGCTGTTAGTTCACTGAACAGTGAATTAGAAATTTCACATAGTGGTGCAGCTGGCTCCGAGCCAGCTGCATTAAGATCTTTACTGACTGGAAGGTCATGAGTTCGAAGACACCCCAGGTCGGAGTGAGCTTCTGACCAAGTTGTGTAGCTTGTTGTTGGCCTTTGCAGCCTGAAAGACAGTTGCATCTGTCAAGTAGGATGAGTAGGTACCACTTATGGGGGGGGGGGGGGCTAATTTAACTAATT
The DNA here is from genome assembly GCA_030556195.1 of Anolis apletophallus. NCBI lineage: Eukaryota > Metazoa > Chordata > Lepidosauria > Squamata > Anolidae > Anolis > Anolis apletophallus. The sequence continues at coordinate 7,699,089 of JARBWK010000007.1, read as the reverse complement.
TACTAGTGAATGGTTTAGATCACTGATTCGCAAAGTGGGAGGTACCATGCTCAATATATCCCATATGCATGGGGGTATTGGGATAACAATGCAAAAGGTTTGCTAGGGTAGACCCTCTCCCACACAGATTCAGCCCCCCCGAATCAAACTCAGCCTCCCCGAATCAAAATCCTGGCAACGGCCCTGATTGGCCATTTAGGAGGGGTCGTGCGGCCCTCTTCTTTGGCCCTGCCCCCTTCGCTTTGAACCCCACATGCAGTGCAGTGCAAAAGCTGCAATGCAAAGGCCTCTGCGTCCTCTGGCGGAGCCTCCTCGCCACTGTGGAAGAAAGCGCGGCCTTCCCCGGCGGAGGCAATTCATTCCAAACCCCTCCAGTATTTTCTGTTGGTCATGGGGGTTCTGTGTGCCAAGTTTGGCTCAATTCCATTGTTGCTGGAATTCAAAATGCTCTTTGATTGTAGGTAAACCATAAACCCCAGTAACTACAACTCCCAAATGAGAACTTTCCAGTTCTGTAATTTATGGGTCTGTGGAAGTGGTCTGTGGAAGTCAGCTGCATAAGATCTCTCTGACCTGTAGGTCATGAGTTTGAGGCCTGCCCGGGTCGGGGTGGGTGCCCAACCTTAAGTGTAGCCTGCTGTCGACCTTTGCAGCCCGAAAGATGGGTTATCTGTCAAGTAGGAGATAAAGGTACCACATTAAGTGGGGAGGCAAATTTTGACTGATTTATGAGGCCATAAAGAACTCCAGGAATCGCTGAAGGATGGCGGAAAAACAACAAGGGAAGCTGGAAAATGCTGAGAGAGATGAGGAGTGCACCAGTGCCCCCTGGTGGGCAGAAGTGTGGCAGAAGTTTGCCTCTTTGTTTGTCTATGTTCGTCAATATATGTGTATGTTGAATTGCAGGGATTGTCTGCAAAGTATATATACTGTAATCTGCTCTGAGTCCCCTTTGGGGTGAGAAGAGTGGAATACTGCAAATCCCATCATCCGCTGTCCATACTCCCCCAAACACTGTTTTTGTGATTAATCACTATGTTTTAATTATGTTCAATTTGTAACAATGAAAATACATCCTGCATATTAGATATTTGGATTAGAAATCATAAGAGTAGCAAAATTATTTATGAAGTAGCAATGAAAATATGGTTGGGGGTCACCACAACATGAGGAACCTTATTTAGGGGTCATGGTATTAGAAAGGTTGAGAACCCCTGCATTAATACATATATCTTTCTGTTTAGTTGCTATTAATTTTTTAAAAAAATTAATTTCTAGGGGGGCGGTGAGTAAATACTTTTCTGGAAAATGCCAAAAAAGTTTGAAAGCCACTGGTTTTGTTGATGCAGAAGTAGTTGGACTGCTTGTTCTAGATCAGGGCTGTCCAACTTCTACCGGACCTGTGGCCGGAATTCCGGTCACTGATCACCTGGTGGGCCAAGCCCCCGGCTCTTCCCCCTCCCCGCCCCCGGCTCCGCCCACAAATATAATATTAATAAAGAGGGATGGATGGATGCATGGAACGCATAATGAGGCCAAAATATACCATTAAATATATTTATATTAACAAAGAGGGATGGATGGATGCATGCAACGCATAATGAGGCCAAAATATACCATTAAATATATTTATATTACTAAAGGAGCTCCTGCTTCAGCCTACCTTCCCAAACGGATCCAGGAGTAGCCGGACCACGAAAGAGGCGACGAGCGACTGAGCCAGGAGACGAAGAAGGTCGAAATAGCGTCTGTGTGGGCTGCAGGGCTTCAGTAGCCGAGATTTCGGCAACAGGAGGAGTCTCGGGAGACTACGTCAGCCACACGGGATTTCGATATCAATGCAGGCGTGATCTCGCGTTGAGATCGAAATCCCGCGTGGCTGGCGTAGTCTCGCGAGACTTCCTCCGGAACCCGGAAATGGGTAATTTTTTTATTTTTTTATTTAATTTATTTTCCTACTTTTATTTTTTTATTAAAAAGATGAGGGGGGCATAGGAAAGGGGCTGGGGAGCCGTATACGACCCCCGGGCCGCCAGTTGGACAGCCCCGTTCTAGATAGCATCACACTTCCCCTTGTGATACAAATTGTAATACTAAGTTACGTCGCCTTACAGCTGAAGGCTCAGATCTTTTTGCCAAGACTGCTTTTTTTACTAGCTACTAATATTACTGCCAGCTGGTCTCGTGTTTTGATTATTGCATTCTGCCTTGCATGGCTTTGCTGTTGAGTTCAACAGTGTATGGAAGGAAGTTTATTACTCGCTCTGGAAGCCTGAGAGAATGTGTTCCTAGCTTGTTCATTATAGCCCTCATTATTCAACCATAAGAGTGCAGAATTAGGGTTGCCACCTCTTTTTTCCCCTTGAGAAGCTACAGATGCTTATATACAGATGGCTTCAAATGATCCTTTGTATTGGAAATAGCTGCACCTATTGGAATTGACTGGGGTAAAGAGGGTACTTTTTTCCAATTCTTTGCTAAATTTACTAAAATTTACACACCAAGGACATTTGAGGGGGGAAAACAAATGCAGAATAAATTGAATCCGCTTGGCTTCCTGTGACTGGTAGTAGAATCAGGGGCGGTCTAAGGTAATTTGAAATGGAAGGCGAACATTATTTTGGTGCCCCCACAAAAAACATTATTTTGCCCCCCCCCATGTAAAACAAATATACAATTATAATATCACAATACCATTAGTAGTATTATATTGTATCAATGTATATACAATATATTATACCACACTCATACTATATTATATCATAATTATATTATACTACATTACAATATAATTACTGTATATTATAATATATTGACATTATAATACAATATAACATTCTATTATATTATTATTATAAAATAATAAATAAAATTATTTATTTCAATAAAATTTTCATCTAAATATTTTCATGACTCCTATAAAACTCAAATAACCCAAAATAAAGTAAAATAAATTATTATATATTACTATTTTCTACAATACCACTATACTGCAATATTGTTTGTAATATTACATGTAATATAAAATATATCATTATTCTATTGTTATATTGTATTTGTATTATATTGTATGACAATATTAAGCAGAACTGTATAATAATCAACAAGAAATGCAATGTAAATGCATCAAAATCAGAATATATTACCTACCACCCGACTCATAATTCATAGGAGTCTCCCATAAGTCCAAAATTAGGATCCCAATGTAAATGTAAATAGAAAAACAGCCAAAATGTTCAAATGAGGTCAAATACAGGCAGCGCGGCCTGGGCAAACTTGGGCCCTCCCTCCCTCCCTCTAGGTGTTTTGGACTCCAACTCCCACAACTCCTCATAGCCTCAGGCCCCTCAGGTCTAGACAGAAATAGTGCCGAAGAAAGGAAGGAGGGAGAGAAGAGGTCACAGAGGAAGAGGAGGAAAGCCCTTCATTCATTCCTTCACTTACACTTCCTTCACTGATTCTTTTCTCCTTACGTGCAAACGCGCGCGCGGCGGAGACAAAAGGAGAGGGGAAGCACTCCTACCTGTCCGATAGGGAGTGCTTTGCTTACAGGCTTCTGCGCAAGGGAGCTACTGGGCATGCGCGGAGGTTTTCGCGCATGTGCAGTTGCTCCTGCGCTCAACTTCAGCTCTGGAGCAACTGCACCTGCGCGAAACCTCCGCGCATGCCCAGAAGCGGCGTCAAAGCGCACAAGGCCAGGGCCCAAAAGCAGGCAGCTGTGGCGCTGCCTGAGGAACATTGGCAGGGCCAGGATGGTGCCCCATGCGGCCAGGATGGCGCCCCCTTCCCAGATGGCGCCCTAGGCGGCCCCCTACTTGGCCTACCTTGTAGGACCGCCCCTGAGTAGAATCTAAGTCAGTGGAAATACTGAATGCACTTTCAAACTTTATACAAATGTTATAGGATGCATTTTATGCCCTGAACACTATCCCCAAAGTGAGTCAAAGTCCTTGGACAGTTATGCTAAATCTCAGATTAAATCCCAGAGTGGATTCACAGCTCCACTAAAATGGAGGGCACTAGTATCCATTAGGCTTGTGCAATTAGGCCAAAGGGCATGCCGTTTCGGGTCCCATTTTTGGCTAACCCCTCGTTCGTTTTACTGGGAAGTTACTCAAATTGAGAGGAGTTGTTGTTTTCATTTGGCAAAGATTTGGCCCATTGGGTACAATGGAAAACTTATACCTGGTTTATGTGATGTATTATTGTTTTCATGTTGATGTATTTTATTTTATGTATTATTATTATTATTATTATTTATTAAAGGCTCAAAACCCTGTAATTTAAAGGCCTAGCTGCATGAAACTTACCTTTTCATTTACAACTGAAGGCCTGCTAAGTTTCAGAACAATTTATTATTTATTTCTTTACTTCATTTCTATTCCGCCCTTCCCACCCCACAGGGGACTCAGGGCAGATTGCCATGTACACATTAAATTTAGTCACACAAACACACAAGACAGAGGCAATTTAACATCTGGCCACCAGGGGGAGCTGTGGCAATGGCAGCATTCACACTTGCCTCAATTTATTTATTTATTTACTTACTTACTTACCTTTTTTATATTCCGCCCTTCTCACCCCACAGGGGACTCAGGGTGGATTACAATGTACACATTACATTTAGACACACAAACACACAAGACAGAGGCAATTTAACATCTGGCCACCAGGGGGGCTGTCGCACTCCTTCATTCCTCTGGAGATTTTTTATGGCCTCATAAATCAGTTAAATTTAGCCTCCCACTAAGTGGTACCTTAATTTCCTACTTGACAGATGCAACTGTCTTTAGGGTTGCAAAGGTCAACAACAGGCTACACAATAGGTCGAGCCCACCTCGATCTGGGCAGGTTTCGAACTCATGACCTTCTGGTAAGTAGAGATCTTACACAGTTGACACCCAGCCAGCTGCGCCACATCATTTTTTAGAATTATTTTAAGTTTTTATCATAACAAACCACAAGAGTTTTTCTGGGAATTGTAGTTGCCAGTTGTGCCCATTCTCCACCAGTCAGAGCATGGACACAACCAGGCTGTTTATTGGCTGAGGCAGTGTTTCCCAACCTTTTTTGAGCCGCGGCACACTTTTTACATTTGCAAAATCCTGGGGCACACCACCAACCAAAATGACACAAAATTGCACTCTAACACAGTAATACATATAGTTAATGTGTTTTTTAATGTATTTATACACTCAGTGTGAAATCTGGGCCTGTTTCGATGAACTCAACATAGATATCCTGGCAGGAATGGCAGAAAGACACAAACTTCCCACACAGAACTCCCATAACCAAGAGAAAATGCTATAAGAGCTTGGTGGTTATTGACCTTGAGTTTTGGAGTTGTAGTTCACCTATATCCAGAGAGCACTGTGGACTCAAACAATGTTGGATCAGGACCAAACTTGGCATGAATACACAATATGCCCAAATATGAACACAGATGGAGTTCAGGGGAAATAGACCTTGACATTTGGGAGCTGTAGTTGCTGGGATTTATAGTTCCCCTACAATCAAAGAGCATTCTGAACCCCACCAATGATAGAACTGGGCCAAACTTCCCACACAGAACCCCCAGGAGGCAAGAAGAGGTCTCTACTTGGGGAAAGGGAGGCGGGCCTTCCCAATGCATGGAGAGGGAGAGACCAAGTAGACAATGGGTGGGGAGGGGGGTGTTTGTAATTTTGTGCCTTTATCGAGGCAGGTTTCTTAGGGTTTTTATACTTCAACACACTAGACTCCCCCCTCCCCTCCTGGAGGTTCCAATTTTCCACGGCAGACCTGATGATCGCTCACGGCACAGTAGTGTGCCCCAGCACACTGGTTGGGAAACACTGGGCTGAGGAACATGATGGGAACGATTCCCATCATGCTCTGAGAGGAACTCAGAGACTTTTCAATGCCAGGTCCATGCAAGTGCTGCTGGGAAAGTGAGTTCCCAGCAGGGCCCTCTCTGGAGGAGGAACCTGGGGAACTTTTCAAAAAGAAATGGGCACTTCGCTGTGAGGGAGGGAGAAAAGACACTGCAGGTAATCCCATCTTCTCCAGGAGTTCCACAGCAGACCCCTGCCTCAGGTATATTGCAGAATTAACTCCATGTTCTTAAATGTTCCTTTCCTATTGATTGTATGATGAACACTGGACACTAGGCATGGTTTAGAACCCAAAAATAGCAAATCGAAAATCTAATTGGGGGGGGGGGGATGTTTTTTGATTAGTAATAGGAAGACTTACAAAAAATTTTCCAAAAATTTCTAAAATGTAACTTAATTACTAACGAAATTTGTTAGTAGTTCGTATGCCAGCGCATGCTCATTTCAGATGGTTTTGGCCTACAACTCCCAGAAATCCTAACAGCTGGTAAATTGGCTGGGATTTCTGGGAGTTGTAGGCCAAAACTTGAATAAATGACACTGAATTCTAGATGGGACTCTCCAAATAGGAAGGAGGGAGGGAAGGAGGGAGGGAGGGGTATTCTATTCTTGGAAGCAGCAAAAGAAAAGGAGGAGGAGCCCCCCCCTCGCTCCTCGTTGCCTCTCTCTCACCCCGATCCCGAGGGAGCGAGGGCCCAAGTTTGCCCAGGCTGGTCATATACCTACATTCCATGCACATGCAATAATACAGCAGTAATAACAATGGGTATAAGAAGAGGTAAAATTCAAACCGAAGTATTCTGACTGGTCCCTCCTCATGCGGTGCAAACGGGCTCTTCTCTGAGCCCGGGAAATTAGCCCGGGAAAAGCCAGCGTTTTCTGCTTGGGTGCACACACATACATATTTTTTTGGGGGATTTCCTGCAGAATCTTCTCTATGAGCCCGGGATTCTGCAGCAAATCCCCCAAGAATATGTATGTGTGTGCTCCCAAGCAGCAAACGCTGGCTTTTCCCGGGCTAATTTCCGGGCTAATAAGAGAGAAGAGCCCGTTTGCACCGCATGAGGAGAGACCAGTCAGAATACTTCGGTTTGAATTTTACCTCTTGTTATTGTTATTACTGCTGTATTATTGCATGTGCATGGAATGTAGGTATGACCAGTTGGATTACTTATAATATTAGGCACTTACAGTAGCATTCATTCTATTATACATTAGGTTGGTTTCTCACCCCAATACTCTTTGATGCTTTAGATCCTGGCAGGCGGGAGAGGCAGGGAAGCCTGGAAAAATGTAAACAGAGAGGTTTACTCAGAAGTAAATCCACAAAGGAGGGCACTTCATCCAAAGTGCCCTCCTTTGCAGATTTACTTCTGAGTAATCCTCTCTGTTTACATTTTTACAGGCTTCCAGCCGAAAGAAGGAGCGAGTTTAGGGCTTGCCTTGCCATAATACTTATTGGCAAGGGAGGCGGGAGGGTGGTGAGAGAGAGAAGGAGGGTGCCCCCTTATGCCCCCCCTTACGACCTAATAACGACACTTAAGAAAATCCTGGCCCCGGTTCTATAAAGAAAGTCCACTTCCTGGTTGGCGTTCCAGGTGCGGAAATACTCGAAAGTAGCATTTCTTATGAATTTCTTACGAAACGAATCATTTTGATAACTTTTTTCTCATGCCTACTGGACACATGCATGTGAATAAGGAAAAAAGCTGTGTATCAATTGTATTGCACACAGATTGCTGTTTCACTTTACATAGAGCGGGCTGGAAGCAAAAGTCCATTGCAATCTCTTACTATGAGACTATAGTTTTAATCCATCTCTACAGTTCTTTAAATCTTCAAAGCGCCGCGCAAATATTAGAATAATTCATTACCGAAACCGTTTTAGTGAAGATTCTGAGTGATCTGGTATTCAATTCAGAATTATCTTTCAGGGTACGTCTTTTTTATTTATATAAAAAAATCATTTCAATTTGCTATCTTCATTTATGAGATCGAAGAAGAGTCATCAGCTTTTGAGCTTTACCATTTAGGAGGGTAAAGGTGACTTGTCTCATTACAGGCGTCAAATTTTCAAAAGAAGACAAGACATATCTCCGTGATTGCAAAAAAAGAGTATTTTTCGCAAGGAAATGGGAGGCTTGCAGAAAATATGAATGACATGTAGTATCTACAGATCTTAGCCTATTTATTTAAATCCAATGGCAGCATGACAAAGGCATTACAACCTGATTACTTCTTGCTGACCAGGGAACACGGAGATAGCTCTTGTAATTTTCTTCCACCTGTACTGAGTTATAGGAAACCTGTGCCGTCGCACCTGGGCTGTAAATACTCAGTGAAGAGCAAGGATGTAGTCACTCTATACCGGGGGATGGCTTCTTGCCTTCCTTTAGAGGCTTGGGGCTCCCAAGGACCAAGCTGGACACTATAGATCAGTGTTTTTCAACCTCTTTTGAGCCGCAGCACATTTTTTACATGTACAAAAACCAACCAAAATGACACAAAACGACACTTTAACACAGCCTACGGGCTGGGAAATGCGGTATAAAAATACAGTAAGTAAATAAATAAATCTAGCCTGATTTTAACTTCTCAAATTATTTTATTTTATTTATTTATGACATTTATATGCCGCCCTTCTCACCCCGAAGGGGACTCAGAGCAGCTTACAAGTCATATGAACATACTACATACTACATTAATAGCATAGTACTAATACATCAGTCATAATATTAGTATTATATAACATTATATTGTTGCAAATTACATGCAAAGCAGCTAATAACCACAAAAACAATTAAGTTCTTGCATCTTGCTTACTACAGGCTTAGGCTTCTCTACCAAAGAGCACTGGTGCCTTACCAAACTACAAATCCCATTATTCCACAACACAGAACCATAGCAGTTAAAGTGGTGTCAAACTCCATCACCTAATTCTACTTGTGTAGATGCTTCCAAAGACATACGTATTATCATAGAAGCATAACTGTACACAAGTATTTATTAGCATGCTACAAAATGTTGCACTGCATGTACCCTGCATGGGAATTATAGTTTTGCTAAAATTTGGCAAATAAAGAGCTGGCGCTTTGCCAAACTACAACTCCCACGATTCCACAGCATTGATCAATAGCAACTCAAAGTGGTGTCAAGCTGCACTCCTTCTACAGTGTAGATGCAGCCTTCTTAGACACAAATGCATGGACTCCCCTGCAAGCAGATTCCCCTTCCTGCATTGCAAACGAGCCCTGTCCCTGCTTAAGAGAAGACGCCAAAGACAGGAGACAAACAATCACAACAAAGGAGGAGTTTCACCCCATTGAATTAATGCCATTCTACTTTCCCGGGGGAGGAGGGGGTGCTTAGTGGAATGGCGAGCATTGTGACGTCACAAACTCACCATAACAGCGGCCGGCAACTCCCGCCGCAGAGAACCCACGTGGATTGAAGCTCCAGGACCAGAAAGAATCTCCCGGCTGCGCATGCGTAGTGAGAGCCTCTGCGAATGCTCAGCCGACGAGACGAGCGGAAGTGTTGCCTTTGCGTGAAGCAGGAATGGGAACTGGGCTGTCTTCTTAAAGGAGCCGCGGCCTAATTCTTCCCTTGATTGTTCCCATAATTGTTCCATGCCTTAAAGGGGGCGGCTGATTAATTGACATGGTTCCCACGGCACATCTGGTGAACTCTCACGGCACACTAGTGTGCCGCGGCACACCGGTTGGGAAACACTGCTATAGATAACTCAAACAGGCTTTATTGTTCTTAACATGAGTTAACCTCACTCAGGCAATTTGCTTAGTTCTCCAAAGGGATAAAGGAAAGATCTTGCATTACAGTCTCTCTGTAGCTTAGTCCAGGAAGCTTTGTCCAAGTCCTCTCCTTCTCTATGGCCTCGAGGTAAGGACACCTGAAGCGCCAGCCAGATGGCCTATTTTGAAGGCATGAAACCTTCCTCTGGATGCCAAGCGACTGGTCTTGAGACTCCTCAGAGCTACCCAACCTTCTGGTATGCTGGGCTTTCTGTATGAGTCCCAAAGAAAGTCAGTCTGGTGTTGGAAGATAGCCTGACCAAGGCCTGGCTTGGCAAACCTTCAGTCACGTCCTCTCTGGAGAAATCCTGGAAAACTCTGACAAAAAAAATGGCTTGCTTCCCAAAATCCCTGGGAAAGGGGGCGGGACAAACTCAACTGGGCTCTGCAAACAATGATAGACAGATACTAGGGACCAATCACCTTTAACAAACTGAGCAGGCTGCAAAACACATCTTAGCCAAATTTAGGAACTTAATGTTTTCCATGCAAGTGGCGCTTATTGCGCCATCACAAAACCTCTCACAGGCAGGGCTGTTGTTTTCCAGCTGCTGCTGGACAATATTTTTTCTAGTCACCATTGATTATTATAGTTATTTATTTATTTATTATTCGGTCTTATATGCCGCCACTCCCCGAGGACTCGGAGCGGCTTATGGCTGGAAGAAGCTGAAGTATTACAACATTTGGAAGGTCACATATTGCTAACCCAAAAGGTTTCTGAATTGTTATTAATCCCAACAAATATAGCGGAAAACACGGAGACGACCCATTCTGTTAAAGCTTCACCGTAAACATATGAAGTAGATTTGGTTGACAGAGACTTCGTGTCACTCAATCTGTTGTTTGGATTCTAAACACATACAGTTATACCCCACCGGGCGTGGTTCAAACTTACTAGCTGACCTAGATTAGCAGCTGCACATAATAATTAATAGTATAAGGCAGGGCTGTCCAACTTCTACCGGCCCAGGGGCCTGAATTCCGGTCACTGATGACCTGGGGGGCTGAAGGGTCTGCCCCTGCCCCAGCTCCGCCCCCGCCCCGGCTCCGCCCCCGCCCTGACTCCGTCCTGCCCCCGCCCCTCCCCCGGCTCCAATTTACTTACAATTCATAAGAGGCATCCATACAATCAAATATAATCTTTACTAAGGGGAAATGCAGGGAGGGAATACATAAGGGGCATCCATACACAATTACATAATAATAACATAAAGGTTAGCCTACGTTCCCAAACGCACAGGATCCAGGAGTAGCCGGACCACGAGCAGAGGCGACGGCCGACTGAGGCAGCAGCCGAGAAGGTCCAAATCGCGTCTGCGTGGGCCGCAGGGATTAAATAGCCGAGATTTCGGCAACCGGAGTATCGCGAGACTACGGACGCCACATGGGATTTCCTTCTCAACGCAGGCGTGATCTCGCGTTGAGAGCAAAATCCCATGTGGCTTCCGTAGTCTCGCAATACTTGCTCCGGAACCCGGAAGTGGGTACTTTTAAAAATTATTATTATTTATTTTGTTTTTTATTTTTATTTTTTATTAAAACGCTTAGGGGGGGCAGGGAAGGGGCTGGGGGGCCATATACGGCCCCTGGGCCGCCAGTTGGACAGCCCTGGTATAAGGTTTTCTTTAGCACACACACACACACTTGATTATGTTACAACTTACTATAACAAGGATTTCCTCAAAGAAAAAGTTAAATTCTCCCTTCCTAGCCTCTATAGTTGTAGTGCTGCTTTTTAATGTGTGAGGACTGCCATTTACATTTTTAAAAATCTGCCTACCCCTTTATGAAATTAATGGCATGTCCTGCAAATCAAGGTGGCTGTAATCTGTGTACCTTCCTCCTTTGCCAATGCCAGAGTCAGGCAGGGTTTAGGTATTGGAATACAGGTAAATAAATGTATTATTTCATGTGTCCTCTATTTCAGTGTTTTTCAACCTTTTTTGAGCCGCGGCACATTTTTTACATTTACAAAATCCTGAGGCACACCACCAACCAAAATGACACTCTAACACAGTAATACATATAGTTAATATGTCTTTAAATGTATTTATACACTCAGTGTGAAACCTGGGCCTGTTTCGATGAACACAACATAGATATCCTGGCAGGAATGGCAGAAAGACACACACGAAGGTCTTGCTCAACAGCTGTCCGTTTGTTCTTATAGGTTGTTTTGAATAATATGTGTCTGCTGTAAAACAATGTATAACACACACATATATGTTTGTTTGTGGGATTAACGTAACTCAAAAAGCGCTTGATGAATTGACACCAAATCTGGACACAATACACCTCTCAGGCCAACAAGTGACCATCACTCATAAAACATTGGAAAGCACAGCAAAAGAGAGCCCAAGTTGGCCCACGCCTGCCTTAAGTGAGCAAACCCTGTTAGTTTTCGGCCCCTGTTTAAAGGTGCCTCAACCCTGTGTCCCGAACGCCCCTTGGCTGAGTGCGAGGAAATCATGGGAGTGGTAGTTTGACATCATCCTGAGCCTCCCCAAAATACGAATCCTGGGATTCCCCAGCCTTGAGCCCTGGAAGGAGCGGAGGGGAGGAGGAAGCCCAAGAAGGCAAGTGGTGAGTCCAGCGGCACAAGGCTTCCCAAAAGGAGGATGTGTTTGCGGGACTCAGGCAAGGGATCGAGTCCCGGCTAGGGCTTCCAGGTAAGGCAGGAGGGCTCTCTCTCTCTCTCTCTCTCTCTCTCTCTCTCTCTCTCTCTCTCTCTCTCCTATCTCCAATTTCCAATTTCCCATGGCACACCTGGTGATCACTCATGGCACACTGGTTGGGAAACACTGCTCTATTTAAAATCTATCAGGATGACATTCTCCTTCTTGATCTTGCACACTTGGGCATATAATTGTAAGCATAAAAAGTTTTCAGCCTTAGACCTTGAATTCTTCGAGGATATCAACATCTATTTTGCAGAGACAAGGAACACAGGCAGAAAGACAGTGCTTTCTTCAAGATCACCTGGGTTTAAAACCTGGAAACACACCGTATCCATGGCTACACACATTTTCGAGTGCTAAAAACAACCACAACTAATGGCAAGCATTTCTTCTTAATGACAGCAGTGGCAGCAGAGGCAATAAACAGAGGAGCAAAGAATTGACGTGGTTCTTTTTTTTCTTTTTTTTTAAAGGCCTTGGGTGACACATCCCTCAATTCTGTGCATGTTTGCTTGGAAATAAATCCCAGAGCAATACCTTAGTTCTGTGCAGTTTCCCATGCTACAATCCAAAATTCAGTTTCATGCTTGTAGCACACCAGTTCTCGTTTGTGCCTGGAGGGCAGGGGGCAGCACCGGGGGTCCCACTAGCATTGGAGCCAGTTGATTCGGAAGAGGATTTGGAAGGGCTAGAAGAAGGGGATTTTGAGATAGATGGGCCTTCTTCCCCCACAGAAAGCCTGGCCTGGGATGGCGGCTGGCCAGACCCTTACAAACAGCAGGAAGGCCAGTCGGAATTCGAAAGCAGTGATAGTGAAGATTATGAACGGCCGGGGGGGAGGTTCACAGGAAAGGATGTGGGAAACGACTGAGGGAGAGGCCCGGGAAGCAGCTGGGGAGTTTGACTCTCACGAAGATAGGGAACCAGGTGCTGGGAGGCAAGGTCGAACCTTTGATAGGAGACGGAGCATTGAGACCAGCAGGAGGGGTTGGTTCCACAGCCTAGACAGACCGAGGGCTCGGAGCACAGATTGGAGAAGGAGAAGCCTAGAGCGTCGGGGGCCTCGCCAAGGGGATTAAGTATAGGATCCGTGGGAAAGGATCCGCAGTACTTCGGCCACGTCTCACCCAAGCAGAGTTGTAGCGTAGCCAATACCACGTAGCTTAGATTGGGGCTTGTGGCCTGCCAAGTAGAGTTTACCTTGCAACCTTGTTTTGTTCCTGATCCGCTAGCTGAGCGGAGCTTTGCCAAGTCTTTGGATATACTGCCAAGTCTGCCTTTTGGACTATACCTATACGTTTGGATTACTTTGATACTTTTATGGACAATCACCTTTTCAACTGTTTTTATACTTCAATAAAGTAGTTAGCTGATTCTCGGCTCTGTGTGTGTGATTAAGGGGCCGGCCTAGGTCTTGCATCGTGACAATGCTATAGATTCCTGGTCTTTAAATAGTATTTAATATTCAATTGCTCTCTCTCGGCATTACTTCGCGAATGAAGATTCTTAGGAAGGACTCATCCCACGCTTTTTACAAGCGCGTTGATGGCTAAAAAGGCCAATCTGAGCTAGGCAAGTTCGGTTGCAGAAAGCACAGCAGAAAGTCTCCTTTGGGTGACGTTGTTTCCAAGTTGCGGTTCTTTCTGCGGTGTCGTTTCTCTTCGAGATCCACTGGGGGAAAATCGGCACAACAAGGACAAAGGAGTCATTTAGAGTACTTATGGGGGGGCCATTCTAGGGGCAAGGGCTGGCATTCTTTCTCAGAAATAGGAGTGGAAAATTATTAGACTATATTCAAATGGCCAAGCTGTCCAATGGCATTAGGGGAGGAAATAATGAAGACTGTTAGAAAATGGGATAAATAATAATAATAATATACTTTGTTTATATTGTTTGTTTATATTCCGCCCTTCTCCCCTAGGGAGATTACAGAATTTACATACGTAGGTAAACAGTCAATGCCTTTACAATCTTATACAATGAGACATACAAGCACAAACAAAGGCAGAGGCTTCTCCTTTCATTTCCAGCTTCTGGAAGCTTGCATTTAAATATTTAGAAAGGAAGATAAAAGTAGACTTTGAAATAGCCACAAGGGAAAGCTTTTAATATAAAGATAAGGGTAGGTTTTTTTGAGATATTAGTTTTATATTGAACTAGCTGTACCCGGCACGCGTTGCTGTGCCCTATTTAGGAGATGCGAGAAATTCTGAGTATGTAAGGGTTGGAATTGTTGTTAGTGAATTGGGTGTGTTATGTTTGTGCTTCAGCTCTTTGCCTGCAGTCCTTCGGGTTTGACTTGTACCATGGCCAGGACGGATCAGCTTGGGGAGGGCTTGTCCTGTCAGGGATCTCTATCTCACAGGTGCGCCCAGTGTCTGTTGGGGGACTGTTAAAAATCCTTTCCGTATCCTTTGAGCCACCTTTCTCAAGATCTTCATGTCTAGCTTACTTTCTGCTCCTCTCTTTTTCAAGATGTCCTGCTCTGTGTCTTTTGCACCCATTGGTCGATGAGGCTTTGAAAGTGTTGGAGGAGGCTCTGGCTGACAGTTTGTTATGGGTCGGAATGTTCATGTTGGCTGGCCAGTACAGCAGTTATGCAACCGCCTTATTGGCAGCCAATCATGTTGTCAGAATGTAGAGGCTGGCAGCCCCGAGGATGCTGGGAAATGTAGTTTTATTTTTACCGTTGTTTTGGGGCCTTTTAGGTTTTGGGGGAAAGTTTCTTTTGCTACAACGCATCTTTGCTTGAGGCCTATTTCTGTTGGCAAGTTTTGTGTTTCTGCGTTGTAAGGTTTCTCTGTTTCAGGTAGTCTTCACATGACGACTGTTCCTTTATATATATAGATGTTGTCAGAAGTCATGCGCGGCAGTTCAAGGATGGGAGGAGGGGGATAGGTTTGGTAGACATATGTATTTGTATTATATGTATTTGATTTATTTCTGTTTTCTTTTGCATCCTGTATACCAGTGTTTCCCAACCACTGTGACACGGCACAATAGTGTGCTGTGACGGACCTCCTGCTGTGCCGCGAGAAAAGCTCTCTCTCCCTTCTTCCCCTCCCTCCTGCCGCACTCCTGCTGCTTGGGGAGAGAGGTGAGCCGGGCGGCGGCGAAGAAAAAGAAGAAGGGGCCGGGGCACTGCCTCCTTCGGCCGTTTCCCCAGCCAGTTTCCAATCTGCCATGACTGCTGAAGCCGCGCGGAGGAGGAGCCCCGCCCACTGAAGCCCGTCCACCGCTCATGCTCCTTCTCCTCTGCCCGGCTTCAGCGAGCGAGGGGCGGGAGTCATGACGGAGAGCAGCGCTGGGGACGGGGGCCATGACTCTCCCGCCGCACTGCCCCCTCAAGGCTGAGAAGCTGTGGGAGAGCTGAAGCCAGGGGAGGGGCATGGTGCGGCCTGGCTCTGCCCCCTCCCCCAGCTTCAGCTCTCCCAGCTGGCCACCATCCCCAGCTGTTCTTACTGTGTTAGAGTGTCATTTTGGTGGTGGTGCCCCCTGGATTTTTTTAATGTTAAAAGTGTGCCGCGCTCAAAAAAGGTTGGGAAACACTGCTGTATACCACCTTTACACAATAAAATTATTTTCTAAAAAATAAATTTGGGACTATACTTCCATCAGTGCCAGAAAACTTGCATAATGGCAAGGGATGATGGGAGTGCAGGGGACATGTCCTTTATCTGAAATGCTTTATCAGCTCCACACTGCGGAGAAAGCAAATTTGCAGACCAAGTTCCTTTTTCTATTAATGATTTGATATTTTCCTTATTGAAATCAGCAGCAATGTTTCACTGAGCTT